>ML685896.1:3415486-3509962 GCA_007922175.1 Pelusios castaneus
CCATGAACTTATCCAGTTCCCTTTTAAATATTGTTATAGTCCCAGCCTTCACAACCTCCTCAGGTAAGGAGTTCCACAAGTTGACTGTGCGTTGTGTGAAGAAGAACTTCCTTTTATTTGTTTTGAACCTGCTACCTATCAGTTTCATTTGGTGACCCCTGGTTCTTGTATTATGGGAGTATTTAAACAACTTTTCCTTGTCCACTTTTTCCACATCAGTCAGAATTTTATATACTTCTATCATGTCCCCCCTCAGTCTCCTCTTTTCCAAGCTGAAGAGGCCCAGCCTTTTCAATCGTTCCTCATACGAGGCACTCTCCAAACCCCTAATCATTTTAGTTGCCCTTTTCTGAACCTTTTCTAGTGCTAGAATATCTTTTTTGAGATGAGGAGACCACATCTGTACACAGTATTCGAGATGTGGGCGTACCATGGATTTATATAAGGGCAATAATACATTTGCAGTCTTATTTTCTATCCCCTTTTTAATGATCCCTAACATCCTGTTTGCTTTTTTGACTGCCTCCGCACACTGTACGGACATCTTCAGAGAACTATCCACAATGACTCCAAGATCTTTTTCTTGACTCGTTGTAGCCAAATTAGCCCCCGTCATATTATAGGTATAGTTGGGGTTATTTTTTCCAATGTGCATTACTTTACACTTATCCACATTAAATTTCATTTGCCATTTGGATGCCCAATCACTTAGTTTTGTGAGATCTTTTTGAAGTTCTTCACAATCTGCTTTGGTCTTGACTATCTTGAGTAGTTTAGTATCGTCTGCAAACTTAGCTACCTCACTGTTTACCCCTTTCTCCAGATCATTTATGAATAAATTGAATAGGACTGGTCCCAGGACCGACCCTTGGGGAACACCACTAGCTACCCTTTTCCAATCTGAGAATTTACCATTTATTCCTACCCTTTGTTCCCTGTCTTTTAACCAGTTCTCAATCCATGAAAGGACCTTCCCTTTTATCCCATGACAACTTAACTTACGTAACAGCCTTTGGTGAGGGACCTTGTCAAATGCTTTCTGGAAATCTAAGTACACTATGTCCACTGGATCCCCCCTGTCCACATGTTTGTTAACCCCTTCAAAGAACTCTAATAGATTAGTAAGACACGATTTCCCCTTACAGAAACCATGTTGGCTATTGCTCAACAGTTTATGTTTTTCTATGTGACTGACAATTTTATTCTTAACTATTGTTTCAACTAATTTGCTCGGTACCGACGTTAGACTTACCGGTCTGTAATTGCTGGGATCCCCTCTAGGGCCCTTTTTAAATATTGGCGTTACATTAGCCGACTTCCAGTCTTTGGGTACCGAAGCCATTTTAAGGGACAGGTTACAAATCTTAGTTAACAGTTCCGCGACTTCACATTTGAGTTCTTTCAGAACTCTTGGGTGAATGCCATCTGGTCCCGGTGACTTGTTAATGTTGAGTTTATCAATTAATTCCAAAACTTCCTCTAGTGAAAGGGAGTTTCTTTTTCCTCTCTCACCTGCTTTCTTCACTATTCCAATGGCAGATGCAGACACAGCTGCCAACTAGGACCTGAAAAGCAGTTCTTTAAGGTTCTGCACGGTTCCCTCTGAAAGATGGCAGCCCAGGGGCTGAAAGTGAAAACAGGGCAGGGCATGGAGTGAGGAGTGGAAGCTGTCTTGCCACTTGCTCCTAAGGCTGGCTTTGGTTCTGTTTGTTTGTTTTTGGTTTTTTCCCCAGCAAATCATTGAGTGATGCAGAAAACAAGAAACTCTTTGGTAAATGCAACCACAGTCATGGACACAACTATAAAGGTGAGGGGGCCACCCTGCCAGTGCAATCTGCATGTCCCATGGCCAAGGGAAGGGTCGAGTAAAGGGAAATAGGGGTCAATGCCTAAAAACACACTTTCCCTTTCCCCATCCAAGCTAACAGCTTCTGTCTCACAACCAAAGCAAAGAATTCCACATTGGAGCGTTTACTCCATGGAACTGTGTGAACAAGATTAAGGCAGGGAGTGGTGTGACTGAGCAAACAGGGGAGCAGACTGGGAGTTGGGGTATGATGACAATTCTTATTATCTTCTGTTGTTAAATGGTTGGAGATCTATGAATGAAAAATGCTATGGAAGGACTAAATACCATTCATTAAAAATCCTATCCAGGGAATAATTGTTTGGCATCTGATCCCTGACACAGCACCCACTGTCCTCCCCTTCTAGTTGCTAACATAAAATGGACAGGTAATAATTTCATGGTATTATAGTAAGTGTAAACCTCCAGGTTCAAGGGCTAATTTTCAGGGAGACTGGGCATCCACAATTCCCACTCTGACTTCACCTGGAGTTGTAACTACTCAGTCTTTCTGTAAATGAGGCCTTGAATTGGGTCACCTCTTTCCATAGAACAGGAGTGATGCGGGGTAACATTCTTGTCGCATCTCTCTGTGGCAGCATCTGTATCTCTTTTGTGGGGCACCAGGAGAGACAAAAGATGCTTTCCTCCCTTGCCTTCCTGTCCATGGGAAGCCCTCAGATATTGATCATAGGGGAGATATTGGACATGCAGTCAAAAAAAGGTGTCTCACATCAGCAAGATTCTCATGTCAAGCAGGCTCCAAACCACTGACTGTAATTTAAAGAGCCCCACTGCAGCAATATTTCGCTTGTCCTCCCATGTCCTGCTGCCTCTCTCCTCACAACCCACGCCTGGCCAGAGGCAAAATCATTCACAATGATTTCCTTCTGTTTGCTTTTCAGTGACGGTGACTGTGCGTGGGGAGGTAGGTGTCTCTGCTCATTTCCACGCTGTTTGATTTCATTTGGCATTCTTGCTAACTCAGTCCTTGACTATGCTCGGGATTGGCCCCAAGGCCATGGGTCATGGCCAGCAGCCAATGGACCTGTACGGGCCCAGATTCTGCGTGTAGACAAAGAAAGCGGTTAGTTACACCCATGAAGTTTTTCTTGGTTTCAAAGTGGGAACTGCGGAGTCATTGCATTTGTCTGCGCTTGCAGTTTGAACCAATGCAGCAACACCCATTGCTGAATCCCAAGTGCAGATAAGGCCTTACTCCGGGGGCACGTCCCGGCAAGGGTGGCCTCTCACCTGCTTCCTGAAGTAATAATCCCTTACTAATGCTAATGAAGAGTTTACCCAGCTTGCTAGGGTATGCCCTGAGTTTCCCCAACTCACTACACCATGGTCTGCATCAAGCGACAATAAAATTAATCGCCTTTCTCCCTACTGCACAACTTCTGTCAACCTTCCGAATAACAATTTGAAGCTCGGTTTGGTTTATATTGGATTTTAGGTTTTTTTCCGCCATTGTATTTTACTAATAATCCCTTTCCATCAGACAAGGGCTTCCCGATGCACAATTTCAATTGAATTCCAGTGGCTGAAGAAACTCACAAACGGGTTTCCCTTGGGAACCTCAGTGAGAAAAGGGTCCACTACTATTCAACTGAAAATGGTCCCTGTTTACAGGCAGGCTAGTTGCCTGGAAGCATAAGAAATATGACGGTGATAGGCACAGGATAAGGACTTAATTAAAATAGAATCACAGAGCATGATATTAAACTCCTCATTGATTTGCCTATCAGGTTTGTGTCCTGTCAGGCAGCTAAGGCCCCCTTGTCTATACTGCATACGTGAGCTTGCTTTTTGCTCAGTGTTCCTGTTTCCATGTTTCTGCATTTTGAATCATCACTGTGGAGAAATTTACAGCATTGGACTGAGTTTCTGCTCTCTACTTGTCCTATAGATAAACCCCACCAGTGGCATGTTTATGAACATTTTTACACTTCAGGAATACATGAAGGTAAGAATGCTACAGAGACTTCCTTTCGTGCTGATCACCACCTCTCCAGTCATCAGAGTGACTTCTCTGGCATCAGCAGCAAGTCTGGAAGGCCAGAAAGAAGAGGGGTGTGCTGTGCATGTGATTTAAGTTCGCTCCATGATGCTTCCCAGTGCTCTGAAATTTAGGCTGGCTCCTAGGAAGAGAAATCCTCACTGCAATGTGGGGAGCAGGCTTCTTCCCAGGGGGCATTAAGCCCCAGAGCAGAGTGGAAGAGCTACAGACTGTGTGTGAAGCCTGCGCCATTGGTGCTCTGAATAAAGGCCTGGGGACAGTTAGGGGTTGATTTATGAGATGCTGAAATAAGAACCCAAGCCCCCTTTCCTGCTGTGAGAAATCTTCCCACACTAGCTTGAAATGTGGAGATGAGCCTATCTGACTCCCCCTCACTGGCCACACAACATGCTGCAGCCTCCTTTCAACAGATTCACTCCGGTATCTTCCTGCCAACACCAAAGCTCTAGGACCTCATAGGGCATGGACAAGCCCAGGGCTCAGCATCATTAAAGTTCCCCACAGTAACGTGTCTGGGATTCCCCTACAGCTGTCCTAAGGCCTTCCCTGGGCACTTACCTGTGAGTCCAGAGCCCCAGGAATGAACCTCTCCTGGTTACAATGTGCCATAGTGATGTACCCGCTAATGTCCTTCCTCTCTGCTCCAGGAGACCATTATGGAGCCACTTGACCACAAGAACCTGGATCAGGATGTGGCCTATTTTGCTGATGTTGTTAGGTGAGTAGCGGGATCTCTCAGCAGAATTAGATTTGGTGCCAGGGAATTTTAGGGCCCAGTGCTCCAGCGCTTTCTCTCAAAACCCATCATCTTTAACTGGATCCCTCTGTCTGCCTTGTCCTGTCAGCGGTATGTGAAAAGCTCCATTTGGAAGAGTATTCATGTGGTGCAAATTCTTACCCCACTTCCAGAGGCACAAAATTCTATCAAGTGTCCATGGAAACTGGCCAATCCCTCTCTCTCTTTTTCTGCAATTTCTACCAGGATTCCCAGGGAGCATCTGTGCTCAATCAGCTGTTTAGAATTCTTGAATCCTAACACACACTTTATTGTTGGTATTGAAGAAGTGCAAAGAGTCTAGATCAAGCATCAGGCCCCAATGGGCTTGGCACTGCAAAAACATGGCACAAGACGCCAACCTCTGGCTCAATAATACGATGAGGATTTACTGAATTTTTACAGACAGTAAAACAAGTAGAATACGCCTTTCTATTGGAAAGGTTCTAGAGGTTTGGAAGCCACAGTTAGGTTATAAAAGATTCCTGTATTTTCCATCAGAGAGAAGCAGTAGGATATGGTTTTCTAATCAATGAGCTGGTTGGCTCATTTGTGACTGCAGAATTGTTATTCCATGTCACGGATAGAAAAAAGTCAGCTGAATTTTTCAGATCCCAGGCATACGTGCAAAGGCCTGAGTGTTAGAAAATCCTTAGAATCACAGAAATATAGCAAACCTACACCATTCCTGATAGGGGTTTGTCAGACCTCTTACAAAAACTTACAACGACAGGGATTCTACAAGTTCCAAAGGGGTACCTGTGTTAGTCTAGTTCAACAAAACAAACAAGGAGTCCTGTGGCACTTTTAAAAACTAACAAATGTATTTATCGAATGAGCTTTTGTGGAAGAAAATCCCACTTTGTCAGACGCTTTGAAGATGGGGAATTTACACTTCCCTGCATTTGTTTTCCTCCCATTCTGTAAGTCATAGGATCAGGCCAGACTATTACAGCACCAGGATTCCACAGTATCCCTTGGAAGCCAATTCCAGGCTTTAACTATCCTTAAAGTTAGAAAGTTTTCCTAATATTTAACCTAAATCATGCAGATTTACAAAATTACTTCTTATCTCACCTTCAGTGGACACAGAGAACAATTCATCACTGTCCTCTTTTTATAGCAGCCATTAACACTGGGTAGCATGGATTGGGGAGTTAATCTTATATAGTCTATTGGGTTATGTCTACACTACAAAAAGGTAGGTCGACTTTATTAAGTCGACTTAATAAGGTCGACTTTAAGTTGATTTAAAATCAACCTTATTACGTCAACTTAAAGTGGTGTCAATGAACATAGCCTAAATCCACTTTGTTAAGTTGACTTAACTGCCCTTAAGCTGACTTAACAAAGTGGACTTAAACATCCACACTGGGCTTAGGTTGACCTAAAGAAGGGTTAGGTCGACCTAAGAAGGCTTAAGTCATCCTAATGGGTGGTTCTTATTAAGTCGACTTAAGCTTTCATTAAGTCGACTGAAGGAATTTCTTAAGTCAACTTAGTGAAAGCCGGGTGTGGACACGGCTTTCTTTAAGTTGATTTAAGCCTCCTTAAGTCAACTTAATTTGCCAGTGTAGACATAGCCTTGGTGTATGGGTTAGTGGGGGAGCAGACCTATATGTAACAGAGGTAGGGTATCTTCATGAAATGAACGATTCAACAGGAACGTCAACGATGAGCAAATTACTGAGATTCGCTGGTTTGTGAAGTCAGCACCTTATGCCTCCAATTTATCATCACCACATTTGGTTAAAAGTCCTTGGGGGGAAGAGCCCTTTCAGCCTGATTCTCTGCTTGTTTCACTGAGTGTAAACCAATAGTAAGTCCATTAAAATTGCTGGAGTTAAGCAAGAGGAGAAACCAAGCCCCTTATTTTCTTAAACATTTGCCAAGCATGACAGAAACAAGGAGATTATGATGATCAAGCTGCACTGAGTGACTGGGACAGAAAGGGGATTGTAATGAATGTCTATCAAAGTGCAAAGTAACCTATAAATACATCCAAATACCAGTTTCCTATTATTATTTCCTATTATTATCCTATTACCATAACCCTATTGTAGGATATTGAACAAAATGGTTTAGTTTGTTGTCTAGGAAGAGTTGATTATGGTAGGTGGCTATTCAGTAATGCAAGGACAGCACAGTGCTCTTCCTTCTAGGAGTTACTGTGTTCAGAGCTTTTGTACCACTCCAAGGAGGTGAGGTGGGTGCTATAAAGCATAGATGCAGCAGTGGTTGTCAAGATTGTCATTTGCAGACACAGTGCACCAGACTGCAAGGCACTGGACACGTGAACCCACTGCAAGCTCAAATGTTTCTGGCAGCACCTAGTTTCACCTTAAATAGCACACTTCTTCCCTTGACTTGCATCTTTTTTCTTTGTAAACCTCTCTGTTTTCTCCACAGCACAGCAGAGAATCTAGCTGTATACATCTGGGACAGTCTCCAGAAATGCCTTCCAGAGGGATGTCTATATAAAGTCAAAGTCTATGAGTCTGACAAAAACTTTGTTGTCTACAAAGGCAAATAGAAGGATCTGAAGATATTAAGATGAATCCTGAAGCCTAAGCTCCCAGGGGAGCTATTGCCCCAAATGTTGTGTAATCATTAAGCGTGAATCTGATATTGCAAACTTTCAATCAAAAGCACATTTAGTCGTAATTAACAGAAACGATTTTTGCAAAGTCCTTAACATACGTCATAAAGCTGCATTAAAAGATTTCCCATCAGATTGATTGCTTGTAATCCATAAAATTTGTAACAGCTTTTAAAATGTCTTGTGATCATTTTGCTAATGAAACATGTTACACAAAGCACACTAGCAAACCTGGTGTTACTGGCTCCAAAGTCACTTGGGAAAAAGACCTTTTGCAAGGTGGAAGTTTACTGAGTGCTAATCAATCAGTGCCAAAGGCTGGTTGTATTTAATAACCTTGTTACATGTGACCCTAGACATAACACAGCAGAATAAGATGTAGCATTTGTCCTGGTATCTGCTGTTACTGAATACTTTTCCCATCCCATGTTCAAGAGCGCCAATACTCTGTCCCATGACCACTGCAATAGCCCACGGTGCATAGCAGTCTACCAACCCAGACTCAATTTTGGCACTAAAGGGTAACCCATCAGGTAGCAAACTGTCATTGCTACTATATTAGGCACGTAGCTCATGGCATCACCAAGGTGGATGTAGATGCTGGAAGGGGTGCAGTATTTTTTTATGTCAAACATGTACTGTTTAAATGTTACTGGGCACCCAAGCTGAAAAAACAAATCATCAAATCACAAAAAGGGCCATAATTCAAAGAAATGAAGTTTAATTTTGACCAAAATTGACAGAAACCATCTACATACAATTGCTAATGCAACTATGTACTCAAAATAGTGCTGCTTTGGAAAGTTTGCAACATATTTAGCCCCAGGTGATATACGTTATTCATGTGCCTGTATCTTGTTCATTCAATTAAAGCAAAAGTCTGTTGTCAAACTAAAGCATGAGCTGGTTTGTACCATATCGAAATAGTTGTCATTATTTGTAGAATGGACAGATCATGTGCTTTTTTTTTTTAAGTTAGGGAGATAATAAGATCCTCTATCCCTTAGTTATAAAAAGATGCATTTTTTAAAATCTTGTCTGCTCAGCCAGAGACATAAATCTATAGCACACAGGTACAACTGTGTTTTTCATCTTATTGTCACTGAATACAAATAAATTCCTTCTATAAGAGGAAGGTCTGGTAGAAGGACTGTAAAATGTCTTGTAGGAATCTATGATGTGTATAACCATTACTCTTACATAACCACTACCTATAACTAAGAGCTATTGCATGTCTAATGCAAGACGCCTTCAAGGTAATATAGTCACAGTGATGTGCCGATATTTGAAACATTTCTACTGTCTCTGATGTGGTCAGTGCACACCCCGCCACAGTTGCATGCAGCGGAGCACACCATGACTTCTCTGTGGCATGGCTTCTGGAGTAGGCAGCAACACCGCCGTATTAGGAACACGATGGCCTGTACTATTGCCACTCATCTGGTGTTGGCAGGGGACACAGGAAGATACTGAACTCTTACGTGATTCCATGTGACTGACTGACATTGCTTGCTGACCAAAGGCGGCCATTGTGAGCGGCCATGTCTTATTTGTTTTGTTCTTCTAAGCAAACAACTCATAGCCCCTGTTAGCCACGGATTTTTTTTTTTTCCTTTTTACCAAAGTGCAGTAAAGATTGCAGTGAGAGAGAGGCATATCTTCCCCGTGGGGCTTGAGCTGGTAGGTACACTCGGAGATTGCCTGCCTCCAGCCAAGGGGGGAGAAGCGGCATTCCTGCTGATGTTCAGCTTGACGGGTGGGCTGTTCAATCAGGGTACGGGACACGCTGTGTTGGTTTCTTCTGTCTGTTGCTTGAAGAAAAGGGATTTAAACAGGGATCTTCCACATTGCAGATGAGAGTTCCTGAAAGAAGGAGCAGGTCCCTGGATCACTACTACACCCGTGAGTAAGGTAATCCGCAGGGATGTGGGAGATTTTGATTCATCCCACCCCTCCACCTGCCCGGGTCCCTGAACTAAAGGGTAGGCTAATAAACAGGAGTGCCTAGTTCTAGCTTATGGAGAATGAAGCACTTTCATTCAACAATTATAGAGACACAAGCAGCATGATAGTCCCACTATGGTGCAGTACTTAGGGCAGTTGCCCAAGAGATGAGAGGTTTGAATCCCTAAAATTCTTGCTGAAAACAGATGAGACTCTTGCTCTCAGCCCTCCAGTGAATGACCCAAGCCTGGGTTCCAAGGGATTTCACTGAACTATCCCGTCAGGTTACTGCCCGTCCGTCATCCACTGCCATTATATAATTAGATACTAACTAGAGCAGTGGTTTTCAATGTTTTTTTTCCATTGCGACACACCTGACAGAGGATGTTCCCCTGCATGACACACTACAATCTGCTCGTGGCGGTGGTGCTTGGGCTGGGAGCGCTTGGGAGGCTGTGGTGCCCTGGTGGTCTGGCTCACTGGGGCTGGGTTTATTTTTATGGGGAAGGTGGTGCCCCCACCCCAGCCCAGGAGCTCTGGGTTGCACCCTCCTAAGTCCTTTTACTGTGTTGTGCAGCAGGAGCAGGCTGTTGTGGGCAGCAGAGAGCGGCAGGCGGCAGAAGCCACGGGCTGGCTCCAAGCTGAGCTGCCAGTTTTCTGTGACACACCACCTGGCTCTTCGTGACACACCTTTGTGTCCCGACACAATGGTGGAAAACCACTGAACTAGAGAGCAACCGACCTGAAAATCCCTCTGCAGTCCAATAGCTTGGGTGTTTGGCTTAGCGACACCCAGAGTTTGAGCGCTGGCTTCGAGACACCTAGATTCAAAAGGCGACTGGGAGTTGCAGGGAAAAAGTCTGACTTTTCTTTGTTTCAGTGTCCTCATGTCACCCTCTCTGGTTCTTGCCTTATGTGAAGGGGTGAACAAATACATCTTTATTCCAGCTCTGCATACCATTCATGATTTTTACAGACCTCCTGCTATTCTCTCCTCCATAGGCATGGCTTTTCTAAGCTGAACTGGAAGCAGCGTCCATCCGCCTTGCCCCCCGCCCCCCAGGCAGAGACGAGGGCCCTAACCTACTGGCTAAAGGTTGCCCAGGACATCTCCACTGCCTTTCCCTTCTGCAGGTTGGCGGGGCCCTCACCCAGAATCTACAGCATGCTCACAAAATGTGTCAGACGCCTGAGGGGATCCTGGCCAGGGATCGAAAGCACAGGGTGCCACCTGGGAGGTGGCAGACTCTGGTTCAGCTTCCCCACTCTCCTCTCCCATGTGAGGTGAAGGAAGTGAACAGGACTCTGTAATCTCTCAAGCGTGAGGCCCACTCCCTGATGTCAGGGATGGTCTGCTCTTTTAGCGCCTTCAGGCTGTGCCACTTTCATTAAAGAGCCATGGGTGAGAGTACATGCCTGAGAATCCCCCTGCAGTCCAACAGTGTGCAGGTGATGTGGTTACAACTCCTCCCTCAGTTTGCTGAGAGAGGACTTGAAGAGCCATCTGCCTGCTCTCTAATAAATCTCTGGTTGTTGGACTGAGAGTTGTTCCCATGGAGTGTGGGGTGCCCCTTGACCTTTTGTGGCTGAAGCTGTGCCATTTTCTGACCTATTTCTTGGGCCTGAGGTCAGGCAGCCCATCTGTAGTAGTCAGGGGGCTTGGGAGCATTCCTCATATGTGGGCACTTGAGGTTTGAGCCCGCGGGCTCCCTTCTTGCCAGGAAAGGATTGCGACTTTGCTCCTCCTTAAGTGCCAGGCAAGGTGGTATCCTGATGCATGGGCTCCCTTCCTCCTTTCTCTTGAAGCTGCTCCCCTTGAATTATGTAGCTGTTGGGCTGAAGGCTACTGACCGGAAGCCCTGTGTAGTCAAGTGGTTTTGATGGCGTCCTGCAAATTGAATGGTGGTGGTTTTGAACCCTCTTTATCTTCCCTGAGAAGGGACTTGAATCTTGGTTTCTTACCTCTCCAGTGAATGGCCGAACTCCCAGGCTCGCCCCTATGCCAATGTGCTGGCTCCCCCAGTCTTTCCATTAACACCCATCTCCTTTGCTAGGCCTGTGGTTTGGGTGTCACCCTTTGGATGGGGTGTTGGTTGGTTCAAATCCCTTTTCCTGTCAGACTCCCTCATTCTTTTCTGGTGAAGTTGCGCCTCTTTAACTACATATTAATTGGAACCAAGATGCTTTGCAGAGCACTCTGTGCTCTGGGGGGCTAGAGTGCTTGCCTAGAGCGTAGGTTATCCCCCTCTGACTTTCAGTGGGTCCTCTGACTTGGGAGAAAATGAGAGCCCTTGTTGCAGGTCCAGGGTCTGCTGCAGGCCCTCTTGCTTCTTTTTTTGGTAAAGAATTATTACTGATTTATGCTGAAACACGCCGCTCACTCTTGTCCACTGTGATCAGGATACACACCTAGGCTGTGGCAGACCCCAGGGCACTCCCCATCGCCATTGAGATGGTGTGAACTGGGGGCTCCCACCTCCTAGGAAAGAGTCACTGGTGAGCAACCCTTGTGAGAGCCCCCTCCCTTTCTTAAGAAGGCAATGACTTTTGAGAAAAGGAAGGGGATCAGACAAGGGTGGCCCACCATAAAAGATGGTTGCTACAGAGGCTGGAAAGCCCAGTGCAAACCCCTGCTGAATAGACAGACTAGGGATCTGAACCCCGTTTTCTAGCAATCCAGGTGTGCATCCTAATCAACAGATTAGTGCGGGACCTGGCCCAAAGCACGTATCATTGAAGAGGAAAGACTTCAACAGGAAAGAGAAACGGCACCAGCCCTGCAGCTCCACACCAAGCAGGTGGCGACACAGCCTCCAGGGCAGCTTTGAACCAATGGCTCAGGCACCCCAGCTAACCCCTGGACTACACAGCAAGCCATGGGGGGGCCCAAAGCACATTTAATTAAAGTGGAATAGCATCCACAGGCAAGACAGAGAGGCTGCCCATCATCACTGGGGCAGAAAGGGGAGTGGCAACAGCCCCAGAGCAGGTTAGAAGCAGGGGCTCTGACAGCCCCACCACCAGACTACCCAAAATCATGCGCAGGGATGGGCCCAGATCATATTTTATTAATGTGGAACAACATCAAGCAGTAAAAGACGAGGCAGGTCAGCCAGCACCACACACGGGGCAGACTTTGAACCCACAGCTCTCACACGCTCGGCATGCAATCTAACCACCACCCCACATGCAATGGGACTCGCCTATTCTTGACCTACAGAGGAACAGCTTCCACAAGGAGGGAATACCTCCCCTCATCACTCTAGCCTGCTGCACAAAAGGAATTTGACTCAGCAGCTTCCACAGCCCACACACAAACATGACTCGCTGGGCTAGAGAGGGACCTGCGCCCTTCACCTGCCCCAAAGCTCAGTTTGGTGGACCAGCTTCAGCAGGCGAGCCTGAGGGCGCCCCCATGGCAGGGGCCCACAGCTCAGTGATTAGGCCACTCAACTCCGTTGCCCACGAGCCCTCCTCAAAGCCCTTCTCCCCAGGCAGATGGAAAAGTTTGCAACATAAGAATGGCCAGACCACATCACAGCAATGAGCCAGCAAGCCCTGTCGCCTGTCTTCTGGCAGCGCCCGATGCTGCTCGCTTCAAAGGCAATGACCGGCAGAGGGCAATCATCAAGCGAGCTGCCCCTGGTAGCCACTCCCAGCACTACACAGGAAGGTTAGTGTACACTACAGTGGACTACACAGGAAGCCATGGGCCAAGCTGGGCCCAAAGCACATTTAACTAAAGTGGAATAGCCTGAACAGAGCAGAAATATGGAGGGATTGCTTCATCCCATACAACTTAGAGCTGGTCTTGGCTCAGAGAGTGGAACATATCTTGAAATATTTCATCACTGTATGTGATGTGTAATCATCACCTCCCGGTGTAGGAATCATTGTACAGAAGTCAATATTCATAAAAATATCATAGAACATAGCATATGTTTTTCTCAAATAATCAGCCGTTTCTACAAATACAGTAATGATAAATTATCTGATGTAGTACATGGTACAAACAATCTCATTGTGTTGTGTGATGAGACTTTTAGTTTAATCAGAGGCCAAGAAATAGGGGAAACTATATAAAATATATGATCTGGGGATAAATATTTCTGAGGTTTTCCAAAACTACTGTTTGAAGTACATCAGTACATTATCATTTATATTTAGAATCTGTGTATTCTGGTCAAACTTAGACTACGTTTCTTTGCATAAGGGCCCTTATTGTAATTCTGAGCTTATTCGAACTGGATGCCCAATAGCTTTTCAACATCAGATAAGCTAAAAACTGCACCACTTCCAGCAGCTACGCACACTTCGAGGCTGGCCATAATCTGTGTTCCTAACATGTGGAGCAATGACATTTTTCTAGCTGACGGTTTACAATAAGTCATTAATAAGACTCCCCTTTAAATCTGCCTGGTAGACTATAGTCAGAACTTGCTGTGAAATGAGGAAGACTGGAAGAGCAGAAGGTCAGGAAGGTCATGCATCCACAGGGCTAAATTAAGGCAACTTTGTCCAACACATACCTTCACTTTACGTGACTTTCACCAGAACTGTTAGTCGCTCGGCGTGCACACACACAAATTGCTAATGTGATTTGCAGATCAGTCATTTCACCAGATGACTTTAAAAACAGACCCAAAACCAGAGACTGGTGATTCTGTACAAGCCTGGCCTTGCAACCCGCATTATCCTGCTACATGAAAAAACCAAGAGATCAAAATTACAAAATATTAAGAGAATATTTTAGGTGAACCTATAAAAAGCCAGCCTTAGGCAGACACTCAGCATGAAAATTTTCAGCCCAGAATGATTTAAGTTTGGCAAAGTCATAAGCAACTGAACCCAAGGTCTTATAATGGAAAGTGCCAGGCAATCTAACTAGAGGGTTGCTACCTGCACAGCCTGTAATAACTCACAGAAGTTAAGCTCAAACTTAAGGTTCATTTCCCATCCCTTACAGAGCCCCACCAATAATTACCTCTGGATTGTTTATTAACCCATATACAGTGCAGCTGGATGCAAGGCTCATTTACATGGAAACTGCTTCACATGGCACCTGGGAGCCTCCTACCAGGCTCTAGCCACAGAGAACCGTAAAAGGAGCTGGCTGGCTGAGGTGCGAGCATCACAGGAAACAAAATTTGAGAAAAAACAGTCAACATTTGCTAAAACTGGAACGTGCAGAACACTCCCTCTGCATACTGCTGGCATGAATTTCTAGCCAGTTTCACAAAGACGAGCAAAATAAGCAATGGAGCTCTGATAACAGGAGTTTTCTCTCTGCCAAAACTGAATGATGGAGTTAAGAATTCTCTCTGCTCCTTTTCCTAGCCCCTGCTCCGTAACAGCTGATAGAGGCTCAGCAGGAAAGGTGAGGCAAGACAGACCAGGCTGGGGCACAGCACATAGCTGGGTTCACAGTTTAAAATTAAGAGGTCTAAGTATTTTTCATGACTAGGAATATAATTTTTAGCATAGCTGACTGGTGTAGAAGGGACCTTCTTCCTCCACCAGGGTTGAACTGAGGTCAAGGTTAAATATCAGCTAAGCCTCATTAAACTTGTCTAACTCTGTTTGATTTATTATTCCTTCTTGGTACGCATATTTCCTTATTTAACTATAGAATGATTGCCCTGTGGCTCACTTTATTTTGACACTGTACTTGTAAATTACCCCTAATCTCTTCCTGGTCAGGCTTTCTGATAACTCTGGCTGCCATTTAGAGTCATTCTCATGTGATAAAGGAGATATCACATTGCAATGCATCTTAATACACTTAAAACTGCCTTCACTAAACAAGGACATTTCACCAGAGAAGTAGATTGCGTCATGGAACCAACCACCTGAATGCCCCTGCTTCAATACAGAAATAAACCCCGTTCTGACTGCACACTCTTCGTTGTCGTCTACCACCCGCCACTGCAATGCAAACCGTGTACTGTTAAACAAATACAACCCATACTCAATAGGGACGACATTCTAAACCCCCTCTCTGGCCTTCAAACAACCCCCAAACACTTCAAAGCTCATCATCAGCTTCACGTACTCCACAGGCCAGTACACACAACTCAGAGTGGCACCAGACCCTGCAATAACAACAGATGCCAAATTTGTAAAGACATCTCACTGCTCTGATGGTCAATAACCCTACAACACCCCTTCCAAGATCCACGGGTCCTACACATGCCTATCACAGCACGTGATGTACCTCATCCAGTGCAATAAATGCCCTGACCACAACTTCAGGGGTGAAACCAGACAACCACTATACTCTCAGATGAACTCACCAACAAAATGATACAAGACAAAAAACACCATTTCCCCCCATGGGTGAATACGTTTCACAAAACGATTACTCCATATCTGACCTCTCAGTCCTCACCCTCGAAGGAACCCTCACACCTTCAAGAGACAAGCCTGAGGGTTTAAACTCATAGCTTTGCTAGCCATAAAGGGCTTGTCCACACTTAAAATGAGGCCATCACAGCTGAGCTGCTGTACTGCTTCAGTAAAGACCTACATCAACAGGAGGGGAGTTCTCCCCTCAGCAGCGGTATTCCACCTCTCCGAGAGGCATTAGCTAGATTGAAGGGAGAATTCTCCCACCCATCTAGTGCTGTCCACACCCAGGATTCAATCGGTTTAACTGCCTTGCTCATGGTGTGGATTTTTTACACTCCTGAGTGATCTTGTTATACCCATCTAATTTCCTAGTGTAGACTAGGATTTAAAATCATAGATTTAATAGAGACACTGGATTTGTGGTTTATTACAACAAACTGTAACTCACTAACCACCCCACCCCACCTCACCCTTTCTGATTCTTCCTCTGACCACAAACATGTTAACTGGTTGAATGGTCTCTTGGAATGTGTTAGCTATTTGTGCTAACCAACCTGTTCCACCTTGTATTTAGCTGTGACACTCTGAGGACATTTCCCAGACCTGAAGATAGCTTGACGTAGGCTCGAAAGCTTGTCTCTCATAGACTCTTAGGTCAGAAGGAACCAATATGATCATCTAGTCTGACCTCCTGCACAAGGCAGGACACAGAACCTCACCCACCCACTCATGTAAAACAAACCTCACTCCAACAGAAGCTGGTTCAGTTATATCTCTCTATAGCAATACAGTGACATAACCTGCTTCCTTTGTGGGGTGGGACAGACAGAGTTGAAGGCCACAGAACAACAAACAACAGCTATATGGCAGTGCTTTTCAACTTTTTTTCATTTGTGGATACGTAATACATTTCAAATGGAGGTGCAGACCCCTTTGGAAATCTACCATCTGTATATATAGTGGAATTTTGTTCAGTCAGTTTTCCGTGCAAGTCTTTCGAGCATCCCTTAGACAGACTGCAGCCAACAGTTGAAAACCACTGCTATGTGGTAACTGTCCCACGGCTGATGCTTCATGCATTACTGCTTAGTCTTTAGAATGTATATGATTTCTTGACTTCTCCTGCATGTGCCATGATGCTGCAAAAACCACCCTGGCACTATTAAAAACACAGCAACCCACGCAGCACAGCCTCTGAGTCTGCTAAAGAGACAGCCTGAAGCAGAAGTTCTAAGATCTGCCAAAGCCTCCTTTCAGCTACAAGGCCATATTGACTCCACAGCCAGAGGGTGAAGATACCAACTCATTGCAGACCATCACAGACGACACCTCAAGCTAAAATGCCTTCTTCCCTGTTGGTGAATCAGGGTGGGTGGGGAGAGGTGACTGGGAACTGGGGGTTTCGGCCCCTCCTATTTCAAGTAAGCTCCATCACCACCCACAAGACTCAGCTGCCGCCTCGGTATCCAGTGAAATCCTGACATGTGCACAGATCGCACGGCCTGGTCCTCCAGCCAGCAGATCCTTCTTTACAGTGGAGACCAGACAGATGGCCCCAGGGTCAGCCGAAGAGAAGTATCTAGCCTGATGTTTAGAGAGCTCTGTCCATCCCTGGGACACTCAGGCACCTTGTGGAATTAAATGACCAGTGAAGTGGCCCACACAGAGCCTGTGCCTCCTGCATGCTCAAAACCCCAACTGTCCCCTACACCCAGCTGCCAAATTCTCCAACGTTCCCCTGCCTATAGTGCACAAATGGCCCTTATCACCAAGGTATCTGGGCCCATCACAATCTTCCGCCCTTTGCTCTGCTGCTCTGCACTAGCAAAAACCTGTGGCACACTGAAAATGAGCAGGCAGCCTGAAATTGAATTCAATATTAATATATATAAGGGAGGTTGTTTATTATTCACATTTATATATTTCATTAAAAATCTCATTGAAAAATTACACCTGACTCTGGTGCAGAATTCACCAGCAGACGGCTACAGACAAACAGCTCTCCCGTACTAGGGTGTTTGGGCAGATGTAAATGCTGACAGAAGCAGCAAGCCTTGATATCCAAGCTCATTAGTCAAGTGTCTCAGCGCCAGGCTTGCTCCCACGGCTCTCCATGTCGCCACTGAGTAAGTTGTTTGTCGCTTTGTGCTGTGTAAGCGGACCCCTCTCTGCGCACATGGACCAGACGCATCTCTGTGCTGATGCACGGACAGAAGGGAGGTAGTTTGACCTCCACATTTCAGGGGCTGCTGCAGGGTAGCCCTACCTTGTGCCTCTGCTGAAAGGGGCCCCAGGACGCTTGCAAGGGTGCCAATTTGCAGGTCCACTCTGAAACATGCCTGCCCTCTGCCTGGTGTATTTTAGACCATGCCTTGGTTTGGGGCTTACACCTGCCCTGCCACCTTTGTCCCCAGGTGAGGGCAGCAATGAACTGGGCCATGGTCTGTGACACAGCTGAGACCAGAGCCGCCACCTGAAACACAGGCACATGGCAAATCTTGAGTAGAAGTGGAGCCATTTGGCCCAAGGGGTGTCCCTGGGGATCTGTATAGTAAAGCAGGGCGAGGGCATTGATTAGGGTGAGAGACGCAGTAAAACACAGCAGAGAAATGGGGACAGGCAGCAGAAGCCGAAGGGTCAGCCACAAAACCACTGAGAGCATGACCCCGAGACACAGACAGAGTGAGAGCTTTTGGGCTAAGTGCCGGCTAGAAAAGGGCCTGGACGTGTGAGCAAAGAAACTGCCTCCTGCTGTTTGATTCCTGCCATGTTCAGGAAATGGGATTTTATGCACTGCAGCAAATAAATACCTGACTCCACCAGCGCTGTCTCCACCGAGCAGAAACAACCTGCTCGACCTGCATTGCGGCTAAACCCCTCCCGTCAGAAAGGGCAGCTGTGTTTTCCTTTCCCCAGCTCTGCCTCCTCCCCTGGCGTAACATGCAGCAGGCTGGCATTCACCAACAACGTTTCAGCAGCAGCAGTTACACAACCAAAAGTGTTCTCTGCCCGTGTGGTTTACAGCAGCTGGTTTTCAGGAGAACCAGCCTATGGCACAACAGAAACAAAGCAGAACCACTTACACTCCCCACTACCAGCACTCCCTTCTCTTGCAGGGGAAGCAGCCAGCCAGCCACAGGGAGAAACAGTCTGCAGCACAAAAGGGGGGAAAGCCATTTCTCAGCCCCACTTCATCACAATAGCCCTGGCCATTAAAAACCCACAATCAAATCCAATGTTTCATTACAAAAAATCAAAAGCTTCTGTCAGCGGAATAGGTACACGTTCAGCACATGCATTTCCTCCTGAGAGCGTTGCCTTGCCTTACTCAACCCCAGCGGAAGGGTCCGAGGATTTCCCATCACTCTGGTGGTTTTGGTTTGAAGAACTGGTCTATTTCGATAAAAAGCAGACAAGGTGTCAGAAAATTCAGAGAATCCAAATTAAATAGAAAACCTCATTAGCTTGCCACAATAATTGTCTTTAATTATCTAAGAATGTCCTTATATTAAAAAATAAACTCTACAAAATCAATGATTCGATTAGTTCCTCAGAATTCTGTGATCGGTTGAGCTGAGTTTCATTTCTCAGCAAATCTCTCTTCCCCCTTGTACACAACAATGTTCTGGTCTGTTTCATACACCTTGACTTAATAAAGAACTCCTCTGGGCAGGCGCTTCTGGAGGTTTTCCCAGATGTATACAGCCACGATCTCAGTCGTACTGCAGGGAAAATGGACTGAAGTTAGAAACGGAGCAGTAAAAATATGCTGACTTTTTATAGATGCAACAACACATACGTGGAATGCTGTATGAGAGAGAGAGAGATGATGGGGAGGTAGCTGATCAACTTAAATTAAATGACACCTGGAGAATTAATGGGAGTTTGAACTGGTGCCAGACAATATACATGGCACCCATTATTACCCGTAAAACAACACGTTAGACCCTGGCACTGATTCTCTTCTACCAAGAGATCTCACGACTCACCTGACAACATCAGCAAAGTAAGGCACGTCCTTATCCAGGTTCTTGTGGTCAAGTGGCTCCATGATGGCTTTCTGAGGGCAGAGAGGAAGGATGTTGGAAGCTACATCAATGGGGAACAATGAATGGCAGGGTCCAACCATCCTGCCGGGACTCAGGAAGGGCCCTGCTGTGTCTGTGGCCAGACACTCAGGCTGGGAACGGAGAGGTCACTGGGTCTGAAGCTGGCCTTTCCCAGAGAGGACCTAGGCACCCAGAAGTGGTAAGGTGGTGCCAGGGCAGCGCCGTTAGAGGGAGACAGCAACACATTGTGCCGCTGGCAGGGGAAAGTCAAAGACCTTTTGCACATCAGAGCCCAGTGCTGGGTCCAGAAGGGAGCACTACACCACAACAGGACACGGTGCTGAAGCAATTTATCTCATAAACCATTCCCTAATTCCCCACCTTAACAATATCTACTCCCCATTTCCCAGACCCTCGCTAGAGCATTGTGCCATAGCTGATTCCCATGGGAGAGCGCCATGAGCAGTGTTATTACCTGCATGTGCTCCTTCAGGTCTGTCAGGTTTATAACCATTCCCGAGGTAGGATCAATCTACAGGGCAAATAGAGAAGGAGACCAATAAACTCATCTCCAAACACTCACCACCCAAACATGTCACCTAGCCGACAGAAAGCCTGAGCAGATACAAACCCCACCAGCGAGTGTCTGCAGCTTCCAAAGTGGGCCCTCAGGAATCCTGACCCCTAAGAAGAATCTCTCTCTGCACCGGTAAACACTGGGCTTCAGCCCTACTTACGGAACGCCACCAGAACACCCCGGTGTGGCTGTACAAGGACAATCCACAACTCCCAAGAGACTGGTGCAGTCCATAATGCCTACACAGGAAGAAAGCTCCCAGCACACCTGGCCACTAAGCAGTGCTTGGGCAGAGCCCCTCAGCCACACAGAGAAGCAGCCCAGTAGGCAGAAAGGGATTTAATTGGTTGTTGCACCAACCTGAGACACAATTGCTAGCCAGCGAGGGTCAGGCACAAACCTGGGGCACCAGTGGGGCCTAGACACAGCACCCAGGTAACCTGCCTTTTTCCTGAAATAACTGCTCTTCTGTAGGCTGATGGCCATGGTTCACTAGGCTGGGACTGGCCAGCAGGAACCTCCAACTGCCAGAAGCTGGGACTGGACTCGAAATTGCCCCGTTCTGTTCATTCCCTCTGAAGAATCTGTCACTGGCCACTGTCAGAGGGCAGGATACTAGGTGAGACAGACCACTCGGTTGACCACATAAGGCCTTTATGTTTACTCTCACAAACAGCAACCAGAGAATTAGAAAGCAATTATCCTCTGTTCTAAACCTCCTTGGCTGGGAGCTAACCCCAGGAATGTGGCCTCCCACCATTTTGCCGGGGGGCAGAGCCCTGTGAACCAAGGTTACAAGCCCCAGGAAGCGGATTTTTCAGCTCTGATGCTCAGCAGGCTTTTCTGTTTCAACGTGGTTAGAAAAACATGCACTCGGCATAACGAGCAGAGGGAACCTGGCTGAGGGGTTTCTGAGTAGGATAGAGGGTTAGTATTTATGGCTGCTTTAAACAAGGTGGGGTGTTAAAGTCTGAGTGTGAACAATATTTTCTCACTTCCTGTATGAGAAGGTGTATTCCTCCAGAATAGAGAACTACTCTACAGGATATACATGCCCACAGGGTCCAGAATGGCTGCTGAGATGGTGCTTGCCATTGGGGCTGCCAGGGCCCTAAGCTTGGGTGGCATATTGCATGCCCCTTTGCACCTTCCCCCGGGAGGTCTCTGCCCCTGATGCCTGAGACTCCGACCTCAGAGACCAGGGTGGTGCTGAGATTGACGTCTGTCCACCTGGGCGTCCCCGTGGTGGTGGTCGGGATGGGGAGCGGCACCGGATGGAGAGCGGTGCCGGGACGGAGAGCGGCTCCAGGATCTCAACCGCCTCGTGAAGTGGTGGGATGGGGATCGGTGCTAGGAATGACGGTACTGATCCGGTGACTCGTGGCGAGATCCTGATCTGCTCCACGAGGAGGGTCTGAACCAGTATGGGGGCCTAGACCTAGAGCAGTGCTGAGGTAAGGACCTCTGCCTTGACGTTGATCTGTGCGTTGAGGCTGAGCGGTGCTGAGAAGGAGAGTGGGGCATGGATGACTTGGGTATAGTCATTGGGGGCTTTCCCCCAGAATGGGTTCTGGTCCTCGGTGCCGCATGGGGTGAAGCGGGGGACCGCTGTGCCGTCATGGCTATCACGTCCCGCGCCGCTTCAAAGGTATCTGGAGTGGAAGGCATGTCCAGCTCCCCTAACCCACTCTGCTGTGCCAGGGATCTTGGACTTAAGCGGGTCCCTTGGGCAACTTGTTGGCTTGGCTGCTGCAGGTCCTATGCTCCGGCCTTTTGCTGTGGGGAGTGGCCCCTATCAGCCCTGTGCCTCTTCCTTGGCACCGGTGAGTGAGAGCGGTGCCAGGCTGGTTTCCCCAAAGGGGGGGCTCAGTGTCCGCTCAGCGCTGACGTCTTCTTTGGCACTGACTCCTTCATTGATGCCAGGGCACTCCGCACCGATGCGCCCATTGTTGTATCGCGCGACTGAGGCCCAAAGCTGCCTCCAACAGGATCTGCTTCAGGCGAGCAGTTCTTTCCCTCCTACTCCTTGGCCTGAAGCTCTTGCAAATTTCGCAGCCATCTGTTTGGTGTGCCTCTCCCAGACTCTTGAGGCAGGAGTTGTGCGGGCTACCTTTTGGCATGGGCCTCTGGCAGGAACCGCAGTGTGTGAAGCCTTGGGTCCATGGCATGCCCCGGGGCCCCGGAGTTAGGCATGAGACGCCGGCTCTGAACCGGCTAACTAACACACAACTCTTCAGATAAAAAACAAAGAGCTAACTAACACTAGAATTACGCTGAGGACTAACGGTGAGAGCCTTGCCTGAGGCAAGCAATCAAAGCTCCAATGACCGTCACTGGTGGTAAGAAGGAACTGAAGGGTTGCAGGGTCGGCAGGGCTATTTATGCAGCACCATGAGGGCACCACTCCAGACAGTGTCTGCTTCGACCTGATGGGTACCGCTGGGGAAAAATCTCTGACGATCGTGCCCACAGCATACATACACCAAGATTGGAATCAGCACAAGCACACTTGAAGAATATCTGTTCCCAGAGGCTCATGTTCACAGGCCCAGGCTACATCAAGGAAAGACTGAGCTACTGAGGAGGCGCTCATTCTGAGCTAAGGCTCTTAAGAGTTTGTATACACAGAAAAAACCCAACTGTGTGGTTTGATGGACTGACTCTTACCAGAGCCCTTGTAGGAGTCAGAGAGATCTCTGAATAGGTTTTTAGCATGCGTGCAGCTTCTTTTGTTGTTTGAATCTGTTTTCTCTGTTATGCTTTCACTTTAAGAATAAATGTACTTGCTTAGAAGGAGCTGTATGGTGACTTTTAACAGCTGGCAATTACCATTGTTCATAAGTTCTGGAGAGGAAGCAAAGTGCATATGCTGACCTGTTCAAGCTGTCTGCCTTGCCAGAAATATCACAGCATAGACAGGGAACTGTGAAGCCTTGGCAAACACCCCCATCAAGAGGGAGAAAGATGTGGGTCTCTATCGGAGAGAAGTGATGGCTGAGGAGCTGGGAGCCTGCAGGGGGTGCCCTTGCTGGACAACAAGGGGGAATGCAGGTGCAGCTGTGACAGGGCCCTTCAGGAATCTTGCCGCTGAAGTAGGAAAACTCAGGATGGCCCTGGACAGGAGGGTGATGAGCAGATATAGCTTCTAGATGGACCTTATGGAGCTGATGGAAAGGCAAGATTGTTTCAGAGCTAGCAAATAATAATAATCCAATATTGCAGAGACTGCTGATACTGAGGGAGACACATGCCCAAATAAAAATCTCTTCCATTTATCTTTAGGGGATTAACCTAATAACAAAAGGGAGGTGGGAGGGGTGAAAAGAAGGAAGACGTGAGCACTCATTTACATGAGCGCAGAGCTGAGATGTTGAGAAGAAACCAAAGGACTTGAGGAGAAGAAATTCTTTAGTTGCTTAAACAGCAATGCTAGAAGCCTGAGAAGCAAACAAGAAGAATTGGAATTGCTAATTCATGGGATTCACTGCAAATCCATGGATGTCTGCGTTATATCCACGGATGCGATGCAGATATCTGCAGACCATTTCTTGCAGATGCAGATCGGACGCAGATCCACATATTTGTATACATGCAGGACTCCATTTATGGGCATTAATATGATCTGGTTGGTATTACTGAAACCTGCGGGGATGAAAAGGAGCAAGGGAGGGGCAACTCTATCAAGTGGGTCCCATCTCAGTATGGGACACTTCAGTCTAAGGAACACCTCTCTAACCCAGTGTACCAGTGACCCAAAGCTGGTGGTTTGGATGTCACCACCGTTAATCTTTCCAGAAGATATCTCTCTGGTATTGGGCCCAGTGCTACATCACTCAGCACCATGTGTGGGTTAGATGCCAGGACAGTCAGGGCCAAGGCAGTGGGTATCCTAAAGGTAATCTGTACCAAAATGGAAAGTACCATGGCATATGAGCACAGGGGCACTCGGTGCTGAGGCTCCAGGTACCAAGGCATGAGGGATAGCAGGTTGGTGCTGAGGGCAGCGTAGTTGGTGATTTAGAGCATTGCATGGACTGACTCAGAAGTCAGTCCTAGGGCACATGAAGGAGCCTCTCAGGTTTACGGCAGGTGGACAAATGACGAATCATGTGACCGATGATTCTTTGGTCTCACTTTGCCAGGTGTCAGAGGCATCTCCTTAGACGTCAATGCAGATGAAGTGATGGACAAGTGAGGCTTCTGAGTGGATATGGAGCTTGGGGTGGGACTAAAGCTCATCAGTACACTAATGGAGAGAGACTGACCTGACAGCTGACTGATCCCTGATCGCAGCTCTCCTCTGTGTCCAAGGAGGCTTGTATCAATCTTTTAGGAGGAACAGCTTCAGCTGCACCTCCCTTGCCCTCCGAGTGCACACAGAGAAAGAACGACAGACAGAACATTGCTCCAGCACATCCTCCTCCCATGCAGAGCAGGCACTACAACTGCCCTTCACTAATGCCTTACTGGTAGTGACTTGGCTTCTGTGTAATTCAGCACTCTGTGTGGGGGCTGGGGAGGAGCTCTGCACTAACTGAAACGTTATATATTTTGCCAATGGGCATAAAAAAAGGAAAAATGACACTAATTACACTAACTTTACTATCTAATTATTCTATCCAAGGCTAAGGGAAAAAAATCGCCCAATGCCCAGAGTAAGCAGACATTGCAGGGGTTCTGCTTCTCTGTCATGGGCAGTCAGAAGAAACTGAGGGACAGCTGGGCCCCTCTGCATTTCTGTCCTCAGATAGCAGGTGTCAGGACACCTAGGGAGGCAAGCATGGCCCTGATGGACACTCTTGATCAAAAGGATCCTCGTGCCTGGGGCATGTGCACAAGAAGAGAGGAATCCACATGGACAATCAAGCGAAGATTTATTTTTTGGATAACATTTGTTTGCCGAGTGGAAATCACCATTAAGATTTACTATCATCTTGAGTATGAGCAGCTTTATTTAGTAGCATTTTAAAATGGCCTACAAGTCAGATTTGTGCTTTGGAATCTCTGCTGTTTATGACCAGACTTATTTCCCTTTGTAGCCTCTCCCCCCAGAAAAACAAATGGGCCATATCCTGCTCTCAGTTCCATGAGTGTCACTCATTTTTTACAGATTCATTCGAGCATGAGAGCAGATCGTTTCCAAATGTCTCTGTCTCACAACCATGTGAACTAACTCTCTGGGGTTGGAAGTGTAAGCAAAGCACTCGATCAAGTCAGTCCCTTACCTTTATAGTTGTGTCCATGTCCATTTGGATTGTTGCTGTTCCCAGAGTTTCAAGTTTTCTTCATCGCTCAGTGACTTACTGTAAAAAAATTAAAAATTGCACTTGAGGGCTAATTACAAACATTTATGTTTTCATTGCAACTGGAATTGGTTTCTATTTCCCCCCACAGCCTAGTCCCCTTAATACATATGCCAACTGAGACATCACATTCACAGACTCCACCTACTCTGGCTCAGTATCCACTGCCTAAGTTGATTCAGGCCTGGTGTACGCAAAATTTGCTTTCTACTCACCTTTTAGCTTGTGATCTCAGTTTTCATTGGACCAAAACATTACCCTTAGCCCATCCTTGTCTATAACACACCCTGAAAAGGGCATGGTGAACATTAAAAGTTCTATGTAATTTGATTTTTAAGTTTCATAAATTACTGTGTGTACTAGTGACCCAACAAAAAAATAAATGTACCCACTTTCTCTTTTTTAACAGATGAGTTAGGCTGGTGAAGTACTATTAAATTATTTTTTTACTGTTATAATAAACATTCATCAGTATATTGTGTTTCTTTACTGACTCTGTAAAGCATTATGGGCCACAGAAATGGGGAGTTGAAGGAGCCCACTTAGGAGATTTAGGGTCTATTAGTTTGGATGCTGCTGATTGTTTCATTAAAGCAATTGGACTTCTCAGTAGTGGGCCCTGCTGACAAGTATCCACTCATACTGTGAAGAATGTATCAATTAGAGTTTGCAATACCACAAAGGTTTCAGCAGTTTACAAAAGGGACCTAATCCTGGCAGAACTGACTAGTTTCTGAACACAAACATCACAGCCTGCAGCATCTTGGGTCACTGAGACTTTTTAAAAAGAAATCAGTGGACCATTACTAAGTTTATTGTCATTGCATCCTCTGGGACAGTTGTTACAATGTGGAAGTTGGAAGCGAAATCTGGGGATGAATAGGCGCTGATCAGCTGCAGACCAAGAAGAAGGACACATCTGAAAAATGTGACTCATTTTGCATGAAAACCAGAAGGTGCCACTTACCATCAAGTCCCCTTTGCTTCAGGCAAAGCAGAAGATGAAGCATCATCTTAGATCACTGCTGGGGAAATAGGTGTAAAGTACAAGCTACCAAAGTGCATAACTGCCCACAGAACAAAGTTAAATTTTTGGTCTGGCAGACAGACTTTGAAAACTACCTTTGTGACTTCTGTTCTCCTCCACCAGCCATGAAAAAACTCCTGCTACTCAGAGTGAAACAGACAAGATTCTGGTCAGGTTCACTTTTGCCTACAACATAGCCCTGAAACTCGTTGGAGTCTTGTCCCAAATTCACTTTGCTGTTGTTTAAAAATGCTCCTGTTTAGGAGGACAGGGATGGGGAAAGAAAAGGGAGTCACTCTTTTTTCTCTGTCTCAGTCTCCACCCCCAGAGCCTCCAGCAGCAGAATGTTCTGTGCTCTGGTCAGTTTCACGCTGCCATTCCCAGCACATTGAATGGTCCTGAATCTGAACTGATTTGCATCAACTTCACTTTTGCTGCTGGGGAGCAGCGGGTGAGCGGGCACAAGGGTTAACCAGGCAAGGGAGAGAAGAGAAGAACCAAAACATGAGGTGCGAAAGCTGCACCCAAGGCGGCAATGGGGAAGGAGAGGCAGAGCAGAAATGGGCTGGGCTATGCGAGAGGGAGTGGGGAAAACAGGGGATTACAATAGTCTCCTATCCTTCCTCACCTCTAACCATAACAGCAGCCTGACTGTAAACTCCTGGGGGCAGAGACCGGACTGCGTATTGTGTAGCACTGCCTAGCACAACTGAGCCACGGGCTATGAGGCGCTGCCTAGCACAACTGGGCCACGGGCTGTGAGGCCCCCAGGTGCTCCTGGGCTAAAACCAAGCAGCGGCCGCAGACACGGGTGGGTGAGAAGGAGCCGGCACCAGCTGGGCCGAGGCTGAGCGAGGAAGGCGCCGCATCCCGGGGCCCGATTCCCGCCCGCCCCCCGGTCGGGGGCTCAACGGAGGGAGCGGGACCGGCCGAGACACACACGGCTGCAAGGTGGCATCTGGCACGTGGCCGGGGGAGACCCGGGACAGCAACCCCGGAATGGACAAACCCCGCCCCACGGACTGGACCGGACCAGCAGGGGGCTCAGCCCGGGCTCCACCTGTGCAGCCGGTGGCAGGCGCTGAAGCTGAGGCAGCGGGAGACACGCGCAGTGCGAGCCAGGGCCCTGACGGGGGGAGGCGGCATCGCAGCGCCGGAGACTGGTGAAGGAGAGAACCCAACCCGGCCAGCTCTTTCTGCGCCTGCGCGGGGTAGGTCCGGCTCCACATCTGGGCATCTCCGGCCTTAGTTACGTCATGGGTCTGTGCGGCCGGGGTCCCCCTCCACCACCTCCCCGGCCCAGGCAGCGACCGCGCGCCACAGATGATGAGACCCCGCCCCCTGCGTTCGGGGACCTCCCTTTGGCCCCACCCTCTGGACTGCCTCATTCCCTGCACTTTAGGAACCTCCGGTACTGTCTCCGGTCCGCCAGGGACCCCCAGGCCAGCCCACCTCACCCCAGAGACTCCCACCTCTGTCCCCTGCCCCAGTACAATGCTTCAGCACTCCCTGTCTCTGTTCCTGGGACACCCCAGGCCTGGAGAGACTGTCCCTTCAAACATGCATTAAAAAGAGCTTTAGATCCTCTATCTGCCCTGCTCTCCCTCCTTGGCCAACCCCTGCCCCTGAGTTGTCTGAGTCAATACCACCATATTGTCCTGTTTGTAAAGGTGTGTGTGTAGGACCCGACCCACACAAACAACGGGAAACTTACACTACCCACAGCCCTGACATGTTTGTAAAGGGGTGTGTGTGTGTGTGTATGGAACCCACACAAATTGGAAACTGACACTACCCGCAGCATTGGCACGTGCACAAAGTAAACATGCTGAATGCAATTTCCTCTGATCTCTCTGAGTAACATGAGCCTCTGATGGGACTTGTAATAACAGCAAGTCAAAATGTTCAAACAAAGCATGATTTTCAGGTTAGGGTTAGTTTCCAGCCAGGCTGTCATCCAATACACACCCATACCTTTGTAAAGCTACTACCTTCTTCTCCAGAGTCTCACTTCACAAAAAAGAAAGCTAACTCACTCACTGTTATGGTGACTTAGCAACACAAACTTGATCGTGGCAGGAGGTAGGACCAGTTAGTTGAGACACAGGGAGTACAGTGGCTGCTGAGATGGGCTCAAGCAAAATTTAAAAAGAGAGCAAGCTCCAAAAACCACCCTTGTCAATTGTTCATTTCATATTTGCAACATCTCCTAAGTGGGAAGCAACAACAGAAGAACTCAAATCATCTGTACCCCCAATCTTCTGGGGAGCAACTGGGAAGGGCTCTTATTTATTATTTGTAACATTTAGGTGCCCCAGTCATGGCCCAGAACCTTGTTGTGCTAAGCGCTGTATAGACATACTACAAAAATATGGCTCCTGCCTCAAGGAACATAAGAGCTTCCAGAGTGAGTCAGATTCTGATCCATCTTGCCCACTGTCCTGTCTCTAGAGCCCTGCGTGGATACAAATAGGTGGATCTTCATCCCATCTGCAAAAAATGGTACCTGGATATCCATGTTGTATCTGTGGATGCGGATATAATGTGGATATTCATGGATATAATGTGGATATCCACAGATCTGCAGGACTCTAGCTCTGCAAAGATACAAATATGTGGATCCGTATCCAATCTGCAGCCGCAAGAAATGGTTCATAGACAGGGCTGAATTAACGGGCCTGGGGGCCTCGGGCTGCCCCCCACCATTTGGGGCCCCCTAACTGCGGGAGCCTCTATCGCCAGGGGGCTGGGGCCAGAGGGTGCTCCTGGCACATCCCAACCCCATTCTGGCCAGTCTGCGAGGCAGGGGGGCTGTCTGGCACGCGGCAGACCCACCCGGCCCCAGGTGGAGCAAACAGGGGCTGGCTCACCCTGCTCCGCCCCCGAGGGAGGACCAGCCAGCCCAGGGGCGGAGCTCAGAGCCTGGGTCTGGTCTCCCTGGCTCCAGGACCCTCTCACCGCCCCCTGCCCGCTCTCCCTCCTAGCGCTGTCAGCACTCCTGCCCTGCCGGCACTGAGCCAGGCAGGTGCCAGATTTTCAGAGGGGTTTTAGGGGCTGGAGCCTGGGGCCTTCTTTTTGGCTGGGGCCCAGGGCTTAAACACCTAAAGCCCCTTTGATAATCCGGCCCTGTCCGTAGATAGCCGTATTGTATCCGCAGATGCAGAGATCCGCGGATATCCGTGGATTTGCAGGGCTCTACCTGTCTCCAACAGTGACCCGTTCAGGAGGGAGGCAGTTATGTAGCAATCCATCCTGTCATCCACTCTTGGCTTCTGGTAGTCCAGGATTAGGATTGCCATAAGCATGGGGTTACATTGCTAACCGCCTTGGCTAACAGCCACTGATAGGTCTATCATCCATGAAAGTATCCAGTTCTTTTTTGAACCCAGTTATATCTGGTCATCACAACTTCTCATAATGAGGAGTTCCACAAGTTAGCTGTGCATTATGTGAAAAAATACTTCCTCTTGTTTATATTAAACCTGCTGCCTATTAATTTAATTGGGTGATTCCTGGTCTTTGTGTTGTATGAAAGGGTAAATAACGTTGGTCTATTCACATCTTCCAGACCACTCATGATTTTACAGACCTCTATCATATCCCCCTTTATTTCTCTCTTTTCTAAGATAAAAAGCCTTCATTTTTTAGTCTCTCTTTATATGGAAGCTGTTCCATATCCTTGATCATCTTTGTTCCCCTTCTCTGAACTGTTAATACTAGACAGCAAGCAGGGTCCACAAGAACCGTTAGTCCACAGCAAGATAGTGCAGAGTAGCTTCACAACCGAGATGCCATGAACTGAAAATGTATGAAGACAAGCTCTCACAAAGGGTAGGCACTTTCATTCCTCCCACCCTATGAACTTTGTTATGGTTCTCTTCCCCATGTGCCCTATTAAAGTCCCTTTTGTGTGGAGAAATACTTCAACCAGGAGACTTCTTTATGCATTTTTCCTGTTAGCATTTACAGCATTTTAGGGCTGATACCCATCCTGGATTCAAGATGTAAGACTGTTATGCCAGTTCTTTACCACATGCTCTCCCAGAGTTTTCCTCCTATCCATGTGCTTTACGCAGCTCCCAGTAATGGGGTTCTGGCTGTTCACGGTGAATGTCCTGTGAGTTTATCAAGTCAATACCAACAGTGCTTCCTTTGAGTTCAGCCCAGGAGCCAGACTTTTTCCATCTGCAGCCTCTCTGTCATTCCAGATGGGCCTAAAGCATTTATCTGACGAGCAAATGCCACAGCCTGTTGTTGGGTTAGACCCAAGTGGAAATATGCCTCATTACAGTCAATCCTGCTGCTGGTCCAGCAGAGCAATTGATTGGTTCCCCGCTCTGTCCCATGGCCTTAGTGCTCTGGCTCCTACAAACACATTGCACTCTGAGTTGTTCACATGACAGGCTGCTGCTATTTATTGAATGGGTGGTCCCAGAACCTTTCTGTTCAGTGCTGAGTTTCCTCTCCTGCAGACTGCCTTACTTCAGTAATGCAGCCCTCGACTCCAGCTCAGACTCCGACCTCCCCTGTGAGGATTGCTGCTTTCTCCAGGATAGATATGTTTAATGCCTCCCACAGACTGGCCTGGTAACTAGCTGTCTATGTTGTATGGCTTAGACCTTCGGGGCAAACTGCAGGAGGGATCTGTGTTCTCAAACCATTAATTGATGATCATGCCTGGTAGGTGGGAGGCAGAATGTGCTGGCACTACCTGGTGTTAGTTGTTTTGTTGGGGTGGGGTAGTGAGCTGCACAGAGCGTTGCAGAGCTGGCATGCTAGCGAGGCAGCAGGATGCGCCGGCATTCATCTTTATCTTTGTTATTTAAAGTACAGGAGATATTTTGGGATCCATTACTCTGCAGCTAATGTGGTTGGAGACAAAATTGTTTTGCCTTGCTTATGACTTCCCCAGGCAATGGTGCTGGACTATGTACAGCTTTCTCAAATCCAAGCCAGTCCCAGAGGTGTGAGGCTTGGGGCACAATGCTCTGAAAGTGCCTCCATCCTCTCCACAGCAACATGGGCAACTCCTCATCAAGAGTGTCCCCCACTAGCGAGGTGATCTGCTTCTCTCTCACACCTCCCAAGGGAACGGCTCATCTAAGTGGAGGGCAGGGTCTAGGGGTGCAGGGAAGGGCTGTGCCGTAAGGACATTTGAAATGAAACAGGCATTGTAGGAAACCAAGGGGGATGAATTGTGGGGGAAGGGAAATCTAGCATAATGGTGGGTTTGAACTTGTATGTTAAACCTTTCTCCCGCTGCCTTGTCTTTCAGGCTGAGCCCTCCCTTGGCACAGGGATAGTGTCTTCCCCTGGGTTTGGAAAATGTGATGCATACTGTGGACTCCATTAATAAACTCATGGCAGTCCCACTGTGTCTGAGGTCACAGTCTTGGGCCATTGAATGGCCACAGCATAGCATGGGGTATTGGACCCGGACAGCAGACAGCAATGTCTCTGGGGCTTCCCTTCTCCCTGCAGACGGTGCAGAAAGGCTGCCTCAACCTCCCCACCTGGACATACAAAGTGCCTGCTCCAGGTAGTGCAGAGCTACCACTTAGCTGCTGCGGTTTGCCTATGGCACTGGTTCCCAATCTTTTCCTTTATGCAGATCACTACATTGTCATGCAAAGCTTTTGCAGATCACCATGTGAGAAAGCCGTTTTAAACATTTTTAGTATAGCCTATGTCTGACAGGAGTCAAACTTATATATCAAGGGGTATTAACAATGCAGCTATTTCTAATAATTTATTATGCTCACTCACAAACATATTGCATTCGTCACAATACTTTTACCTGCAGTAACCCCCCCCCCCGGACACACACATCCCTGAACTACCTGCAGTAGCCTCATGGACCACAGGTTGGGAACCACTGGCCTATGGTTAGAGTCTGCTGTACTTTGTACAGGATGCAGAGAAGGAGATTCCAAGGGAAAACAAAAGGCTATTACAGGCTGTCCTGTCAGCTGCAAAGGTGGGACAAGTTCCAAAGGGGTAGCCCATGTTAGTCTCATTCAGCAAAACAAACAAGGAGTCCTGTGGCACTTACCAGTGGCTCAGACGATCCATCAGTTTGATCCGCCTCAGCAAATCCTTGGTTTCCTATGTCTGTTGTTTATGGGCTCACAAATTCTGTGTTCATTTCTTTTCAGCAAATCACTGAGTGATGCAGAAAACAAGAAGCTCTTTGGGATCTCCAACCAGAGTCATGGACAGAACTATACAGGTGAGGAACAGGCCTGCCAGCACACTCTGCATAATTCACCCAGCTCAGGTCAGGATCGATTCAGATGGCAAATTAAAGGGAAATGGAAACCTGAGCATAAATATGTGCGCGCCCTTTCCCCTACTGCCTTTATCCTCTCAATTGTGTCACTCACTGGGGGGTTCAGCCTAGGCACCTGGAATGATGGAGTTGAGTTCAGTTGATTGGGTGATGCTATAGGGTGGTTATTGTATACACTCTTCATCAGTCTGCACATCTGGCTTCAAACTCAGCTGTAGGGCAGAGCAGGCAATGAGTTTGGATCACATCTGAATTCCAAATCATACATATTGCAGGACTGGTGACCAGGGGCCCTGAGAAGGCCAAGAATGGAATAGTTGAGAATGACTTCCAGTTGAGTGACGTGCATTGGCAGAACAATGGAGGTGACCCACAGCTGGAATAGCTGTGGTGCTGGGGGTCAGGACCAATGAGCACCAGCAGAGCTGTGTGTGGTGTGCAGGACTAGAATGACAGAGCATACTGCAACTCAGGAATGAGCACATGTGGTAGGTGAAAGCTGGCCTTGATAAGCTGTCTAGCTGCTTTATTAGCAGGGATCTGTTTTCAGCAGCTAAACTTTATTTCCCCCAAAACTTTGAGCATCAGGATTATTTCTGGCTTAAAGTTATTTTCAATTTCCTCCCTCCTTGCTGCACCTGTCACCTTTTCATTCATCCTGCATAAATAATGCTAGAGATGATTTGTGTGGTTCTTGCTCATGAGGCCAATAATCTGACTTGGGTTTTGTTTTTCCAGTGGTGGTGACTGTGCGTGGAGAAGTAAGTGCAGCCATGTGTGGGGCTGGGTTAGGCCAGGGGCATCTGGCTGCACTGGTAGGGATGGCATGTGTCCTGGATACAGTCATCCTGAAAACATCATTCTACAGCAGTACAGAGACAAGTGACCCTGTGCCCAGTCACAATACAGGGCAGCAATCACCTTAAGTGACTAATGAGGCCTCCTTGATAGAAGTTCTGCCCATTCAATGTAGTTGTAGGGCCTGGACAGGATTTGGACCCTGCCCAAAGCATGTGGTCTTCAACCAGACATTCTCCCAGCTGATCATTATACCCCAGAAAACGCTCTGCAACCTGTTCAATTGCTTGACTGGAACAGTTTAGAGGCCATAACTATTCCACGGCGGCTCATCATTGCATGCACTTATCAAGAGATGTCTATTGTACTTGTGATTTCCTTTCCTGTGATTTGCCCTGCAGATTGATCCTACTTCGGGGATGGTTATACATCTGTCAGACCTGAAAGAGCACATGCAGGTGATAACAAAGTACTTATAGAGCTCATACATGGGAATCTGCTGTGCTTTTATGATCAGATGCAGGTTTGGAATTGGGGAGATGGGCAGCAGGAAGATACTATTTTGGGAAATGGGGAATATGTAGTAGCCACAAGGGTGTGGAAGGGGAATGTAGAGTGCTGTGCCAACACATTCCCTTTATGGGATCTCCCAGACCCCTGGGATTCTTGGCTTTCTCACTCCTCCCATGCAATATGGCTACCACCCTGTTAGAGCAGGGAAATTCCAGCGAGCAGACAGGAGTTATTGCGTTTGTGTGGTCAGCAGCAGTAACGTGCCAGGCCAGTCATCAGAGTAAGTGAGACAGAAAGACCTGAGGAACATTAGAACTTGTTCAGGGGCTAGATCAACAGTTAAAATTTAGGAGTGTAAAATTCACACTAGCCAGCGTAGAAGCCACAAGTTGATGAACGAGTTCTTGGCGAGATGGATTAAACTACAGTGAGGGAAAACCCTTCTATGCTGTAGGAAACGGGCCACTGTCCCGCAGACATAGCCGATGGGCCGGTCTACTCCCAAGAGTTCCACTGGCAAAGCTACGTCTCTGAGGAATGTGAAAAATCCACCTTCCCAACCGGCAGTCTGGAGAATTCTTCCGGTAGCTTAGCGCTAGCAGCACCTGGGGTTAGGTTGGCTGAACTGTGTTGCTTGAGGTGTCGATTTTTGACAACCCTGAGTGATATAGCTCTGTCAACGTAACTTTTCAGAGTGGACCTAGCGTAAGGAGCCCCAAGCCTGGATTCTGCTGCAGTGACATGACCCCAACAGTCCCCAGGTTGACCCATGACATGCAAGCTGGGGCCTTTGGCTTCCTCTCACCAGCTGCTGTCTTGTTCAAAGTCTCAGCTTGTTATATTCCTCCTGACACCAAATCTCTGGGACTTCTCAGGAAAAGGTCCAGCTTTAAAATACCTTGGACTCCCTTGCAGGCATGGTACCATAGGTCCTTCCCCGGGTGTTTAACTTGGAGTGAAGGATCCCAGGAAGTGAGCTTGTGTTGATAAAAAGCAGCCATATTCTGGGTCACACCTCATTTATGGGGCCACCATTTCCCTCCCTTCCCCCCAGGAGATGATTGTGGAGCTGCTTGATCACAAGAATCTGGATCAGGATGTGGCCTATTTTGCCGATGTTGTGAGGTGGGTAGTGGGGTCTCATGGTAAAACTGGATTTGGGGCCAGGCCTGCACCTGCATCATTTCTACAGGACTAATGGGCAACATGTGTGTCCTGTGTCACCAGTTCAACACCCTCAGTTCTGAGGAACTCCTTTCCTACCTCCCCATTGCTCTCTCTTACTGCCTTAGAGCTGGGAGCTGGATGCTAACCTGCACTTGCTAATCCCTCTCTAACTCAGGCCCTGTTTTCCCTGCAGTACGACTGAGAATGTGGCCGTGTACATCTGGGAAAACCTCCAGAAGCGCTTGCCCGCAGGGGCGCTTTATAAAGTCAAGGTGTACGAATCTGAGCAGAATGTCATTGTGTACAAAGGAGAAGAGATGGCTCTGCTGGCCTCGAGCACACGTGGTGTGATCAGGGTCTAGCATTTCTGCAGATGAAATGAAGCTTTGCAATCAAGATAAATCTCCTGCACTGCAGGTAGGGCCTGTTCCTGCCTCATTCACCATGTCCAACCCTGGTCTCTTGCTCCCGCATCCCCATCGCTCCCTGACCTGCTACTGCCACATTATATGTGAATGTTTTGAGGCTAATTTCCCCAGAAATATAAACTAGGAGATGCTGAACTGTCCCCTAATCCCTCCTGAGGGATGGAGAGGCCAGAGACCCTGGGAGTGTAACAGCAGGGCATTCAGCTCTTGAGCTCTTTCTGCTGCTGTGTGCAATACTGCAGTCCTTTTCCCACTCCTGATGCCACCTATAGGTTGTTGATCTTACTTGGCAGATCTTCCTTGGATCGGCCCTGGGGCTGGGTCACACAGTCAAAATGAATGTTTCTGGGGTAGGAATGAGTCCAACCCAACTGTGTCTGCCCTCGCCAGGGTCTTCAGCTCCTGCCGGGGCCTTTGAATTTAGCCCTTTGCTTGGGTCTCCAAGCGAGCCGTGTCCCCTTGTCAGGGCTTACCCCACTTCACCAGTGGCCAGTGGGGAAGCCCCAGCCCACCTCCTGCCCCAGTTCTGACCAGAGACCTTATGACCAGCAGCCACGGTCTGCTCAGTTGTTTGTTACTGCTGCTTCCCTGGGCCTCTCCTGCCTGGCCCCTTTATCATCACCCCTCGCTTCCGTTCTTGAGGCCTCTCTCCCAGCTCAAGCTAATGCAACCAGAACCAAACACTGTCCACCCCTCTAGTTCCTGTAGCCAGAGAGCAGCTCCCTGCCCAACCCACTAGTTCCCCCAGCCAGGGACTGACCTGCTCAGGTCCTGCAGCTCCTTTTATCTGGACAGAAGGGCTCTGATTGGCTGCTTGTATGAGGCCTCTCTAGGCAAGCCAAAGAACCCACCTTTGCTGCTGCTTTCCTGGGCTGGAGTGTAGCAGGATCACAGGCCTCCAGCAGGGGGGCAGGAATGGCCAGATGCGTCCTGTCACCAGGCAGAATAGTGATGACAATACCATTTGAATAAACAGCCTTTGCAGACCACACTCATGGTGTCTCCTTCAGCGGCTGGCTCTAAGGCTCCAAGTACACATAGTGACCTCCTCAGAGCAGGGCTGTAGCTAGTGAACTCCCTGGGGGAGAGGCTTCAGTAGAAGGATTCCATAGAGTAAGAGACAGTGTGTATAGGCCACCGTTTGGGAGAGCTACAGTTCAATGGCAGCCTGAACTTGTGCTTAGACGCTGTCAGCAGGAGGCAACAGCACTAAGCCTGCAACAGATAGGAACAGGAGACTTCCACAGTGTAGTGTACCACCTACTGTCCACCCATCTGCAGGGCCTGAGAACTAACCTCTCCATGAAGGGAGTGGGCTGACATTTGCAGTGGCTAATAAACAAGACTATGTATGTTAATCTGGCCTGCAACACAGGCAGCCAACAAGACTGGCTAATGGGAAGGGTCGTTACTACCTGCCTTCTTCTGTAGTGGGGGAATCTATTTCATCCCCATGAGATGTGTGATCCTCAGCATATGCTGAAGCGGAGCTTTGTTAAAACTATCCAGTCTCCTCCAGGAGCTCAGAGGTGCCTTTATCTTGTGTTCTTGAACAGAGGCAGATGAGAGATGGGAAAATTCCAAATATCTTGTCCAGCTGTCCCATGGTGGCCACTTGCAAGTGTTTTGTCCAGGCTAGTTTTACAAGTCTCAGCCAGTAGAACTTTGCACCAGGAAAAGCACCCAAGGAAAATGGTGACAGGACTCTGCTTTACTTTGCTGTATTTCATCCCGCTAGTTATTCCCCATGTTTCTATGGCCTGATCTAATTCCTCTTCCTCCTTGAGTTTACACCCTTCAGAGAGCAGTAGAATATTATGTCCCCCTAGAGTTAGTGCTTAGCCCTGCTCTACATATTGAGCTCTTTCCTTATCGTCAATCTCTCTGGTCTCTCAACCGTTTTTTGCTGTTTTCTTAGCTCTCTCTACTTTATGGCTATCTTTTTGGAAATAAGATGGCCAGAACTGAAGGTGATCTATTCCAGCCAGATCTGATGATAGCAGTGCCTTGTAAAGAGGGCTCTCTCCTCCCAATCCTCCCCTCAGAATTTACTGCAAAGGGAGACATCTGCAAAAGACACCAAAGTCATGTCAGTATGTGTCTGCTTCCCATGCTGTCTCTTCTCTCTCCTAGCCCCATACATGCCTTGGACTGTTTCAGTACCTTGCTCCCTGATCTCTCCCTTCCATTAAGCCCTTGGGGATTGGGTTACTTGTCCACAAATGTGTTAGCCTAAGTTGAATCTTATTTGTTTCCTGCCCATGTTTCTAGCCTCCCTAGAGCCCTTTGGATTTCTCTGTCCTCCCTGGCATCTGCATCTCATCATCATTTAGTGTTACCCATTGGATTCATTATTTGTAAAATGAATTTAGCCCTGGACAGAGGGGCTGAATTGACATGACCTAGGCCTGCTCAAAGGACCTCTGGCACAAAGATGTAGGTAATGTCATCTTCCTACAGTCACAGATGCCTTGGTCAGGTGCTTTCCCTTATCCTGGATGGTCCTATGCTTATTCCATCTGTGTGTCCCATTCACTTGCGGCTAGATACACAGCAGAGCAGGCTGGCTTGCATGTAGTGAATGCCAGCTTCCAACGTCCTGGGGCATAGGCTGTGCTCTTCCCTTAGGGAGGAGGTTTGGTGCAGTATTTCTGAAGTAATGCATGCTTATGGGAGTGGATTTGTGCCCCTCACACCTGCATCGGCATGAATAACTGCAGCAATGTCTGGATGGGATGCTCTAGTTTATGTTATGGAGGACCTCAGAAGAGATCGTCAGTATGGGTCCTTCTTTAAAATCTAGTTCCAAAGGGGTAGCCGTGTTAGTCTATTGCAGAAACACAAACAGAGTCCTGTGGCACTTTTAAAGATGTGCCACAGGACTCTGTTTATTTTTTTTAAATCTATGAGTTGAGAAGTCCCTGAGCAAGAATTGATCCTATTCCCCATGTACCATTCACCAGAAGCAGTCTTTTATTAGTAGAACTTGACAGATAAGCTGCTGTATGTGGCCTTCACAACCAACCAACCAACCCACCCGTTCTTCTGCCATCCCACCACAACTAAATCATCTGAGCAATAAGGGACTTGCCCTTCTACCTGACAGATGAGTGAACATGAGTTATATTCAAGTGCAGGAAAGTCAATTAATGAAATGCCCTCTAAGTGTGTCAAAGCAGAAAAATAAAAATAGCAGTGTTTGACCCATGCTGGCCTCAGGGCAAGGTAGTGCAGGGGCATATTTGATTCTTGCTGGTTTCACTGGGAGATGGGATGTGGGAGGGGCATGTTTGACTCGTGTTGGTTTCACTGGGCATGTATGTCAGGGACATGTTTGACCCATGCTGGTTTCACTGGCGGGATGTCAGGGGCATGAGAGAGTCATGTTTGCCTCACTGGAGGTGTGCTGGGAAATGGTGGGGGCGTGTGTGACGGGAGTATGTTTGAACCACATGGTTTCTCTCGGGGCCTGGCAGAGGCATGGTTTGACGTATGCAAGGTTTCAGTGAGTACATGAAGGAAGGGTGCTCGCCTTTCTGTTTGAGCAGTACTGTCTGCAAAGGTTGTTAGTGCACAGCACAGTCAGTGGGAATCGGCCTTTTCCAGCTGCCAGGTGGGGTAGCCCCCTTTCTACTATTCCTGGCTGAGCTGAGGCAGTTTCCTCAAGAAGCAGTAGCACACTCTGGAGGGACAATTATCCCTCTTTCCCTTGGCCCCAAATGTTTCCGGCTTTTTTAGTTTTCGCCTTCGGCTTTGTGCTGTAAAGCCAAAGCTGCCACTCTGCTCCAACCAGAGCTGCTGGCCAGCCTTTCCCACTCAGAGCACATTGCTGCTGGGAACAAGTGGTTTCTTTTGGCACCTACTGACTCTTTTGCCTGCCCAGCTCATGGCAATAGTGGGGATGTAGAACACCGGCAGAGCAAGACATTGGGGTGAGCCCAGGCAATGGGCTCTTCTAGAGAAGGGGCTATCATCTTGCGCAGTATTAGCTTTGGGCCCATTCACAGTGTATTAATCATATTGTAGCAGCACAGAGAACAGCTTTGGGGCTACAGAAGCAGTTCCCTCTCCACAGGCACAATGCAAGAGCAAAAGGAAAGGAAGAGCAGAGATTCACAGTGGGCTTGATCTAGCCCTGAGCTCCAAGAGGCCAGGAACTGCTAGTGTGAGGTACCAGGCTTCTCCATTAACGGGGGACAAAGATACCATGGAATCCATAAGGCATTTGCACTGGGACTTCTGCACGGCCCAGTTCACTGAAGGTCTCTGCATCCAGAACAAGCAGGAAGGTGTTTTGGTTCTACAGAATGAAAAACAGCAAGAGGAATGTCAGCACTGGTTCCATGCTGCCTCCCCACTCAACGCATCTCTTATTCGAAAAGGAAGAGTCTGTCTTCACTGCAAGACTGCTCAAACCAGTTCCCATGGCACTGAGCCAGAAGCAGTGCAGCCCTGACATGCCATCAAAGCTTTGATCTTGGAAACTAGGCTGCTCTTAGGAATCTGATGCTCAGCTGTGATTGACAATGGCAGAGGATGTAGTGGCTGCAAATAAATAATTGTACAGGGACTGGAAAGAGGATGAGATGAGCATGAGGAAAGAAGTGTTGGGACTGCCCTGTAGAGGGCACCAAAGCCAATTCTATGATTTAAAAAGCACCATATAACACCTTTACTTGCTACTTGTGATTAGAACGAGTTACCTGCAAGGGTGTGACCACTACAGACAACACAACCCCACTGTCTTCTGCAGTGGCGTTAGGCACTGGCACAAACACAGGCTCCGAAGGGTAGAATCCATCCTCTTGCCAAATCTAGCAGGCAAAAAAATGACATAAGAGATGCACCTTGTTATGATTTATGTAATACTGATATCCAGTGACCTGAGCCAGGATCAGGGCCCCACTATGTTGTCCAGATAGGCAGAGACATGCAGTGCCCTGAAGAACTTGGAATCTAAGGCCTTGATCCTACAGCCAGCTCCATACAGCTGTCAGTGGAGCACCACACAGGCAGAGCCCTGTGCCTCTGACAATCCCCACTGACTTACCAAGCTGCCTGCACAGAGCCCTTGCAGGATCAGGGTCTAAACAAGACAAAACAAGTGGAGGGAATGGGGAAGGGAACACAAGGGGCCACAGACCAGCCCCGGGAACAGAGAGATGCTTCTGAGTCATTTACAATTGGGATTTTACTTTGTTTTTACATGACGTTGTTGACATTCGTTGGCCATCTCCTCAAGTGAACAAGAAGTCAAGGATCTCCCATTCTCCCCACACCTACTGGAGCTAGATTTATTAAGAACAGGATTGAGACAAACATTTTCCCAGTAGTAGGTAAAGAGAGGAGTAGCATTAAAGAGAGAGCCACAATGGAGACATCCCCTCCAATCTTGCATATGCCCAGTGCCCCTGCTTAATCGACACAGGAAAGAGTCACTCACTGAAAGGGTTGTGAGAGTTCTCATAAACGTGATCAATGTTATTATTATATTATTCATTATTTCGTTACTAGTAGTTCCTGGCTGAGACTGAGGCCCAGTTGTATGAAACACTGTACAAACACAGTGGGAAATAAATGGTACCAAAGACAAGCTAAACAGACAAAACTGACACAGAGTAGGAACTGGGCCCAAATGAATGGCCTAGCCCGAAGTCGCACACCACGTCAGAGCCAGCAGTTGAACACTGGTCTCCTCTATCCCAATCCAATGGACCACGAGGCCGCTTCCAACCCCAAGCTGTTATGTTCGACAGGAAGATGGATTTCTAGTTGCTAAACTGGTTTGATTTTAAAATAGGAAGGTCTTTATAAATGCAGCAGGAAGCCCAAGTCTGCGCCAGGTTGTTCTAAGTCCCGTAAAATTTGCTACAAACATTAGTTCATTGCTAACCCAAGCAGTATGGGGAGGTAACAGAAATTAACTCTTCTGTTTTGATTTCTCATCAATAAAATAAGAGGGAGAAAACGTTTTCTAAATTAAAAAGCCCCAGTTAGTAAAAAATTACCTTCCCTTTTCTGAAAGCTGTCAGAAACAGTAAGGAAAGTAAGAGAGGTACTGGAGTGTACTAGAAATAATGAAGTCATTACAGGTTGAACATTATTCTTTAGTGCTTTGGTAAGTAGGGCAATGATCACTTGCTGTCCAAGGCCACAGAGCAGATCTGTGGCAGAACTAAGTCTCTTCACCCCTCCCTTTTTCTATCTTGGCTACTCAGCAGGGCTGGGACTCTATCTCAGAGAAAGTGGGCATGTCTCTACAGTGCCCAGCATAACAGACTCCCAACCTCAGTGGGGCCACAGGACCTTACAGTAATACCAGGCATTAGTTAACAAACCATCGTTGCAAAGCCAGATGACACTGAGCTCTTCCTGCATACAGAGATCCTCTCCAAAAACCTGTGATTTTTAGAGGCTTTTCCGAGTCAGATTACGACAATTTGGAAAGGGAGCAAATTTTCAGGGAGAAATCTTAACCATCCTTGTAGTATTTAAAGTGTTTTTAAAGCTTGGGGAAATCTTAAATAAAAGAGTTCATATTGAATGGAAATAAGAGACGCTGAAAAAGGGCACTGGGACTTTCAGAGGTGCTTGGAGGAGTTAAGGTCCCAGCTCTCAGCGATTGTCGATGGGAGTTGAACACCTAAAGCCTAAGCTTGTCTATATTTATGTTTATACTGGAACAAGTGTGTTGGTCCCAGGTGTGAGTAACCACACCTACGAGCAGCCCAGTTCTGCAAATAGAAACCCCAGTGCAGATGCAGCTATGCTCCCAAAAGAGTACTTCTGTTGACACAGCAAAGTATGTTTGAGGAGGCGGTGTTCTTACATCAGCAGAACTCCTTCACCTCCCACCACACACTGCGTCTACATTAGTGTATTGACAAGTTCCAGAGGGGTGGCCGGGTTAGTCTTGGTCAGCAAAACAAACAAGGAGTCCTGGGGCACTTTTAAAGACTAACAAATGTATTTATTACATGAACTTTCATGGGAGAAAATCCCACTTCATCAGACGCTTTGAAGAACAAAGCATCTGACGAAGTCGGATTTTCTCCCAGAAAGCTCATGCAACAAATACATTTGTTAGTCTTTAAAAGTGCCACAGGACTCCTTGTTTGTTATACGAGTGTAAACTCGGTAGTGTAGACATAGCCTTGTCTATAGAGATTTGAACCAGAATAACTGCATTGGGCTTAAGTCACATTTTTCATCATTTCAGTGCCAGTCTCTGTGGGAGGACCTCCTTATTTCATAATAAACATGCCCAGTTGTGAGTTAGCATGAGGTAATTCATTCTAATTAAAGCTAAATTGAAATAAGATGAGTTTATTCAAAAATAAGTTTACACACAAAGACGTGCACCGAATTTAACCCAACTAAGGAGTTATTTCAGAGAAGCCTAACCTCCTTCAGCCCCTTTGAGGCCCTTAGCCTATTAGTGCTGGAAAGGAAATTCGGGTGGCAGGAAAGCAGGGAAACCCTTGTGGGTGCCACTGCCCCATCATACTACTTAAGGTCCCTCATCACAGGCCCAGAGAGGGATCGTAAAAACTCTGCCTTAGACACATACTGCACACAGGTAGGACAGGAAACCCCAGCTTTATGGTCATTGCCCCAAGCCCCAAAGCCCCAAAATTCCAGGTGCCCCAGAAGTGTCACAATGCGGGTTTAACTGTATTTTTAGATTTATAGAGTTTAAGGCCCAAGGGGAGTCTCAGATCAGCTAGTCTGACCGCCTGTCTGTCACAGGCCACCAGCACCCACACACAGAACCCAATGACAATCTTTGAATGGACACATCTCCCATGCCGTGTTCATCATGATAACATCCCTTCAGACCACCTTGATCTCATCCCCCTTTCCCTTTCCCTGGTCTATCGAGAGACCCAAAGAGATGTCTGCTCCTTGAGTTAGGGTATCACATTCACATAGTGCAGGGCAGAGAATGGAAATGTGGGCCCAATTCCAGCCCCTCTCTTAAAGAGATTCCAGTGCTGATGGGTGATAGGCTGCCATGTCAGAAAACACACAAACAGCCAGTTCACATTGAATGGAGACAACTCCAGGGTCTCAAAGCAGAAGATCTCACTTTGTTCTCACCTTCATTTTCTTGGTTTCTGTATCGATCTTGATCAATGAATCCCCGACCATGTGCCGAAAGCCGCAACCATAGAAGAAGCGGTACTTCCTGCCGTTGCACCGTGAATAGTTAATATGGGGGAATTCCAGGCCCCCTACCGCCTCAAGTTCCTCAGTGTGGAGATTTTCATGCATGCACCAGACCTAGAGAAAGCACAGAGGGCAGGGGTTTTATTGACCTCTGGCCTGGGATAGAAGCGTCAACACCCAAATGGCCTCATCACCATCCTACCCAGCTATTACAGAGAAGATGAAATGTTTGGCTTTGTTCCCTGGACCCCTCTAGCCAGCCCATCTGAGAATAGTGCAGTCTCCCTTATGCACTCCACCCAAGGGCTATGTCTACACTGGGTAATTTAAGTGTGTCCACATTGAAAATTAAAGTCGACTTAAAGGGGAACTTACGAAGTCGACCTAGAGCATCCACACTGGACGCTCTAGGTCGACTTTGTGGGGCTAGGGGAACCTAGGGCAGGTCCACGGGGGTGGGAGGGCACCCCTTGCCCAATGCCAGAGGGCTCAGAATTGCCCCATTATACATAGGTACAATGGGGCAAAGGGGGACAGGGACCCTGGCAGGCCATAGGGGCAGGGTGGGAAGTGCTCTGCCCTGCCCTGTGGGGGGGCATGCCAGGCTCCCCCTGTGCCCCCCCCCGGCAGGGAGGGCATTGGTGCAGTCCTGGGGTAGCCCTAAGTCGACTTAGGGCTACCCCACATCTACACTGGCTTAAGTCGACTCTAGGGAGTCAACTTAAGCCTTAGGTTTAGTGGAAAGGAGGTTTAATAAAGTCGACTTAATTTTAATTAAGTCAACTTTATTTTCCTTAAGTCAACTTAAGCAAGCTGCTTAAGTCAACTTAAGCAAAGTGTAGTGTAGACGCAGGGTAAATTAAGTCGACTTAAGCAAGCTTAAGTCGACTTAATTTACCAGTATAGACGCAGCCAAGGAGAAGATACATAGTCACAGCCCTCCGGGGCTTCAGAAGGGGCCTTAAGGCCTGAGTTAAAGGGGAAAGACTCCACAATGACACCAGCACTCCAATGTATTTGGACAGCACCTTTCAGCTTGCAGAATCCGCAAGCATTCGACAAGCTGTGGCTAGGGACTGCTCCTCCAACTCCGAAATAGCTATGTCTACACTGCATAGTAAGCCAGGTCTGTGGGACGTGGGCTTGCAGATTGGATGTTTCCAAGTCTGTCCTTCAGCCTCCACACTGCTTGCAAACCTGGGCCCCGCAATGTTGCTAATGAATCCATATTACTCTTCACAGACCTGAGTCAGCCTATCTGCTGCTGTAGTGGAACTCAGGAACTGATTAACTCTCCACTGCAACACTACACAACAGTTTAGGGAAGGAGGCGAAGAACAATTCTGTACATAACTGGAAGTGCAGGGAGAATTTTGGGATCAAAAGACAGAATTTGGCCAGTTAACACCAGGGCTCACACCCCAATTCACGCCAAAACTGCCACAGGGGCTCCAGAGACCATGTGTGGTTTCACATCTCAGCTAAAAGATGGCATCTCCAGCAACACAATGCCAGGGCACTAAGCTCTGTACTGCCTTCCGTCCACGTACAGACCAAGCCTGACCCTGCTTAGGTTGCAAGATCTAAAAAGATCACAGCACAAGGCAACACAGGTGCGCACATCATCATCACAACCCTCAGTGTAGTTATTTATGCCTTTAACACATACCGTCCCATCCCTCTCTTTCACAGCACTCGCCGACGTATAGGACAAGGGGCTGAGGTTCTGTCCCACAGGCAGGCTTGAATCCACATTCAGTGGTAGAACAAAGCGGCGAGGGAAAGCTCTGGCTGTCGAGTTGTAGACCTGGTAAGAAGACAGGAAGTTACACGAAGAGAGAGCTGAACAACCAGATGTCCCCATGGTGCGGCAAGCACCTGCTGAAGTCTAGCCCTTTCCCTCATTCCAGGCCTGCCCACTTTCTTATTATTTGTATTAGCATAATACCTCGGAGCCCCAGGCTGAGATCAGGGCCCAATGTGCTGGGAACTCTAGAGACATAATGAGAGGCTGTCCTGCCTTGAAGGGTCCACACAGATAAAACACACAGGCTATGTCTACACTGGGGAATTAAGGTCAACTTAAAAAGTCAACTTTAATAAGTCGACTTAGAGTGTCCACACTGGACTCCTAAGTTGACTTAAGGGGGCCTTACTAAGTCGACTTAGAGAGTCTACACCGGACTCTCTAAGTCGACTTGTTCGGTCCAGGGAGAGCCAGCCCTGCATGGGGCTGGCTCTCCCCGGGGCATCAAGCCCCTGAGTGGTCCGGGGGAGAAGGGAGCGAGGAGCTCCCTTCTGCCCCGCACCACTCAGCTCCCTTCTGCTTGGGACTTCCTGGGTCCCGGGCAGAAGGGAACCCTCCTGGCCTGTACCACTCAGGTCCTGGGGAGAACTTCCCTGGGACCCAAGTTGTCTGAGCCAAGAGGAAGAGCCGGAGACCCGCGCTCCAGCTGCTCAGCAGGGGGCAGCTGGAGCGGGGATCCCGGCAAGAAGGGACCGCGGGGCTTCCTTGTCGCCGGGACCAGGTCCCAGGGAGAAGGAAACCCCGCGGTCTTTTCTTGCCGGGACCTGAGTGGTCCGGGCAAGAAGGAGGGAACGTGGGGCTTCCTTCTCCCCGGGAGCTGAGCGGTCCCGGCAAGAAGGAAGCCCTGTGTCTCCTTCTCCCCGGGACCCGCGCTCCAGCTGCTCGGCAGCTGGAGTGCAGGTCTCGGGGAAAAGAGAGCCCCATGCTCCCTCCTAGCCGGGACCCTGCGGTCCTGACCAGGAGGGAGAGCAGGAGACCTGCGCTCGAGCTTGGCAGCTGGAGTGCAGGTCTCCCGTGCTCCCTCCTGGCCGCGACTGCTTGGTCCTGAAGACTTCCCAGAACCTGGCGCATGGGGCTCCCTCCTAGCTGGGACTGAGTGGTCCTGGCCGAGAGAGCCCCAGGCTCCCTCCTCCCCAAGACCCGTGCTCCAGCTGCAGCAGCTGGAGCGCGGGTCCCAGGGAGAAGGAAGCGTGGGGCTTCCTTCTCGCTGGGACTGCTCAGGTCCCGGCAAGAAGGGACCGCGGGGCTTTCTTCTCGCCAGGACAGGTCCCGGCGAGAAGGAAGCCCTGCGGTCCTTTCTTGCCAGAATCCCCGCTCCAGCTGCCCGCTGCTGAGCAGCTGGAGCGCAGGTCTCCAGCTCTCCCTCCTCGTCGGGACCGCAGGGTCCCGGCTAGGAGGGAGCGTGGGGCTTCCTTCTCCCCAGGGTCCGCGCTCCTGGGGAGAAGGAAGCGAGCCCCGCAGTCCCTTCTTGCCGGGATCTGAGTGGTCCCGGCGAGAAGGGACCCATGCCCTAAGTCCACAAAGTCGACTTAGGGCTACCCCACGTCTACACTGGCTTAAGTCGACTTAAATAGTCGACTTAAGCCTCAAAGTCGACTATATACCAGGTGTTATAAAGTCAACTTTGAATTTCCTTAAGTTGACTTAAGCAGCTGCTTAAGTCGACTTAAGGAAACTGTAGTGTAGACGTGGGGTAATTAAGTCGACTTAAGCAAGCTTAAGTCGACTTAATTTTCAAGTGTAGACGCACCCACAGAGAGTGAGAGGAGAAACAGGAGGGTAGTGACATGTCCAAGTTTGTACAGCAGGTCAGTCGGAGAGCCAACAACAGAACTTAGGTCTCCTGACTCCCGGTCCATTGTCCCATCCACTCTGCCTCTTCCCTCTCCCAGCCACCCAGCACTTCCTATTCCTTCCCCTGGCCCTTCCTCCCACCCCTTCCTTAGATTACTGTCACTGTTAACTCAATACACATCACAAGTGTACAGTGTCTCAGACACGAAACATTCCCATTTTGCCCATGGTAAGAGTCACCTGCAAATCAATGAGACCAACTAACTCCAGGCAGGAAGCGTAAAGCTCCCTCTGCATTTCCCGGCTCTCAGCTCAGCCAGTCTATGGCCAGCAGATCCCATACAACCCACGCAGGAGCAGGCACTTTACCTCATCCAGGCCCTCTCCAGCTTTGCGCAGGTTTTGGAGCCGGTAAGCATTCAGGTTCCCTCCATCATCCTGGCAGCAGATGTCAAGGACCACACAGCCCTGATCTTCAAAGGCATTGATTTGATGGAAAGCAGCAAAAGGCTTGGTATAAAACTGCCCTGGAAGCAGCTGCAATAAGACAAAAGACAGGCTTCGTTTCCTGCCTCCAGCAATCTCAGCCCCTCGCTGGCTGAGCAGAGTCCCCATTTCTGTTTCCTTCTCCCCCCTCCCCCCCACTCTTCTAACCTCTTGTCTCAGACCCCATCAGACCAAGACCCTACCACCTATGGGCAGAACCAGATTCAGGCAATCTGGGGCCCAAAGCATACCATGACAACAGCCCCACCCCGCACCTGGAGTGGCAGAGGACGCAGAACCCTTATTCCCTCTGTGACAGCCACATGGGGCATGCTTGGGACATCACACTTCTAGCCCTAAACCTGGACCCCCAGATCACTCAGCAGGTACATCTCAGCCCTTGTACCAGGTTTGCTTCCCAGGAGCCCCTAACTGCCTGCACCTCCACTCTTTAAAGAGGTGTCAGAGAGATTTCTTGCATTTGCTTCTGCTCCAGCACCTAACAACTCCTCATCCAGGAGGACTAACCCTTCCATCTCAAGCTAATACTGCAATAGTTCCTAGACTGACCCATACAGGCCAGGTTGCTGCTGCCAAAAGCCAGGACCAGGGCTCTAAACAGACTATGCAGGAATAATCTAGGCCTTCAGTGATGGAATGGCAGAAGACTTGCCTGTCCTGTATGCTTATTCACCACATGAAAGCGGGTTTTGTGGTGTGGGTCCCAGCTCATCCCATCAACAATGGATATCCCAAGGAGCTTGGATATGATGAGCCGACACAGATGAATCTTGATGGGCTGCTCAATGAAGATCACATAGTTCTCACTCATTCCTGAATGGACAGAGGGGGAAAATCAAAATGTTTTGCTCCAAAAGGCAAATGAAGTGATGAGAACTGGTGGGAGCATCTCTGCTACTAGATCCTGTATGGCAAGTGATAGCGTGTAGGCTGGGCTGGATCTACATGCACCAGGCATAGAAGAGGATGGGAGGCACCTCACCGAAACTATGATAGTAGGAGGGTTTCATCTTCTCAGCTGGAGCGATGGAGCACAAAATTTGCGCTCCCTGCAACGTTTCATCGCAGCTTGACTTCTGCGGAGGAATCCGAATAATATTATAGCTGGAACCTGGAAAGGAGAAAGCATGACCCAGTCAGCACTTCAGGGCAGGCACCAACTGGTTTATGCATTAGGCCTCTCTGTGTTCAGCATTTTGATGGAGGTCTTCAGACACAAGACATGTCAGATGAGCTTTTCAGAACCAACTAGGGGATTTAATGATACAAGTCCCACTGGAATAAATCCCCCAGCCAGCTTTAAATATTTCATCCACCCACCCCTGAATCCCATCAGGTGCTGACACTAAATCCCAGCTAACAAGGTCTTAAAGTCTTGGCCAGATTCACCCAGTATGCAAATCCCCACTTCCTGTGGGGCCCACACATGGGCCTTCTCCTTTCAAACAACGAGGACTGATCTCTTAGTAACTCAGTCAAAGTGAAACCTGTGCTGTGCATGACCCTGTGGGAGAATCTGTAGCTAAATGCTGCTGAAGCACAAAGGAATTAGCACAACAAGAATGAATAATAGCAAAGCCAGGAAACTGTGGGTCAATTGGTACAAGCCAGCTGCATAAGTTCCAGCAACACAGGGCATTCATTAGCTGCTCTCTCAGGGCTGAGGTGCACTGGGGAAGAGCGTCTTAATCAATAAGAAATTAAAGTTGTTTTTTAGCAGCCACTTGATTTGGGTTAGGATTTTGGACAATGTCTTCCTAGTAATGAAAAATTCACTATAGAAACTGATCCCACCTAACTTCTGGTGGTAGAGGACAGATGGGGAACAATGCTGGCACCTCAAGTGTAAGGGAATGTGGACTAATGGTTCTTCTCCCTCCACATTCCCCCATCTTTAAAAAGTGCCACACTGGGTGACAACAGTGATCATCTAGTCCACTATTCCAGTAGCCAGCACTGGCTGTGTCAAAGGAAGGTTCAAGAAACCGTGCAGGTTTGAGATATCCTGCCCTGAGAGAGGCTTTTCCTGCCTCCCAGCAGTCAGAGTTTGGCTCATGCCCTTAAAACACTGGGGTTTATCTCCCATCCACAGCTCTTGGGTTTTTTAATCCTTGGTACTTTAAATTCTAAATCTTCTTGTTATCAATACAAATGCCTTGCCCTGTTCTGAAGTCTGTTAAGCTTTTGGCTTCACAGACATTTTCTGGCATTGAATACCACCACAGATCATACGGGCATGATTTTAAAAAATATTAATCCAACTGTGCCAGCTTTTAGTCCTTTCAGTCTAACACCTTTATTCAGGTTTGTTTCTGACACATGTCCTGCATCAGTTTCACACTGTTCATAAGTGGGAACTATAGAGGGAATAGCTATAGCACCGCAGATTTGGGGGTGAGGCTAAAATGTGCTCAGTTTGGCACAATCGGGAATAATTGGCAAGGCAGAAGGAGTGGAGCTGGGATTTCCCTATGGCAGTGGTTTTCAATTTTTTTTTTCTCAGGACCCAGTTGAAAAAGTCATTTATGCCCACGACCCAACAATTAACTCTTTGAGCAATGCATTCCAGTCTTTCGTGTTGGCAGCAGGGAGTGCCATGACCCAGTGCCTGAGGGTCTGTGACCCAGTACTGGGTCTCAACCCTAAATTTGAAAACCACTGCCCTATGGCATCCAGGACGGGTCAATGCACACATTTTACTGTAGGCCGCCTGCTGCTTTGCATAATAATTATTCTGTTCCCTAAGGGACACAATAAGGCCCCAACCAAAACCCATTAATGTCAATGGGAAACCTCTCACCTATTTCAAAAGATCTTGAATTCAGCCCTGACATTTTATGGAACTTCCTTAAAAAGCATCCTCTTCCTCTCTACCAAAATGACCCACATGTGCCTGATACATCTCATCCCTACACAGGCCAGTGCCCTGCTCCTCTTACCTGCCACTCACAGAAAGCTCTATGCTCACTGAGATGAGACAGTCACCCAAAGCACATTAACTGAAAAGGCTAAACATTAAGAGAAAAAATATCATGGTGAGATTGATGGCAGCCACAATTTGAGATTGATCTTGCTTTGCTATCAGTATGTCCCACAGAGAACTGCAGCTTCCTCACTTAGCGACAGTCCATCAAAACCCCTTCTTTACAGAAGCAGCATGTAGTCTGCCTAGTCTCCCTGGAGGACGAACAAACCAAAAACTAGCCTCACCATGTTTCCCATAAGAGTTGCCCATGTTGTACGCTGTCCCATCCGGATCATAATGTGGATGGGCTGTTGCTCCATTCACCACAACGAATTTGCTCCAATCCACCTGCAAATTCAAAGATTTTTACGAGTCAGACTAGGAATCACTTATTATTATTAATAAAACAACAGTACCCAGGGCACTATTTCAGGACAGGGCATAAAGGCTATGTCTACACTTGTAATTTTAAGTCGACTTTAACTAAATCCGACTTAGTGAGTCTACACTTAATATTAAAATTGACTTTGGGGGGTGTGACAGGCTGCTCCCCAAATCCAGTCTGGTGTGCTGCTATGACCACTCGACCCCGCTCCTGAACCCCAATTCACCCCACTCTGCTGGGTGACCACTGACTCCTGAGTCAGTCCACGCCAGCCACCAGCATCTGATTGGTCCCAGGCAGTGGGTGTAAATCCACTAGCGAGCACCCCCAGCCCCAGACACTACAGTGGGAGCCGCTGCCTTACAGGGATTGGGACCCACTCCCAATCACCTTAGTCTTAAATCCGTCCTCTTAACAAAGAAGTGGATTGCGCCCAGCCTCCCACACCCACACTCTCTAAAGACCACATGGCTTTAGATAAAACAAATACTAGTTTATTGATCAGAGCAAGATTTCAAGTGAGAACATGGCCAATCAAGGCAGGAACATACTATAAATGAGTCAGGAGTGACCACTATCAAACAAAAGGTATAAACCGCTTACTACTCTAACATCTCTACCTAAACTGACCTTAAAGTCCAAGATTATGCGCATGGTGTTCGGCTGATTGGTGTTTTACAGCCATTCTCTGCCTGTTTTCAGGCAGGGCCCCGATCTTACTTGAAGTTGGTTGCATGATGGTGTCTTCAAAGGCCCTCAAACCTGCAGCTTCTCTCTCTCCCAATCTCTGTCTCTTTGTTTTAACAAACTGCTGACGGCCCCTCCCCTCACTGTCCTGTTGTGACATTCTCTTCACTTCTACCTGAGCCGGGGAGTGCATTAGCATTCCCTTTGGCACGTAAATCTCCAGCCACTGTGCTAGAGAGAGTCCTGAGAGTCTGAACCCTGTAACATGCTTCACATCTATACATACATGTTGCAGCAGGGAACATGTCCATGGTAATCATGTGGCATATGTTCTGAGCATTCACAGAGGAATCTGGCATAGTGCATTTGGCATCAAATCACACAATTACCTTGCAAAACAGAACAGAAAAGTTACCCAGATCATGTCCTAGGAGTGCACGGATGTGCATCTCATCACAGGGGGAACTTACAAAGTCGACCTAGAGCATCCACACTGGACACCTACGTTGACTTTGTGGGGCTAGGGGGACCTAGGGTAGGTCCACGGGGGGCAGAGGGGGCACCCCTTGCCCACTGCCAGGGGGCTCAGCCTTTGCCCCATTGTACATAGGTACAATGGGGCAAAGGGAGTCAGGGACCCTGGCAGGGCATAGGGGCAGGGTGGGCAGGGCCCTGCCCTGTGGGGGGGGGGGGCATGCCAGGCTCCCCCTCAGCCCCCCCAGCAGGGAGGGCATTGGTGTAGTCCTGGGGAGCCCTAAGTCGACTTAGGGCTGCCCCACGTCTACATTGGCTTAAGTCGACTCTAGGGAGTCGACTTAAGCATTAAGTCGAATTAAAATGAGGTGTTATAAAGTCGACTTAATTTTTATAAAGTCAACTTTATTTTCCTTAAGTCGACTTAAGCAAGCTGCTTAAGGAAACTGTAGTGTAGACGCAGAGTAAATTAAGTCGACTTAAACCTGCTTAAGTCGACTTAGTTTACAAGTGTAGACGCAGCCAAGGAGACTTATCCAGTGACAGGACACTAGTTGAGGACTTGAGAAGCCTGGATTCAAGTCCCTGCTCTACCAGAGAAGACATCCTGCATAACCTCAGCCACTCAGTGCCTCAGTTGCCCATGTGTAAACTGAGGATAAAAGCACTCACAGGGGTGATGTGAGGACTAAAAGACTGTGAGGTGTGCAAATAAGCAAGTAATGGGGCCATATAAGATGGTCCCATTGTGCTAGGTGGGTACAGGCATGCAAGTAACAGACAGTTTCTGTCCCAAATCTATCAGTTCTATTCTAAGCAGACGGGCATTTGGTCACTGGTGTGTATTCTTCAAAACCAATACAGTCTATACAAAGATACAGCAGCGTTTAATATCATTCTCGACAACTGTAGATTTTCTGGGTAGCAAATGTTATAGCAAAGGTCCCATGCTCACCTTCATTATAACCCTATCTTCATGTGCTCATATGTGTTCAGAATTCTCCTCTGTGGCTGCAATTTTCTATGCTTAGATTCAGCCAAAGGTTGAATTTTTTTAAGGAAAAAGTCTGAGGGAAATCACTTCCGGTACAGAAATGTCCAAGAGTGAAAAAATAGCCATCTCAGCCAAGATTTTGAAAAGTGACTAGTGATTTTTGGCTTCCCAACTTCAGACATCTTAAAATGCCCAGATTTTCAGAAAGAACTGTGTGCTCACATGCTGAAAATCAGACCCCTTTAAGGTGTCTCAAGTTAGGCACCCAAAAACTGAGGGCCCCCAACTTATTAGCCCCTTTTGCAAATATTAGTCCTCTTCTTTAAAAATAGTCAAAGAGGATCTCTATGTCCAGGTGTCTTCACTTGACTGAACTTTACCCCTGAAACTGTCTACATGGCATCTCTTCATTACAAAATAGTCCCTGGCAAGATTTGAAATAGGAATTATGCAACAACCAAAACAAACTTTGTTGGATACGTGCAGCACAAAGTAGCTGCTAAACTCATAATTTCCATATTGTTCACAACAATGAAGAACAGTGAATACATTAGAGCTCTAACAGAGAGTTGAGTGGGTGTGGCTTCATGCTGCTGTTTTGCCACAAGACAAAGTTGCCTATACTTCCAGCTTTGTGCAACTGTAGGCAGCCCCAGCAATACGTTATAACTGGTTTCTCCTGTTCTCTCCATTCCTTGTGTTTTTCCCCTCATTTCTACATCCTCAAAAAAACGATGAAATGAACATGCCAACTAAATCTTATATGAAAAGAGCATTGAGGTTAGAAATTTAGGTCACGATCCTGCAAGCTGTTCCAGGCACACACATCCCTACTTTCTTGCAGAGCCTGCTGGAGTTCATGCAGCTGTACACAGAACAAGGTGCAGGATCAGGGTGTGAGCCCGATATTTATGGCAAAAGATGGAAGACAACTTCATCTCAAGTTAGCTGGTTGGCAGCTGATCTATGTGTAGGCTAGTGCACAGGATGCTCACTGGGAGGGTGGGGCTAGTCAAGATTCTGAAGAGGGTGCAGGGTAGAGCTGGCTTGTAGCTGGACCTAGTTGAAGGAAATGAAGGGTGGATCCAAGGGCATGGCAGAGAGTTGGCAGGAGTGGAATTCTGTCAAACCATTAACATCTCTAACCTTGATGTTACAGGAGTATATATTTCTGCATTTCCACACATGGAAAGTTGCAGACAAGACCAGCTCTCTGCATCTCATGGACAGTGAGCAAGTGGCGAAGGAGCCTGCTTTATCCTTGATTGAAAAAATAACTTACCTGAGGAATTCTCAAGTCTAACCCTGCCTGCTGCCAATGGCTGTGACCGGACCTCAAGCATGGCAGCTGCATTACTATTCTCCTAGATCCAGGAGTGGCCTCCAGCGCATGCAGCACAGAGGGATCTTTATGGCTATGTGGTGACTAGCAGCTGCTGTAGATGTCCTGGTAATTCCAAGTTCCAGAGCGGTAGCCGTGTTAGTCTAGTCCAGCAAAACAAACTAGGAGTCCTGTGGCACTTTTAAAGACTAACAAATTTCTGCCACGAAAGCTCATGTGATAAATAAATTTGTTAGTCTTTAAAAGTGCCACCAGATTCCTTGATTGTTTTGCTGGTAATTGTGCTGGTAAACACAAAGATCAAGGGCTATGTCTACACTTACTAAAATTAGTTCGAATTAGTTAGTTCGAACTAACTAATTCAAACTAATTTTAGTTAGTTCGAATTAGCTTAATTCGAACTAGAAAAAATTAGTCCGAACTAAGCAAGTGCTTAGTTCGAATTAGCAATCTCCATTGATTTCAATGGGCCGGTTAGTTCGAACTAAGAAATTAGTTTGAACTAACATGGCCACATTGGTTAATTCGAACTAGTTAGTTCAAATGAACCCTTACTTCTAATAAGTTATTAGTTATTAGGAAGCCCTTAATTTGAACTAATGAAAGCCTAGTGTAGCCATGGCTTTAGTTAGTTTGAATTAAGCTTCCTTAATTCGAACTAACTTGCCAGTGAGACGTAGCCAAGGGGTTTTTTGGGAATGTCCCCACCAGCTATCAAGGGAACAGTGGGACATGATTCCTCCATGCCAGGTGCTAAACCCATTACCCCCACCCACTATTTACCTTCTCCTTGGTTTCCAGAGTTTCTGGATCCACTTTGCTCATGAAGTTGCCCTCGGCGCTGACATAATAGTCTCCCTTGTATACCACATAGTTCACACTCGAATTGTCTGTTTGCTCTGGAACAAAATCCCACAGTAATGCATGTGCATTAAGTTCATGTCTTATTACAGCAAGTTAGACTTATTTAAACAAACAAACACGTTTGCTAATGATACAAATCCCTTCCAAGACAAACAAAGTAAAGGCAATTAATTGCTCTGCAGGAGCGCCCAGGGCTCTGCGTATGCAGATGAGCTCAAGCCAAACAACAAAAACTTGTTTTTAATGCCCAAACCAAAGAAATCTGATCCCTTTTGGCTCAGACACTAATAAGTCCTTATAGAGGTTCATTTTACATCCTTGAAACTGACCTGAGGGGAAAGGCAACTCCTGGTGAGGACTAGACTGTCCTTTATTATAAAGCTAGACAACCAACTGCCAGTATAGATCAGAAACCATGAGCAGAGAACCCACACTATGCTGTGCACAGGAGGCCAGGTCAGCAATGTAAAAACCAGAAGCAGGCCCCACTATGGGACAGTTCAATTCAAAGGAAACAAAAGAGGTACTGTCCCATTACTTGGGACATTAATTGTATTGGACAAAACAATAGGATATATACAAAAGGGGATTATCTGGCACTGACCTCTATGGGGAATTGGGGGGGAGGTTAGGGGGAATTGATTGGAGGAGACCTGGAAGGCATTTTCCATCTCTAAACTTTAATGACTGAGTCACCAGCCCCTTGTCTACACAGAGAAGTGATCAGTTTGTAAATGAACTGGGTTTACTGAATTAGTTGAAGACAAACATTTCAGCACCAACTTGTGAAATGGATTTGTCACACCTTACACTCACACTGGCATGGTTCTAAACCAGGGGTCTGTAACCTGCAGCTCTGGAGCCACATGCGGCTCTTTGGCTGCCCCCTTGCAGCTCTGGGCTCCGGGCCCCCCCATGCCACTGTAGGTGGCCTGCATCTGGCTCTGGACCCCCCCACACTACCACCAGGGGAGTGTGTGGGTGGCCTGCTCCTGGCTCCGGGCCCTCTTTGCCACCAGGGCACCCTTTGGGTGGCCCAAGCCAGGCTCTGGGCTTCCCCACACCGGGGGACCCTGTAGCAGGCACCCTGGCCTAGGTCCCCGCACTCTCCAGCAGGAGGCTACACCCACTGTGGCTCTCAAAACACTTAGTTATTGAAGGAATTTTTTAAAATGGCATTTTTTATCTTTTGGGTTGCCGACCCCTGTCCTAAACCCATTTCAGCTGCAATGGCCTCCAGGTAGCTAGCCTACAATTCCTAGCTCAGCTCCCAGAAGCAGTGCATTCTAGATTCCAGAAGCCTCTCAGTGTAACTGTGGAACAAGACCAGGTGAACTAGTTGAACCGTGACAGTTTATCTGTGTCCATACTGGACCTCACCCAGCTCTGAATGAACCAGCGGCTCTTTGACTGGTTATTGCACCCACTGACATGTGGCCTGTTCTAATCATTTCTTAGACCAGGTTAGGGCATTTCCAGGTGTAGACCTAAGTGTTCTATGAATGCTCTAGAGGCTTTAATCAGTTTGGTCTCTCACATGTAGGTCTGGCCAAAGGAGCAGTCAATGGGCTCTGACAGATTTGCTGGCTTCATACAAAAAGCTTCACCCTTCCTCCATCCTTCTCTCAGGAGAGGTTAACTATATTTCCTTCAAATGTCCCTAAAGGAAATCTTATGAGTCTCCGTCCGCAGATAGTCTGGTTCTACCTAAAGCAAACAATACACCATAATTCTACAGACAATGGTGCTCCCACTTCTGCGTGCCACCCCTTCCTCACCCATATCACTCTCCATCACCTTATTGCATGAAAGGAAGGGAATAGCCCATTTACCCTAAAAGCTTCGTAGGGTTTGGGGTTTTCAAGACAGGTTTGTATCAAAAAGAATGGCAGATTGTGTGATGCCCATTCTAGCACCCTACAAGATGTTCCTTATTAGAGGAGGTTCTGAATTTATACAAACCCTGGAATGAGGTGAGTCATATTTTGTTACAAACCCCAAAGTTAAGTCAAGGGCATCAAAGGGACCAACATCAAGAGGTTCTGAGCACCCAGGGAACCCCATCAATTTCACCTGGAGCTGCGGGTGCCCCAAATGTCTGGAGGCCAGGCTTCAGATGCACAAATATTTTACTAAGCTACATTTCTGATTTTGGATGGAAACAACACTGGGCAGAGCCAAAATCCCAAATTAAGTGTGTCTGCTTCAGCTGTATGTTGGCTGTTCCTCCAGGCAAATATCACCTGCATGGGATGCAGACCATTGCCTTCAACAAAGGGACCCACTTACGTAACATCTCAAACCGTGACAGGAAGCGCCCAAAGATGCTCTTGCATGGGTCCGGCATAGCCAAGGTTCCAAACTCCGAGACCATGATCCGGTTGTGCCGGCTGTTAGTCATGTAGGCATCACTTTGCAGGAACTTGCTTCTGTAAGTCACGGTGCCATTTTCTAGCTGGAACTGATGGAGCAGGGCCATGCCATCAAACCAGTGATTAAATCTTCCAGCAGAGGAGAAAAACAAAATCACAGAGGGAAGAAAGGTCAGTGCTGTCCCATGTACTGCTACGCCGTTCCCTAAGTCCCTGGTGTTTGCTATCTATGTTATAGTATGAGGAGTGGATCCTACCCACACTTTCATCCTGAAACTACTGTGTGTGCGGGTGGAAGGGAGCATGAGACCGTGAGACAACTCAGGCATGCAGCTACTCGTGTCTTTGTCTTGAAGTCCACGTTTAGAGACAAGTTAAAATTCGAGCCTCGGCTACTAAACACAGCTATGTAGACAGCTCAGGCTCTAAAGCCTAGGGAGGAGGATGGACTTCCTTCAGATACCAATCCCAAACTTTTGAAGAAGACTGTACTTTCAGAGGTAGACAATCAGCCATGCAGATTGCCAGCAGCCACTCTTGCTCCCATCAAATCAATATGAAGATGAGCCAGCTTGGTGGGTTTGCCTGACTGACAGACCCACTGTCCAATGCTGGCCTGGATTTTTATTTATTAAAAATGTAGCTCTCCCTTTGTTGTTGTTTTGAAATGAAAGATCACCAGTATGAGGGCTGGGTGTGTTTTTAAAGCCACACACACAGCTTTGTACCACCAGGAGGGCAAATCGTTCCTAGGATTGCAGCGTTACAGACAGAGCCCTGGGAGTCAGGATGCTAGAGTTTAATCCCCCGCTCTGCCTGCTCATGACGGGGCCTTCGGTTGGTCACAGCCTCAGTGAGCAACCATCCCTACCTTTAAAATGTGGAAAAACACCTTTCTATGTCACATGAGGATTAATGACCAGCTAGTAAAGGGTATTGAGAGCCTCTGCTTAAAGCTTCTAGGTGAGAGAAGACTTTGTATTAGAAGAATGGGATCTGTAGGCATTTCCTCATGGTCACACAGCTTCAGATCTGAGAGAGGCCCTTGAGGGCTTTGGTGCATTTGTGAAGGTCCCTCTAGATTTGACCAACACCCAAGCCTGGGATCATTAGAAAGCCTCACAAAATCTGGACTTACTTCTCCTCTCCAAATTCAAACTTCCCAGGCCCATTCCTCAGCAGGTTGCCATTGAGCCACTTGGGAATGTGTCCTTTGACCTTTGTCGGGACAGGCTGAGGAGTCTCTTCCACACTTTTCATTAGTGGCGAGATGCACTGCAAACCCTTCCGGCTGGTGAAGGTGACCTGCTCCTGTTGAGAGTTCGGCAGAAAGTCCTTGAGAACTACGGAGAACAAACACAAAGTTAGAAGACAGCAAGTGACTAAGGCCCTTAGTGCTAAAGGGGACAGCCAGCCAGCCAATAGACTAGATATCTGCAACTCAGGCCTGGAGTTGACAACATGACAACAGCATCTGCAGCCAAACTGGAGTGGATGTTCAAAATATAGCTCTGCTTCCAGAGTGTCTGTCACAGCCACAGCAAGCTGAAAAGCCAGTACATTAAACCTTACCGAGGTGAATCCAGAACAGACACTTGCACTGCCTCCTGAGAAGCAAGGGGCTTTTGTATGTTGCAGGGAGAGAGGAAATCTACTTTTCAGGAAGACAAGGCTAAAATAATTTATTTGAATGTGTAGCTAGCAGCAAGTGAGGGAGACAGACATTTATTATGTCCACCTACCTAAAGACAGAGACTACAATGTACCCAGAAATAAATACTCTACAACCTAAGTAAAGAACACAGAGTGGTGCTCACAGGCGCCCCTGCTAATCTCATGCTGAACTCTTCCAAAGGCTCCGCTCTTCCACCAAAAGGAGCGCAGGAGGATCTAGGGCAGTGGTTCCCAACCTTTTCAGTAATACGGCACACTTCAATGAGACAAACAATTCCACGGCACACCCACTTTTTTCAGCTGAATTGATTGCTCATAAACATCACATTTACTTACACTTACTGTGGTTGTGGTCTTACTAGAGAGGCTTTACAACATAGTGCATGCAACAAGCTAAAGAAGGATCAAATGCATTCATGTTTCAAATCCACAGGAAAACAATACACATCATCTCAATTTTCCCCTTTGGCCACCTGCATTTAGAATGTTCACATTTTAGAGCCGAAAGGCCGATACCTCGCTTTTAATTTGATGCCAAATTTTCACGAGTTTTATGAGTTGTAATTTTGGTTGGATAGAATATGGTTTAAGATGAAACAATGTTTGTTTTATATTGATTTTCATTACCTTTGTACAGAATTTCATGGCACACTTGGACAGTTCTCACGGCACACCAATGTGCCGCAGTGCACTAATGGAAAACCACGGATCTAGACAAGATCCTTACACATTCTCTGCAGCCTTCCCATTCAGTTCTTTGTACTACTAGATGGGCTGAACACAATGCAAATAAAGAAAGCCGTATCAAGCAGCCACCCTAGCACTGCTACGGACCAGACCCTGACTCAGCCAGCCTGCAAGCAGCATGCAAACCCCTGGGGGTTTCCATGCAATGGTGGGAGACGGGGCATTGGCACAGAGCAGTACCTCTCAGTCAAGCTGTCGAGTCTTCATTATCAAATGTGTTTCTCTGTTCACCTAGATACCCTGGTGATCAGTGAGTTAGAAATGCAGTGGAACATTTTCATTTACTTAACCAGCTGGCTGCCATGACTCCAGTGTGGCTCTGAATTTACCCTTCATGGGCATATCCAGAAAGAGCAAGATCCCAATATTCATACTCCACAGGAGAGGTGCAGTTTGTCAGAGATGCAATGAGCAGTGCTTTTTTTCTGCCGGAACGCACCGGAACGGCGTTCCGGCACCTTTTTTTCCTTCTCCCACCCACTGGCCGCCTCGACTTCCTGGCCCAGAGCCGACCCCGCCCCGCTCTGCCGACAGCGTCGGCCTCCCGGCACGGGGCCAGGATCAGGCTCCATTGCCGGGGTCTGTCTGCCCTGCCGGGGCCGCGTTCGGTCCCCGCCGCTGCTCCCTCCCAGCTGTGCAGGCTGGGCCAGGCTGGGGAGATTTAAATCTCCCGCCCTGAGCATGCGCAGTTACAGCGTGCTCAGGGCGGGAGCGGACTGGCCGGCAAGCAGCTCTGCCGGCCGTCCCTGCAGTTCCCAGCCTCCGGCCAGGTAAGGGGGCTGGAGGGAGGCCTGGAGAGGGGTGGGGGGACAAGGAGACGGGCCGGGTTAGAGGGGTGGGGGTGGGGACAAGGAGACGGGCCGGGTTAGAGGGGTGGGGACAAGGAGACGGGCCAGGTTAGAGGGGTGGGGGTGGGGACAAGGAGACGGGCCGGGTTGTAGGGTGCGGGGGACAAGGAGACGGGCCGGGTTGTGGGGTGCGGGGTGCGGGGGACAAGGAGACGGGCTGGGTTGTGGGGTGGGGGTGGGGACAAGGAGACGGGCCGGGTTAGAGGGGTGGGGGTGGGGACAAGGAGGGACCCCCGCGCAGGCCGGCAGCCCCCACCGCCCCCTCCAGACCCCCGGGGCTGCTTCCTTTCTCTTCTTTCTCTTCCTCTTCCTTTCCTTCCTTTCCTTTTTTTCCCCTCTTCTTTGTCTTCCTCTTCCCTGCCTTCCTTTCTCTTCCTCTTCCTTTCCTTCCTTTCTCTTCTTTCTTTCTTCCTTTCCTTTTTTTCTTTTTCTCTTCTTTGTCTTCCTCTTCCCTGCCTTCCTTTCTCTTCTTTCTTCCTTTCCTTTTTTTCTTTTTCTCTTCTTTGTCTTCCTCTTCCCTGCCTTCCTTTCTCTTCCTCTTCCTTTCCTTCCTTTCTCTTCTTTCTTCCTTTACTTTTTTTCTTTCTCTTCTTTGTCTTCCTTCCTTCCTGCTCTTTCTGTCTTTGCTTCCTTCCTTTCTTTCTTTTTTTCTTTGTCTCCTCCTTCCTTCTCTTTTTTCTTTCTCTCCCTTCTTTTTTAAAACTTTTTAAAAATTAATTTTAAATAAAAACCTTTCTTAAAATTAGATTTCAATTCCAAATTCATTCCAATTAAATTAATTAAACACAATTAATTAATTAATTCTATTTACAGTCACTTTATCTTCAATTAATGCCTATAATTTCTGTCTTGTGAGTTTTCCCCAAAAATTTATTCTGAAAAAGTTTTTCACACGGCTTGAAAATTTTGCACACAAGCCACCAAACCTAGAGGGAACATTGGCTACTAGTTGCGTACACAACAGCAGGCCAGCAGGCTAACATCGGTCAGTCCCACACTCTGGGCCTGGCTGGAGCCCACAGCACCAACAAAAAGTGTGTGGATGCATTACTGCCTGCCACCCAGTACCCAGAAACACAGGCCAGCAGCAGACGTGATAGCTACGCATTCACGTTTTTTTCTAATTATAATACGGCCCCCCAACAGTCTGAGGGACCGTGAACTGGCCCCCTATTTAAAAAGTGTGAGGACCCCTGCTGTAAGACCTCACAGGTTGTCTTTCAGTATATTAGCGGCCTGCATAGTTAATAAAACTTAACAGTTTTTACCTTGTATTTTTATTTCTTTGATATATTCAAAAATTTACTGTTTACTGCACTATTTTCAGTGTTATTTCTTTATGACACGACGGACATCAATAGGAGTTCCGGTACCTTTTTTTTTAGAAAAAAAGCACTGGCAATGAGTCAGATGTCACACTTAACTCCATAGGTGGAGTTAGGGCCCTGCCAGCACCCATCCTTCCTTCAGGTTAGTCACATCAAAGCACCAGGTACATCAGTTTCCTAACAGTCCCCCACCCACTACTTGCTTTTGGAAACAGAGAGGGATCAGTTTTGTTTGTAAAACATAAAACACAGTCTCTGCGGGTGCTCACAGGGGTAGGGGATTGATCACCTTCACACAGGCCAGTGTTAGAACAAACAAGCTTCTCTCAAGCTGGGCATGTGTTTGTCATGCAAGACACTATTTTAATCTTGGCACCAGCAAATCACCTGCTAGGCAGAAAGTCCCGGCACTGTAACAATATACAGCAAAGCTCAGTACACTGCAGGAGTTTCTGCATCTCAGCCATTTTCTCCTCTATTTTACAGATTGCCTTCTTTCCTCTTTTTGTGGCACTGCTTTCTCATAAGATTCCTGTTTCTTACCTGCTTGATCTGCTCTGAGGGGCAGAGAGCTTCCCCTCCAATGGGATGGTGCCAGCACATGGGATTAGATGTACCAAGCGGCTTAAACCTGGATGAATAACCAAGGACAGAACTTGCCCCAGGGATATCACTGCTGTCTGAGTTGCTGCTGTTCTGGTAACACAACTAGTTTGTACTTTACCAACCCTTAACTCACAGCAAGGAGCCCCGTCAGCCTGTAACCTATTTCCTGGCCCCCTGTTCTGCTCAGCTAGCTACCAAGACAATATTATTGTAAACCTAAATCCATTTCCATCCATTTTCTATATCCTGTCCTTTGCATCCACACTCACGCAGCTCACTCCCTTTCTTCACCCTTTCTCTATTTCTCAATCTTGTTATGGGGAAATCAGCCCCTCGAGAGTTCCTTGCCTAGCGGAGATCCAATACACCAGGCAAGAGCAGCAGAAGCGGTAAAACTTTATTCTTGATCAAGAGGTGCCTCTCTCTCTGCAGGCTTAACAGGAGAGAAGGACCCCGTACAGAGCGTTGCTTTCCTTCTTATAATTACAAAATGAACAGAGGCTCATTAACACCACTTTAAAGTAACGGATTCTCTTGTTACATAGTTTCTTCTGTAAAGGCGTGACTCATGCAGCTCCCCTTTAACATGTTAATTGGGTAATTGGCTTAACTGGCTTCAAGGGCCAGGCAGAAACTGCTCTATGAGCACCTCAATCAACATTCCTGTGAGTTAACACTTATTCAACAATGCAGGAGGTTCCCCACAGTCGCACATCGAGTCCTCCCCCTCCCTACGTTCCTTTTACCACGGGGTCTGCAGCTTTAATCACACGCAGAGTACAATATCATTACAAGGGAAAATAATAATAATCCCGCAACATTCCCCCCTTTGTTCCTAATAAAAACACACTAATTAGGAACACTAAGCACATTCTAGCTCCATATCCCAAAAATGAGGGTGTGATTGGATTGCTTGGAGAGTGGCTGCAGCTTGAGACTTGCAACACCGGATAGTTAAAGAACAACAACATTGTACACAACAGATCAATATACCGACACAAACTATAAAGACAATAACGCTCACGACCAGGGATTTTAACCAAGACAGGTCTGGTAGCCAAGAGGTTAAAAATCTCCATATAGACTTCCATGAAAGATCTATCCCATCAGATGCTAGGGGAGGATTGGCAACTGAATGGAAGAAATGACTGACATTCCATATTTTATTCAAATCTGTTTCAATTTCCCCAGACTCATTTTTAAAGAAGCAGCAGGTTTGGTTAAGCATAACACAACCCCCCCCTTGGCTCGCTAGAAGCTGATCTAGAGCAAGGCGGTTCTGCAAGGATACTTTAGCTAGGGACTCTATTTCTCCCTGCACTTTCCTAAAGGCATGTAAGGTCGTGTTGGCAAAGATTTCAAATTCAGCAGAGAAATTTCATAGGGCATACTCTAGCTCGCCAACCCCCATCCAAGGGAAAATAATTCTAAAAGCCCTGGAGGCAGCAGAAGGTTTCTCAAGCAGTGGATTGTATCCATGGGCACTTAAGGTAATGCTCCTTTTAGGTCTACGACTATGCACAATCTCATGTAGCTCCATCGGATGTATTCCCCCTGGCCACATGTACACTAAGGTACATCTGCCTGACCAACGAGGTGGGAGGGTCTTTCCAGCCCAGCTGCCGCAGGCCCATCAGACACCTTCCTCACTAGGGTAACACCTCGACAAGCATGGCTATGAGCTTGGTGCAGGATCCGGAGCAAAATGTTTTTCTTAGACGCCCAGGTCTGCTTGAGCGGATACTCCGATTTATCATTGCTTAGAGCAGAATAATTTTCTTTGAGATTTTTGGATCTCATAGCAGAAAAATTTTTTGAATTGGAGAGAACAAGGTGGGATGCATTGCATGACATTCCCAACAATGTGGAGATACTGCAATTACCTAATTTCCACCTAAAGCCTGGGATGGGTATGCCTGATGAATTGTAAAACATCATTCCTGCAGTGTTGTTAAGCTTAGAGATGGGGACTTGCAGGACATAACAACACTTAGAATAGCTCCCAAGGTCCCTACTGATACATGTAGTATTGAGCCAAGGGGTGCTGTTGCCACCGGCAGCTAAAGGGTTCTTTCTTTCTACACAAATCATGGCTTCAGGTCTTCGGGCAGGGAGCCTGATCTCACTGAGGTCCTGATCTAAATTAGGTATAGTCCTATGACCTTTGCTCTTGTATCTCGGGTTTACTCCAGGCTAGGTTACCCCAAACAGGAACAGCTGCGGGGACTGGGATGATAGGAAACCCATGCTTGTGGTGAGTGGCCATAAAGGAACATATCCAACAGTTACTAACATTCCAATGTAAGGAGAGATTTCTAACCAAGTTATAGAACGAGTTATCCCTCCAGTCAGCCAAGGTAAAATTCAAATTCATAATGACCACAGCTATCCTGATAACCCAATAGCCTTGGAGCATACTGAGAATAAAAGGAAAAGGAAAAAGAAAGGGCAAAAAAATAGTAAGTCTATATCCAGACTATTGCGACCTATACAAGATATTCAGCGTTATTTCTTTAGCACGCTTAGTCTTCGACCATGCACGTAGCTGGAGCGGCTGCTGGTGGAGCCTCTGTCTTCTTCAGGTGGGTGCAGTGATACCACGAGTCTTTTCCCTCCAGCTTAGCCGCCGTGTAGGTTGTTAGTAACACTTGGAACGGTCCTTCCCACCTGGGCTCCAGACACGTCTTCCTGGAAAACTTCTTGAGGTAGACCCAGTCTCCCGGTTTCAGAGAGTGGATCGGGGCATCTAGGGGTACAGCTTGAGCCTCCCTGCAAAACCGAAATGCCTTTGACTGGAACTTGCCGCGATGGGTCGAGTGGCACCGGGGTGTCTTGAAGTGTACTGAAAGTAGCACCAGTATCCACCAAGCAGGGATAAACCTGGGAACCTACGGTAATGTTCAGGACTGGATTGCGAGGATCAAGAAAGTAAGTTGAGGATGCGAGTAATGAAAGCAGAACAAAGTCTCCCTCCTCATGCTATGCTTGATTCATGTGCGGGGGGCTCATCTCCCTTGCGACATTCTCTTGTCTGGACTGACAAGGTGCCGAAGGTGGGTAGTTTTCTGAGAAAATGGGATAGCCAAAGCAGAGGCATGCAGCTCTTGCTGGGGGCTTGCCTCCAAGCTTGAGTATGGAGGAACCCACTCATCCTCCTCTTGAACCCCACAGGGGCTGTAAGAAGGTGGGACTGAAGGACACACATTAGAGATCGGGGGAGCTGCGGATGGATTTGCTGCACTTAATTTTATTTCCAAATCCTTTATGGTGGCTTTAAGACTGCCAATTTGGCTTTTAGTGAGCCGCCTGTAGGCTTCATTCTGCCATATGTACCAGTAATACATCTGCTTAGGCATTTTACTTTCTAAAGTCTTTTTAAGAAATTTTAAAACCTCCTCATCAAAAGATCCCACGACTGGCCAAGCGAGTCTCGGATCCCCCGATGTGGCCGCAGGCCATATCTTGGTACACAAACCCACTAAACGTGCTCTGGATAACCCCTTAGAGCACGGCATACTCTTCCAATTACTAAAAATGTAGTCCAGGGGACTCCCCGTTATTGGGCGAGACTGACCAGAACCCATGATACTAAAATTTTGGCTGCACACTGGCACACTTAAGTTCACCCAAGATGGGATTTATGGCAAGGATTTATAGCAGCTAGCGGCTGCTCACCTACAGCCCACCCAGAACTTCTTTAAACCGGGATTTATAGCGAGGGTTTACAGCAGCTAACAGCTGCTCACCTGCAGCACACCCAGAGCAGGATTTATGGCACAGGACAGCAGCAGCGTTCTAAGCAGACAGACACAAATATAGACAATAAGGAAAAAGGAAAGAAAAGGAGAACCAGTGGCAGTCTCCACTTCGCTTTGCTGCATAATACTTAATAAGCCTGGGATCCTACCTTATCATCCTCCCCGAGCTTCCTCCGCCCAGAAGATACCCTCGTAGGTGAACTCACCTGATGCCGGCTGGGTGTTCAGAGTGGAGGGAGCAGGAGGAGTATGCGCCAGGAGGTCCCTTCGTGGTCGCCAATTGTTATGGGGAAATCAGCCCCTCGAGAGTTCCTTGCCTAGCGGGGATCCAATACACCAGGCAAGAGCAGCAGAAGCGGTAAAACTTTATTCTTGATCAAGAGGTGCCTCTCTCTCTGTAGGCTTAACAGGAGAGAAGGACCCCGTACAGAGTGTTGCTTTCCTTCTTATAATTACAAAATGAACAGAGGCTCATTAACACCACTTTAAAGTAACGGATTCTCTTGTTACATAGTTTCTTCTGTAAAGGCGTGACTCATGCAGCTCCCCTTTAACATGTTAATTGGGTAATTGGCTTAACTGGCTTCAAGGGCCGGGCAGAAACTGCTCTATGAGCACCTCAATCAACATTCCTGTGAGTTAACACTTATTCAACAATGCAGGAGGTTCCCCACAGTCGCACATCGAGTCCTCCCCCTCCCTACGTTCCTTTTACCATGGGGTCTGCAGCTTTAATCACACGCAGAGTACAATATCATTACAAGGGAAAATAATAATAATCCCGCAACAATCTGCAGCTCTTTGCATCTCTCGCCTCAGCTCAGCCACAGCTGCCTCGTGCTGACATTCCCAATGGTCAATAAGCACGTTCTTTCCACTATCCAGCCACTATGGAGACAATGCTGTTCTGCCTCACAGCTGCTCTGCTTATCATTATCATCATCATGCAAAAAGTACAGTTGGCATCTAATGTTTGTATTGCAGGAGCACCTATCTCAGGCTCCACTATGCCAGGCACTGTACACACTTATAACAAAAAGAGGGGCCCGGCTCCAAAAAGCTTATGATCTAAGTAAGCGAGGCTTTTAAGAACCTAGGGACCCAGCTTGCTAGGGAAGCACAGTCTCCATACACATTGGTTCTAAAAGGGTGAATGCTGGAAGAATGCTCCCATTCATAGCATCTGCACTAACTTTTCTTGCTGTTCTATGGCCTTGTTTAAGGATGTATGGAAGTAGGGCCCTCTTGGCTGTTAAATAGATGAGAGGGACAGACAAACAGACAGAAAGAATCCCATTTTTCAGAGTTAAAATTCCAGTCAGTGTTCAAATTCTGGTTGGTGTCAGAGTTTTTCAAAGTTCAAATTATGGTCTGATCATAAAAATCAATCTGGTTCTATGTCCATGCTTCCCTCATTCCTGTGCCTTTGTTATCAGTTGCATCCAATCAGAAGTCTTCATGCAAGTTAGAGTAACACCCACACAGCACCAACATTTGACTCTCCACAGATGTGCACTGTGCTGCTGCCGAGATACCATGGCCATGAGTGCCCTAGAAATACGTAACTAGAAAGACCCAAAAAATGGGCGTAGAACAATGAGAGAATCAGCAACAATTAGTAGGGTCAAGTCAGGAGAAACCCTCTTCCCACTACAGTTCTAAAAAGTCAATATTTTCCCAGGCAAGAAGAGCTTTCACATCTCATTTAAACAAGCCGGGAATGTTGATTCAATGCTGTGACAGGATGCACATCCGTGCACCCCGAGGCTATGCCTACACTTGCACTTTTAAGTTGATTTTAACTAAGTCGACTTAGTGTGTCTACACTTAAAATTAAAGTCGACTTAAAGGGGAACTTACAAAGTCAACCTAGAGCATCCATACTGGATGCTCTAGGTCGACTTTGTGGGGCTAGGGGGGACCTTGGGCAGGTCCACGGTGGCGCAGGGGGGTACCCCCTGTGTACAATGGGGCAAAGGGGGACAGGGACCCTGGCAGGGCAGAGCCCTGTGTGTGATGCTGTTTGGATTTAGAGAAGCATTTATGATATTATTTTCTATGGATATCTCATAAATGCTATAATCCATAGTAACTAAGTCATGTTTGGTATCAATAGAGAGGTAGTAATTTGCTGGAAATGATTGTATAGTTTATGTCTAGGAATTCTATTTCGATTAGAAGTTAAGAATTTGATGTTATACCCATACTTTAACTTGTGTCACTCTGGACATATGTCTTAGATGGGAGGGTGTGAACAACCATTGTCTCCTTAATGTTAAGGAATCTGCCAGGTGATGTGGTCCCAGGGAGTATCCTGATGAGCCATTGAGGACATAAAGAATACAACCATTGTATCCTTAATGGCTCATCAGTTTACTCCCTGGGACCAGATCACCTGGCAGATTCCTTAACATTAAGGAGACAATGGTTGTTCACACCCTCCCATCTAAGACATATGTCCAGAATGACACAAGTTAAAGTATGGGTATAACATCAAATTCTTAACTTCTAATCGAAATAGAATTCCTAGACATAAACTATACAATCATTCCCAGCAAATTACTACCTCTCTATTGATACCAAACATGACATAGTTCCTATGGATTGTAGCATTTATGAGATATCCATAGAAAATAATATCATAAATGCTTCCCTAAATCCAGTGTCACACCGTGCCCACATGCCCTGCCCTTTGGGGGGCCAGGCCAGGCTCCCCCTGTGCCCCCCCCCCCGGCAGGGATGGCATTGGTGTAGTCCTGGGGTAGCCCTAAATCGACTTAGGGCTACCCCCAGGGCTACACTGGCTTTATTCGACTTTAGAAAGTCGAATTAAGCCTTAGGTCGAGTGGAAAGGTGGTTTAATAAAGTCGACTTAATTTTAATTAAGTCGACTTTATTTTCCTTAAGTCGACTTAAGCATGCTGCTTAAGTCGACTTAAGGAAAGTGTAGTGTAGACGCAGGGCACATTAAGTCGACTTAATTTACCAGTGTAGACGCAGCCCTAGAGTGTAATCTCTGTAACTTTTCAGTTCGGTTTTGCAATGTAATTGTGTGATTTCATGCCAAATATGCTATACCAGGTTCCTTTGTGAATGCTCATAACATATTCTACAGGATTACTGTGATGCCAAGTTCCCTACAGCAACATGCGTGTGCAGATGTGAAGCATGTTACAAGGTTCAGACTCTCGGAACTGTCTCTAGCACAGTGGCCAGAGATTTACATTTCAAAGGGAATGCTAATGCCCTCCCTGGCTCAGGTAGAATAAAGAGAATCACACAACAGGACAGAGGGAGAGGGGCTGTCAGCAGTTTGTAAAAACAAGGACACAGACCCTGTTTGAGGAAGAAGCTGCAGGCTTTCACCTGGAAAACACCATCTTGCAACCAACTTCAAGCAAGATCCGGGCCCCACCTTGGAACAGGCAGAAAATGGTTGTAAAACATATAATAGATGAACACCTTGCGCACAGTCTTGGACTTTCAGGTCAGTTTAGGGAGAGATGTTAGATTAGTATGCGGTTTGTACCTTTTATTTGATAGTGGTCACTCCTGACTCATTTATAGTAAGATTCTGCCTTGATTGGCCATGTTCTCACTTGTAATGAATAGAGAAGTATTATTTACTCCTTCACATAACAGAAGAATCAGGGGTCTTCAAATGAAATTAATAGGCAGCAGGTTCAAAACAAACAAAAGGAAGTACTTCTTCACAAATGGGGTGTAGTGAAGGCCAAAATATAACTGGCTTCAAAAAGAATTAGATGAGTTTATGGAGGATAGGTCCATCAGAGCCTCCTAGCCAGGATGGTTAGGAACATAACCCAACACTCCAGGTCTCCCTAAATCTCCAACTACCAGAAGCTGGGACTGGACAGAAGGGATGGGTCACTCCAAACTATCCTGTTCTGTTCATTCCCTCTGAAGTATCTGGCCTTGGTGACTGTCTGAACACAGGCTATTGGGCTAGATGGACCATTCGCCTGACCCATTGTGGCCATTCTTGTGTTCTTGAAATCTGTAAATTTGTTCTACACTCAAAAATTACTCACTGCTAACAATGGTTGCCGGCCACAGGTTCGTCGCACATTTTAACAAGTAGCAAAATCTGGGTTGGTTAAACCATGATCAGTGTTGTTGTGTTCAACGCATAAAGAGAATTTGATAAGAACGTAAATACTCTTGCTGAAAGGTTACAACATAACACCACTTCATTTCTTAGAATTCAGAACAATAATGCCCAAGAGCCCAAAAACAGAGAGAGAGAAAAAGAGTCTCTTCTCTACAAATGGGAGACAAAACTCACACCACATTGCTTTAAACTGGCTCTTTCCAGACTGTTACTGATTGCAAGCAGGACCAGAAACTCTCAGCCCCACCATCAAGTGGTAGCTTGCAATTCCAACACATTCTTCGATACAGCACAGGTGCTGTTTTAGACACCAGAGATTAAGACATAATCCAAGTAGGGGTTAACCGAGGGTTTCCAGCAGTACACTGAAAACAGTCTGGACTGGTCTGCACCTGAGCTCAGTGTTGGCACTAATTGTGAGCAACGATGTGGACCAGGACAAAGTGGGCTGAGGTCTTGAGAGATTCATGGTGTTATTATTTTTAGTTTATGGTAACACCCACAATGTGCTAGGTGCTTTGCTGACATTCAAGAGGGGACAGTTCCTGCCCCCAGCAGCTCACAGTTACTTGCAATAGAAAGAGGCATGGGAAGGGAAACCTGAAAGAAGACAGGGATGTTACTTTATGCACAACGGCTAGGAGGCTGTTCTGTATGTAGGGGCAGCCTGGAGTCAGCATGTTGGGGAAAGCAGGCAGACAAAGAGAGCAGCCAGAATAGAAGCTTGGCAGAGCACAGGGAGCTGGACATGTAGAAGGAGATGAGGAAACATGATTATTTGTAAAGTGCTTTGAAGACACAAAACACTATGCAGTGCTTTACTTGGGCTTTTGAGATGCAGCTGGGCCAAGCCCTGAAAGGGAGGAAGAGCATAGATATGATGCAGGAGAATGGAAGTCAGGAAAGCAACAGATAAAGGGGGCAATAGGAAGGATCTCACAGGAGAGTCCACATGGGCTGCAGCAGGCTTGGGCAAGCCCTTGGCTCAGTGAATCACCTATGGGTCCTGAAAGGGGGTATTGTGTCTTTTGCTCTTTACCCAACAAACTACACGAACATGGGGGAGGGGGTCTAAGTAACCACACTTACTAACTATATAACATTGAACATGCTGGGCCTAGCTCCATATACACACTGCTCCACTGACAGGGATCAGGTGGCTTCTGAAACATAAGAAATAGTGAGGACTACTGGAAAGTTCACAAACTATTTAAAGGAATACCACCCAATTCTTCTTCACTATAGGAGGAACTGCGGCTCACAGAGGGCTTTAGAAGTCAGTCTCTGACCCTTTGCCTTGTAGAGAGAGCTGAAAACATGACCAGTATAAACCAGCTGTTGAGACTGGACAGGAGCAGGAATGGGCAGATTTTACCCAGGGAATATCATGTGCATCACTGATTGGGGAGGAGTATTTCTGAGGAATCTCCTTGTTCAAATGTTGAACACAGGTCCCAATTTATAAGTGCGGCATTCTCATGGCTGGCACAGACTAAGGAAAACTCTCTTAAGGCCACACCTATTCAAGCTGTGGCTCAGCCAGTCCAGCCCACAGGACCTTATCAGTACAAAGAGACAGGTATGGTTTGGCCATAAGTTTAACTTAAAAACAAACAAGGAGTCCTTTTAAGACTAACAAATGTATTTGTTGCATGAGCTTTCCTGGGTAAAATTTAACGTAACCAGTGCTGACTACAGTTCAACTGTAAGGGTAACAAGAACAATTAGTAGTTTTAAAGACTAACAAATTTGTTTACTGCATGAGCTTTCGTGGGAGAAAATCCCATTTCTTCAAGCATTTGACAAAACAGGATTTTCTCCCACAAAAGCTCATGCAATAAATAAATTTGTTGGTCTTTAAAAGTGCCACAGACTCCTTGTTTGTTTTGCTGAACAAGAACAATCAGCAGACAGCAGTGGTACAGCTAAACCTCTTCCTGACATAGGCAAGGCCTGAGGCCAAAGAAATTCCAGATGATATTAAATTTCTAACTATTATGACGAGAAATTTCCTATCAGAAAGCAATTCCTTCTGACCAGCCCGGTCACTTTCACCACCTCAGCCATATCCTCCAGCCTCCCTTCTTTAATCCCGGAGATTAAATTAAATTGCTGGCACAAATGATCCGCAAATCTCCAAAACTGTGTGTCTAGCACTTCAGAGACAAAGTCAGCAGTCAGTTACAGGAGAAAGACGAAGGACAATTCAGTAAGAACTTGGTTGATGAGACAAGCCTGTAAACTTGCTTGTTCAGATCTTCTACTAAGGAGAGGTTGGCCTGAAGAGATGTGGCAATTTACCCTCCTACAACTTGGATCTCTGGCTCACCAATCCTCAAATCCTTCTTAGATCTCTAATATGATAAGGCAGCTAGATAAAGAATTCAGGCTGCAGAGCTAAAGTAATTATCCTGCAACCTAAAACTGCCTCTCCCTCTTATAATTCAAATTCTTTTAAAACCCTATAGAAAGTAATTCATCTAAGCTCAACATTAGTGCTGCATGGCAGCCCCTTAGAAATAGAAATGAAGACTTTTCAGACATGCTGAAACCTGACAACTATATAAACTATTAGCAGCATTTAGACAGGAGTTGATTTAAACAATCTAGTTCTAAAACAGTTTCATTTCAAAATTTTGAACACAGAGGCAGCAGTTCCACTAAAGAGAAATTTTCTGCAGTATTGTTATCAGGCCAGGAACACAGTAGACTCTACCTGGGTTTCCTTGTTCTGTAAATTTTTCTTTATCTCCAAAAGGTGAGTTCTTTAGCTCATCTCTCATCACCTAACCTTCCCCCCCCCCCCCCAACAAATCCACCCAATTCACATGAACCAGATTTAGGCAGAATTCAAAGACAAATCACATTGCATTCTTTAAACAGCATTTGCCTCAAAGAGGAGCTCAGTTTGACCATAAGAAACTTAAGATGAGAGCATAGTTATATGTATAATCTTAGAACAGTCAATAGTAGGTGGAAAAGTAGGTGGAAAAACTACTACAAAGTGGTATATATTTAAGACGGAGACCCTGATACCATCAGAAAAAGGCAGCATAGAAAAGGAAAACAAGTGGGCTTTGTACTCTGTTAATGAGAACAATGAAGCTTGATGGATTCTTTGTTAAATGTTTGTTTACATCAGAAAACCCTCAAAATCCTGCTTTTCATGGAAAATTCTCTGGACAACTGTAGAGTTAGCAGGATTCTGACCAACACATGGATGTGACATCAAATACAGTGGAGAAGGGATTTTTACTCAGACTATTTTGTGGTTTTATCAATACCTGTTTTACTCCAATGCCTGAACAAATAGTAGGAAAAAAAGCTCTAATTACAGATTCAGTATTTAGCTATGGATTGGGAAATGCCATTCCACTTTCCTGGGGTCTACAACCAGACTACCAGCAAAAGGACCTAGGAAGCCCTAGTATTGCCAATAAGATATAAAGTAGGTGTCAAGGAGAACCTTACATCTTTTTCTACTAAATTAAAAAATCAAAACAGGACACAGTCTCATATACCTCCCTCTACTGCTCACTTTTAAGGATGAGATTAGGCATAATGAAAGTAGCTAGGGGGAGATGCTGGAGACAGACTATCCAAGAGATCCCCATCCTAAATTACAGAGTGATTCAAGAATCAACCTTCAAATGCATCATGGTCTTTGCAAAGCAGAACTGTGGAAATCTCACATATACATGGACTTGATAACTTTGTGTTTTGAGAAACATAGCTCTGCTATCAAAATATATCACAAGAAGGTCACAAACGCATGCATTATAGGATCTTTCAATGGAAAACACTTCACTTTTCCAGATCTGAAATGGTGGGTCCAGGAGTTGTTCTATATAAACAGCAATGAGGCACAGAGTTAACATTCCTCAGACATTGTGTTGTTGATTCTGCCTTTATACTTTCCAGCTCCATTCTGATAAAGAACTGAACGACATTGCATTTCTTGTCATGCCTTACAAATTTAGCAGCAGATTTGATTAAAGAATCATCCTCTGGTGCTGGTCCTAAATTGATACCCTGAGTTACAAACCAGATAACACCATCACAAAACAGGCTTGGGAAAATATCAATGCTCTTGATGTCCTTGGGAGCTGCCCTTTGATTCCACTAAGGACAATTCAGCAGAGAATCTGGTTAATTCCTTTCTTTTAGGGCTCACCCCCACATCTAAATGAAATGATGATCTCTGTTAAACAAGCAGCAGCAGATTTCAAATTGTGGTTGTGGGTGCCGCATCAAACCTCCTAGGGTAGATTCTTACTGCCTCCTCTGTCTACATTATGAAGGGTGGGTGATCAAACTTCAGTGGCTGTTCTGTCCCCAAGAACCATTTCCCTGTCACAGCCCACTGATTCCTCCCTTATACTATAGACTCCCTCCAGAAACACTGTTTACTGTCATGATTTCCCCAGCTCTAACCCTGTATTCTCCCTTTATAATCTGATATAATCCATGCAATGCATTTGCCATTCCTGTTTACTATCTTGCAAAATAACTAGGGATCTCCCTGCTATATAGCAAACTCCTTGAATCATTTACTTCCTAACTATTCAAAATAAAATTCTTCTATAGACCTGTCTCTAATTGCAGGGAAGCGTCACACCCTGTGCAGGAGGCTGGGAAAGAAGGGGGTTCTTACCTGGTATGGATTTCATCAAACAGCAGAGGAAATGTCCCATATTCACAGGCAGGAGGCTGATGGCAAACAGAATAATTTGGGAAAACATCTGGAAGATCCTTTGCTCTGAAGAAAGCCTCAGATCCAAGGGGACCTGAGAAAGGTTCCAGTGCCCAAGATGGTACTGTGCAGCTGGCTCTGATGGATGTGCTGAATAGGACTGGCTGAGGCCATCACTTCAGAATAAAAGTCTTGAGTGTGTCCCTGTACAATCATAGGGATGAGCCTATATACACAGTGCAGCAGCTAACTGGTGTCCTGGGTTAAGTGTGTGTGCAGTGCTCCAGCTGTTCATGAGGGGGCAACTTTATTCTAAGAACCTGTCTCCTTTAGAAATAAATCCAAAGGCAAGAGCGGCTGCTGTGGAGCTATCAGTTGTTCTAACAAGTCAACCATGCTTATTTTCTTATGCAGATTAGGCAAGGTAAATATATGCATAATGTACAGCCGAGACTGCACATTTTTCAGCTCTGATGGGCAGTTTACAGAAGAGCTGTGCATGAAGCATAACAATTTCATCTTCTGAGTTATCAAACACCCTGTAGCTTTCAGAATAATTTCCTCTTAGCTTCAGAAAGTCAGAGACTCTCAGCAGACTGTTCTGTTGAGGTCCTGATAAAGAAGTATTAGCACATAGTGTTTTTCAAACTATTTCCATAAAACGTTTTCTAAGCACGAGTCAAACTGCAATACATCCACATATGATCTCTTTTATATTAGCAAATTGAATCATTGCATTTTCTGGCACATAAGTTAAGTCACAGTAGTGCTGATGTTGTGGTTCTTCATTGCAAGTGGTGCTGGGGAATGTAGGGGTGCATATAGAGAAGGAAGAAACAGTATACATGCTCAAGGATGGCATGGCACTTTTTTTCTTTCCACTTATCTCAGCAATTTCCCCTCAGAAATCTTCATTTCAGGAGCTGGGTGTCCTTTTTTGTACCTAGGTTCTGAAGCATCTCTGAATTTAGGAACATACTGTGTGCCATTGTAACCTTCGGGTGGGCTAAATTCATTCAGTTGCCCTTCTCCAGTGCCCCACAGAAATCAATCCCAACCCCTATGGGGAAAGCAGCTGGAGACCCAGGATCCAGTCTGTACAGGACTCACGGCGAAGCTTGCTCAGAGCTACACTCACACATTAAAATACTACTAAAAACAAACATAACAATGAACTTTATTAACTACTAACTAAATGAACCTTATCCTAAGAAAACAAACTACAATTAACCAAGAACAATCCCTTGCATGAAAGATACCCAAGAGTCCCAAAGTCTGTGTGGAGTTCACCCAACTCTCAGCTACAGTCTCTGTTCCAGTGTGGAAGCTTGAGTGGCAAGAAATAGCTGTCCTCTTCTTTCTTTGCTGGGATCCTCTGTAGTATTACATGCAGGCTCTCTCTTCTCCTCTGCAACCAGCCCTCAGTCCCATATGCATGTCTGCAAGGTCTGTCGCAAATGACTCCTTTACATGGAGAAAACATCTTGTTCGCTCCTGGCTCAGCTCCTCTCCAGAACACTGAGCACATGGTCTCCCCTCAAGGCAGCTCCTGCCTGCTGTCGGCTCAGGCTGCTGCTCTCCAGTCATCTGACTGACATCACATCACAGCAGCAGGGTACACTGTGGAGCATGCTCAAATTGCTACCACTCCCTGCTTCTGGAAGTTTCCAGTTGTGGGTTGCTAATCTGCCCAACAACAGTAACCCACCCTCAGCAGGTCTCTCAGAGATAGCCTTTTCAGGCATATGGGTTACACCATATCCACATTATGAGACCAATAGTCAGTCAAATCTGATAACCTGGCAGTAGCTACACCCTGTTTTAGAAGTCAGGCCTTCCTCCACATCCCTATATTGTGCAGAGCGGCAGTGATCACTTTGCACCATAATAAGATTGGTGTATTTGTTTGAAAGCCAATGATGTGTGTTGTTCCAGTTTATTTTACTGAGAAAATCGGGAATGATCAAAGCAGTCCTTTAACAACTGAACCCAGTGGTTGGCTAGAAAGAAACCTTATTCCTTGCTTTAAAAGCACAAAATATTTTTTAATGAATTAAAGACAAGTCGGGTCTTATTTATCAGACATTTAAAGATCTGCATTCAACAATGAAGGAGACTGCTGTTTGCTTTAATGGCACATTAATCAGTCCACATTAGCATTGGCACTGCAGAGCAGCTTTCAGTGGACTCAACCACAACAGCCAAAATTCTTGCCTTGGAAAGGGGACAAGATGTTCCCGTTGTATTTTGTTTAAAGATCTTGGCCATTTAGAAATACCGCTGTGGTCACAGCAGCAGTTCAGAGAACTGGAGCTAGCATAAGGGTTTTAATTGTCCTTAAAGGATGAACACACAGTAAACTATAATAAATTGTAAAGTTATTCTTGAAATTGCTTCAGAAAAAGGAAATGTGAAATGTCACATCTGTGATACTCTGATAACAGTGTATTCTTCAGTCATGATTCATTTCTCCTCTCTCTAAATATTTCTACTATATGCAGTATTTTTAAAATGTCAATTTATGCATATTAAAATGGGGGAAATAAATCTGGTAATGCTGATTAAGATAATCAATTGTTGCATTCATGTATGTGCATACATTAAGTTATAGTTAAAGGAAGCAGCCTGTGGTTATGTGGACTGAAGGGCTAGTTGACAGAGCAGGAGGTGTAATTCTTTTAGGGTTGCATCTTAACCACAGTTCACCCTGGCATCTGATACAGATTATATACACACTGTGTAGTGACGATAGTGTAAGGGACACTACGGAAGACATTGTGCGGTATAGACAGTGACACCCCCACTCTGACCGCTGTGTATCCTGGCCATGAGCTAAGTGCCTGAAGACATGTGTAGCTACTTGTTTATGTACCTTGTCCACGTGCTGAGTAACTGATGGCATCTGCATTCACTTGTTCACAGCGACTGCTCATCTTGTGATCTTTATACAGGTATGTTATAACAACCTAAGGCTGCGTGTGTACGTGTGTATCCCTAGTCATTCTGTAGGTCTTTCTCTCCCACCACCCCATTTAGATAGCCAGGGCCGTCCCTAGGGGGGAGTGGGGCCCAGGGCCAATGGGCCTGGGGGTGGCCCCCACCCCATGCTGGAGGGTAGAAAGGTGAGCCGGGACAGGCCACTCCGCCCCCGGGACCCCAGCAAGCCGCTGTTGGCGGAAGCCAGCCCTGGCCAAAGCTGCTGCCACCAGTGCCCCTGGTCACGGCTGGGGACCTGAGGCCGCCAGCAGGAGCTGGCCACGGCCATGGCCGCGCCGCCAGTGGGGGCCATGGCTGCACCGGCGCACCACCAGTGGTGTCCACGGCCACAGACCATCATATGTGGGCCAGGCGGCCCAGGGTGGCCCAGAGAGGCTGCGCGTGGGCCCCGCCCACATGCCCCGCCTCTGGGCCGGCTGCTCCATCCTGGGGGCGGGGAGGGCTTGCCTAGAGGCTGGGAGGAGCAGGGCAAAAGGCAGCGGGGAGCAGGGCAAAGCGTGGCCGTGGGGGAGCCGCGGTGCAGGCCCCGCACTGCCCCACAGGGAGTGGGACAGTGTGGGACCCACATAACCGCAGGGCTCGGGGTGATCGTCCTTTTCGGTCCCCCCAGGGACGGCCCTGCAGCTAGCATAGCATATATCCAGGGGAATGTCCAATGCATATTGGACTTCTCCTGTGGACCTTGGAAGCTGCAGCAGGTGCCTCAGAAACAATGCCCAGGAGCCTGTCCGCTGCTGTAGTGGGGTCCCCAGCTGCTGAAGGGATGTAAGCTCTGTAACCATTTAATAAATCAACTTTTATTCTATCTGTCAGTTGGGTCACATTGTCACTGACTCAATCCGTGCTGAACTACACAGCAGAACAAACAGCTTATGCAATTTCTCATGAAATGTCAGCCACCTCCCTTGCCCACAAATCCATCTTCCACAGGCCGCATCTGGAATACTGTGTCCAGTTTTGGGCTCCCCACTACAGAAAGGATGTGGACAAATGAGAAAGAGTCCAGCGGAGGGCAATGAAAATGATTAGGGGGCTGGGGCACATGACTTATGAGGAGAGACTGAAGGAACTAGGCTTATTTAGTCTACAGAAGAGAAGACTGAGGGGGAATTTGATAGAAACCTTCAACTACTTGAAGGGGTGCTCCAAAGAGGAAGGAGCTAGGCTGTTCTCAACAGTAAAAGAGGACAGAACAAGGAGCAATAGTTTCAAGTTACAGCTGGGGAGGTCAAGGTTGGATATTAGGAAAACCTTTCTCACTAGGAGGGTGGTGAAGCATTGGAATGGATTACCTAGGGAGGTGGTGGAATATCTGTCTTTGGAGATATTAAAGGTTCAGTTAGACAAAACCCTGGCTGGGATAATTTAGTGGGAGTGGTCCTGCTTTTAGCAGGGGGTTGGACTAGATGACCCCCTGAAGTCCCTTGCAGCCCTATGATTCTATGATTCTTATCTTCAAATTTCATAATTAAAGAAAAGATGTCATTCAGCCTAGGAAGTTTTTCTTTCCTCAAATAATGTACAATAGCTTAAGGCCCAAAATAGAACTAGTCAGTTCTGCACCAGTGTCAGATTTATGTTCTAATACCTCCCGATCCTTCATACCTAAAACCAGGAGTTCATACCACTATGAAGAGACTCCATGCTATGCAGTGCTTCAAGCCCCAGAAGCTGTAAAACCTTCTCATCTAGAAATGCTATTTTATTTCATTTTTAGAGGTATAATGTTTTTGTCTTCTTCCCTCTCAGAGTGCTCTCCAGGTGGATTCATAATAATTAAGGCACCCTATTTTGTCCCCAGCCCATGGAGGACTCGCTACCCCATTCAAAGTCCCTTTTTCAGGCAGTTTTATTTTTCAAACTCAAGGGTACATCTACACTATGTTTTAAAAACTACAGCAGTAAGTCTCAGAGCCTAGGTCTGAAGACTCAGTCATGAAGGATTGGCAACCTTTGCAGAGCCTCATATCAACCCCTCCTCCCCATCCCTCAGTGGGTGCTGCGGCCCCCTCCACAGGAAAAAAAAGCAGCTGCCACCTGAAAATTTGGCAGCAGTGGGGTAGAAATGGGAGGGGGATTCGCAGGCATGCCTCGGAAAGGATCAGCCTGGAACTGGTCCTCTCCACAGCATGCCTGGGGCAGAGGGTCCCCAGGCATGCCCCAGAAACAAGCCACCCCAAGCGGCTCCTCTCCCCATGGCATGCTTGTGGATCCTTGGGGCGCCTCTTCCCACTTTTCGAGGGCAGAAGTGGCACCTGCATGATGTGCTGCTCCAAACTGGCTTGTGTGCCACTGCTGGCACGTGTCCCAGGCGTTGTGGACCCCTTCTAACACTAAAAACAGACATGTAGATTGTAATTGCATGCTACACTGTATTATGCTTTTCAACCACTAGATGGTGCTGCGGGCAACATACCTTATTTAGCAAAACTAACAAGGAATCCTGTGGCACTTCTAAAGTTTTAAATTTTAAAACTTTAAAAGTGCCTCAGGACTCCTTGTTTGTTTGGCTGAAATAGACTAACACAGCTATCCCTCTGGAACTTGTCACTATGCAATACCTTATTTAGGCTCACAGCCATACCTGGTAGTCCATTAAAGGATCTCATACTGAACATATCCAGTGTATACCTGGGAAGGCAGCTCTGTAGCCAGTCCATATCTGGTACAGGATCCTGCCCTGCTAGTAGCAGGCCTGCAACCTGCTGTTTACAACATGTACATACCAAATATATACAGGTCCATGCTCTAAAACCCACCTACATTCCTTGGCTTTGGAGCTCAAGCTCCAGCCTAAACCCAAACATCTATATAGCTGTTTTTAGTGCCACAGCACAAGCCCCACATCAAAGTCTGTGCACCAGGACCCTGAAATTCACTGGCACAGATTTTAAAGTGCAATGTATATGTATCCCAAAAGAGCAGAACAGTTCCTCAGCCCATTCCGGGCTACAACTCCCAGGAGATTTTCCCCTTTGCCTTTCTCAGGCCTTCCTGCTGCATGTCCTATTGCATGAGAAAGGAGTGAAAAAGGCAAAGGGGAAAATTCCCTAAGAGCGGTAACCCAGGGTGGGCTTAGTAATTATTTTATTGTTTTTGTTTTTATTTGGAAAATAAAACTGCCTGAAAAGAGATGGTGGGTATGGCAGTGAGTCTGCTGTGTGCTGGGACAAACCAGCACCTTACATATCTATTGCTGGGAAAACAGAACCCTGAACACAAAATCAGATAATTAAAGGAAGGATCCTGAGAAAACATACAACATTCTCATGAACCCCACAGCAGTACAGCAATTTAGAAATTATTGCTACTTAGCAAGCATCATTATAGAGGATGGAAGATTGAATAATGAAGTCAGCAGCAGAACAGCAAAAGCAAAAGACATTTCTGCAAGAATAAACATCTGAACAGAAGGGACATAAATCTAGGGATTAAATTCTAACTTTTAAAACTTATATTTGATATATATTAAATTATGGCTGTGAAACATGGACATTCAAACAACCACTAATAAAGTATAAGCCTTTGAATTATAGTATTATGGAATAAGTCTGAAAATATGGATAGACCATATAATCAATGAAAAAGTAGAAAAGATCACGGGAACTCAGCAAACATTAGTTAAAGAACTTATGAAAAAAGGTTCAATTTATAGAGTGGATTTTATGAAGTTCGGCAAACAATATACATTTAAGGTATTGGAAGGGGAAGTTGATGACAGAACACGAGGCAGGAAAAGATCTTGGGATGTGGTATCTTGGGTGGATCAGAAGGACTTTTCATTCACAAAGACTATGTCTACACTGGCAAGTTAGTTCAAATTAAGGAAGCTTAATTCAAACTAACTTAAGCCTTTGCTACACTAGACTTTCATTAGTTCGAATTAAGGGCTTCCTTAATTCGAACTAAAAAATTCACTTATACTTTTTGAACTAATGGTTAATTCAAACTAGTTAATTCGAATTAATCCAATGTGGCCATGTTAGTTCGAACTAAGCGCTTAGTTTGAACTAACCAGCACATTGACCTTAATGCAATTGACTAATTCGAACTAAGCAAGTGCCATGCATGGCACTTGCTTAGTTTGGACTAAAATTTGCTAGTTCGAATTAAGTTAATTTGAACTAACTAAAATTAGTTCAAATTAGTTAGTTCGAATTAACTAATTCAAACTAACTTTATTAAGTGTAGACATAGCCAAAGAGATTAGCAGAGGACTGTACACAAAATGGGCTACAGTGGTTGCAAATCTCCACTAATGGAGATACTGAAGAAGACGACCTTCTCTTCTGCTTCTCCACACTCTCTGCCAAAAAAAAAAAAAGCTTTAAAATTCAGGGATGAAATCTAGGCCTCTGTTGAAATCAACTGCAAAACTCTCATTTACTTCAGTAGGGCTACTATTTTACCTCAGATGTATTTGCTATTTTAAAATTATATTTATGTTTCGTTACTGATCTGGGATTTTAACCCCCACACACACACACACTTTTTTTTTTTAAACTTACTAAGGCAGTGCAGCTTAAACAATAAGGAAGAAGAAGCTTAAAGGAAAAGTAATTGCCAGTTGAGCTTTGCTGATCAGATCTAGCTGCTTTAAAGCCAATTAATTTTCAGTTCAAACCTCCCTCAGTAAAACTGGAAAGCGGATTGTGGTGGGAAAGGTGCCAGTTGGAGTCTATAGGTAGTTCATTCCTCAGTGACAATGTGGAACATCTTTTAGATTCACTGTAGATGATAAGAACAGGTTTGTTTCTTGAGATATGAGAGACACAATTAGTAAAGGAGTATGGACAAGATAATAAAAACAGCAAAATGATACTTAGGTATATCAGAAAAGGGAACTAAAATAATCAGCAAGGAAACTACTATGCCATGAGCACTACTATCTAAATAGAAGTTGTGCAGTACAGTAAAAGGCAGCTAACCTGTATGCAGGAGCATACTGATACTTTTGGCCAGCGAGATAGTTATTTAAGATTCTTTTTTCAACTGGGAGAAACTGAAACAAGAAGTTAGCCAGTCAGTCAGTTTGTACACTGAGGAAAAGAGTTTTATAACTCATCAGGGAAGGAGAAACCATTTTCTTTAAGGAAATGTTCTAAAGATTCTTGACATACTATTTTAAAGAATTCTCTGTCAGAAGCTGAAACTTTATAAAATTAGTCTTTTGTTTTTTAAATCAGGCTGATAATGTTCCTTTTGTCAGTTTCCAAAATGTACATAGGGAAGAGATGGAAGTTTTGTTCTTCTTTGGAAGAATAAATTTAACCTATCTTTAATTCCATGTATTTGCTACCCAGATAACATGGTGATAAGTACTTTAGAAATGCACATACATGACTGTTTCAAAGTCAGGCAAACTTCATGTCTGTCCTTTATAAAAACAAAACATGTCATAAGAATTTTTTTCTTTTTGGCACTCCACTTAATTATGTAGCATACAGTTGACTGACTAAGTCCAGGTATTATGGATATGACAAATGACTTTATTTTCAACATGTCTTTGGATTATAAAGCTCACTCACTAGACTAGAGTCCCACCATAAGTAATATCTTGTGTAGCTGCTCATACCTATCTTGATATAGTTAATGACTGATATTTTACATGAAGCAGCTCAGATGCAAATAAAAGTTACGTGAGAAAGGACTACACAAAAACAAGGATGATTCTTCAGAGATGCACATCTGGCATTTAATTGCACCTTAATGCCTAATTGTGTAATCATACTTTTAAGACATCCTATCAAATAGATTTTACAATATGATTAAATTTTGCAAAGCACTGCAGAAGTAATAGTGTTTGACAATGCTCTGTAAAAAATAATGCTACAGGCAAAGAATTAAGCTAGGTGATCCAAAAGGACTTTTATAAGCTCTGATTTTTATCGATACTATAATGTTATGACCAAAATTTTCAAACTTGCATGCCTGAAGTTGGAGACATAAAGTTACAAAGGGGTAGCCGTAAAGTTAGGCATCCAAATAAGTTGCCTGATTACCACAGATGTAAGTATCTGCACCTATGACTAATTACCTTTGACTTTAAGGGAAATTGTGGGTGTTTGGCACCAGTCAAAGTCAGATTACTTTTATTCAGGTGCTTAAATAATTATTTAAATGTTTAAATTCAGACACAGGAGTGATGGCCTGTGCTTTTTATCATCATTATACTTTTTAAATCAAACATTTTCAATGGAATTTTGTAAAACTATGAATAATCACAAATTTTGGAAGTTTCCTTTTTTTAAAAAAAGAAAGTCAAATACTTAGTCTAAGTTTATTTAAGAGTAGTTTGTAAAACTATGAATAATCACAAATTTTGGAAGTTTCCTTTTTTTTAAAAAAGAAAGTCAAATACTTAGTCTAAGTTTATTTTATATTATATTTTAAATATTATATTAGTATTATTTCTAATTTATTATTTCTAAATTAAGGTTGAGAATATCTTCCAGTATCTTCATAGTTTTATTTTGTCCAGGTTAAGGCTGGACAGGAGGGTATGGCAAGATGAACATACAAACCATAGTAGATGTCATTAAATATTAATATCTTACCAATAATGCAATCTGTAAATTTAAGTTGATGAAGGTTATGAATGCAGCCTCTACAACAGTCTAGAAGCTCTAGTTTTCTTATATACCTTTCCCAAGTTAGCCCCTTAGAGTACCCCTTAACAGCAATATAATCATTTATTTTAAAAGAGAATAAATTAAATTGTTAGGCTAAGATAATATTCTTATAAAATGGATGTAAAGTAAGATGTAGATTAGAGATAAGATTTTCAAATATATTTAGGATCCATCCTACAGGACTCACTAATGGCTCTCTTTATCACATTAGTCTGGCAAACTGCACAAAAATGCTTTGTACATTTTATGAATTACCATTTGAAATCAGTCAACTGACAGTGCAGAAAAATTGGGCAAATAGTAATTAAGTAAATTTGATATATGCCACACAATACTGATATAGTATGAGGTTAATTGTCAACATACTGTAAGGGGATTTGGCAATGTGACCCAAATTATTGTTAATGTTATTATATGATTCATTTAAAATCAACAGAAGAACTAAATTGTATTTTCAAATTGATCGTCCCAAAAGCTATTGGGACCTTTCCCAGAAAAAGATCTTTGATAGCTCCCCCATTCCCAAGTTTTCTTCCATTCTCTGTTTATGTTCTGAGACAAAAAATATATTTATTCTAAGAAGAACTGTTTGTAGAATCAAATCAGTCGTATAGAAACAAACAATAACAGAAAATGAGTGGGAAAACAACATGAAGACTATTTTCATTGATATTATTAGCCAAGTTTCTTCAGAGATGCCACACAAATTTTGGTGGAAAAGTTTAGTCATGACAATGTGATAAAATCCTAGGTGTTAGTATCAAAATCCTCCTTATGTCTGTTCTTTGGTGAAAGCCCCAAACACTTGAAACCATAGCATCTCAGAGGTCTCTCTATATTGTTTTCCCCAACTCTTCAAATTAAGGAAAGGGAACCCAGGGTTCAATGTAAGCTGCAGGTCAGCCAAAATGACCAACGTATGACTTGATTTTTAAAAGCCCCTTAAAGTCTTGGACTTCATCTGGAGATCAGTGCCTTGTGTCCCTAATTACCACTGTACTAATTACTGCCTGTTAGTTTTGTTTTTATTTTTATTTTTGCTATATTTCAATAAAGTATGCTGCTTCCAAAAGTGTTAAAAATTCCCCAAATTGTTAAAGATACTTACAGAAAGCTTAATATATATGAAACCCTGCATCTTTCATTACAGTGTGCATTCTAGTACATAACACTATGACCAACAATCTGTGTCTGACATTTCAACTCATTTGTCAAACAAAATCCATTTTAGCTTTGCAGAGTGTTTGCAATTATTGTAAACCTGTGTCTCAGACTCTCTCTTTTCTGCTTCAAGTGATTTTCTATGATCCTTGCTTCTCTCAAGATTCCATCGATTTCTTGTACATAAGAAGCATCCTTTGTTGCTCTCTCACTTAATTAAAAAGAAAATTAAAATAAATAATTAAAAACATTAACTTTCTCAACTACTACTGATATTTGGAATTGCTTTAGTGTTTTGCTTACAAATCTGTTGTTTTTAAGTCACTGGAATCTATGACTAAATTTGCTCTTTAGTTTCACAGACTAAATAGAGTAATTTGTCATTTCAGGATTTATGATTGATCTTTTTCCACTGCTGTTTCTTGGTTCTGCAAATGTCCCACCCCACCCCACCATCATGTATCAATCATCTAAGGCCTTGTACACACGATCAGTTTATCGCGCATTAAAACTCATTACCGCGTGATAGCAACAACGGCGTACACACGTGCAACAGGGCTGTTGTGCGTTAACTGCCTTGTTGTAGCGCAATACAAAAACCACCTCGATGAGGGTGGTAACAGCTAACGCGGAACAGCTGTTGCGCCTTTGCGCTCGTGTGTACGCTTACTGCGCAATGATGGGCCTCCGGAAGTGTCCCAGCATTCCAAAGTCGTCCTCTCTGGTCTTCCCCCCACCCGCTCCGTGGCCGTGACGAAACTGTCCCCACCCCGAACTGATTCCCGGGATTTTCAAATTTCTCGTCTGTTTCACTTCCTGTTCTCTTCCTCGTGGAGTGGAGTGCAGCTCCGATCATCAATAGCAATAGCGGCCCGTCGTGGAAGACGCGCACCCCTTTGGAGCACGGCAGAGGTGCTGGACCTGATCGGCATCAGGGGAGAGTCCGCTGTGCAGGCGCAGCTATGCGGCAGCAGGAGGAATTATGATACATTTGGCATAATTTCTCGGGCCATGTCAGAGAGAGGGCATGATAGAGACACTGTGCAGTGCAGATCAAAAGTGAAGGAGCTAAGAATCACCTATCACTGAGCAAAGGAGGCAAACTGCCGTTCTGGATCAGCACCTGCTACATGCAGGTACTATAAGGAGATCAAAGCCATCCTCAGTGGGGACCCCACAACCACTGCCAAGAATCCCGTGGACACATCGGCCCCCTCTCGTCCAGTGAATGCCAGAGCCGAGCAGGATGAGGATGTTGTTGAGGAGGAGGAGGAGGAGGAGGAGATGGAGGATGACACGGAGGAAAGTGCAACAGCGTGTAGCCAGGAGCTCTTCTGCACCCCCGCTGAGACGTCCACCCAAGGCTTGAACTGCAGCATGTCCTCTGAGGCGGCAGAGGGGGGTTCTGGTAAGTTTCTCCTTCGTGCAGCTATGGCTCCTACTAAAATATCATTGTCCGGGGTGGGGATGCTTGCTGGTCCCTGCTGTGCACGCTATTTACTCCGCATTCATTAGAAGTGCATCAACACAAGCAGTTATTGTAAAATAATCTTCTGCATTTAGGTCAGTAAAGGTTTCATCGATGTACCTCCAGAGCCTAATACTCAGGTTAGATGGGAGAGCGTTTGTGTCTACGCTCCCAAAGACGGATACTCTGCCTCGCCAGCTGCAAAGCACAGCCCTGGGAACCATGGCAGCACACAGTGCAGCAGCATACGGTCCTGGCTTGCAACCGGTGGCATGTAGGATATGTATTCTAGCTGGCAGGGGCACTCTGAGGAGAGAGATATTGGGTTCCATCTGTGTGCCCAGCGCTGAATGTTAGCCCCCTGTAAGCTGTCTATTAGGACGTACCTTGTCCGCTTCAGCAAAGCATAGGATGTTGACTGCCCTGTACCTTCCAGTGGAATGTGCTACTGGAAGGTTACATTGGTTATCTATGCTATGTGTTAATTTCTTTATTGTTATTTTTTTATTAGATTCGACCTTCACAAGGCTGGTGTCTACCCCAGCTGACCGAATGAGAAACATTCGGCGGCATGCTCGAAGAAACAGGGAGGATATGTTTCAGGACCTGCTGAAAGCAACACAGGAATCCGCAAGGGAGAATCGAGCCTGGAGAGAGGAATCCCAACAGAGGAGGCAGAAACATAGGGATGAACTGATAAGCGTCATGAAGGAGCAAACAGAATTGCTCAAGAGCATGATTGCTTTGCAGTCCCAGGCAATTAATGTCCGGGTTCCACTCCAGACAGTTCAGCCGTGTCTGCCTCCCACTCCCCGTAGTCCCTCAAAGCATTTCTTTGAAGGCCACCCTTCCCCCCGGTACAGTACAACATCCAGTCCCCCCCCAGCTACTTTTTAGAGACCCGGAGCTACACCCACCTGTAACCCCCCCCACCCCACCTTTTAGGTTTGAATAAAAACAGTAACAAATAATTTGAAGAGTGGCTTTATTTGTACACACACATTGAAAATCTCATAAGGTGCACCTGATGTGTCCTGGAAGTTAACTAGGGGAGGGCATAATTGAAATGCTCCCTGAGTGCCTCCTTTATGCGAGCAGCTTCTCCTTGGGCCACCCTAATACTCCTAGTGGCTGGCTGTTCGTATGCTTCCTTGAGGCACTGTGCCTCCGTAGCCCACACCGGGGAAAACTTTTCTCCCCTATTTTCACAAATGTTATGGAGGACACAACATGACGCAATCACAGCAGGGATGTGGTCCTCCGCCAAGTCCAGCCTCCCATACAAACATCGCCAGCGCCCTTTTAAACGGCCGAAGCCACACTCCAGTCATTCTGCAGCGGCTCAATCTGTAATTGAACCACTCCTTGCTGTGATCTAGGTTACCGGTGTACGGCTTCATGAGCCATGGCATCAGTGGGTATGCTGGGTCTCCGAGAATGACTATGGGCATCTCCACATCCCCCACCGTAATTTTTTGTTCAGGGAAAAAGGAAACCCCTTGCAGCTTCCGGTACAGACCAGTGTTCCTGAAAATGCGGGCATCATGCACCTTTCCCGACCACCCAGCGTTGATGTCCGTAAAACGCCCCTTGTGATCCACGAGTGCTTGCAGCACCATGGAGAAGTAGCCCTTCCTGTTGATATACTCGGTCGCGAGACGGTCTGGAGCCAAAATTGGGATGTGTGTGCCGTCTATGGCTCCCCCGCAGTTAGGGAAGCCCATGGCAGCAAAGCCGTCCACAATCTCACGAACATTGCCCAACGTCACCGTCCTCCGTAGCAGAACGCGATTGATGGCTTGGCACACTTGTGAGAGGGCTAATCCGACGGTGGACCTCCCGACTCCAAATTGGTTTGCAACCAACCGGTAGCAGTCAGGAGTCGCCATGTTCCAGACAGCAATTGCTACATGCTTCTCCACGGTTAGGGCTGACTTCATGTTGGTGTCTTTCCATCACAGGGCAGAGGCCAACTGGGAACACAGTTCCGGAAAGGTTGCTTTCCGCATTCGAAAGTTCTGTACCCACTGCTCGTCAACCCACAGCTGCATAACAATGCGATCCCACCACTCGGTGCTCTTCTCTCACGACCAGAAACGGCGTTGCACCGTGTGCAGATGATCGGTGAAGGAGCTGAGCAACGCTGTGCTGTTGCTCTGCATGGCATCGATCAGCCCCTGCTCCTCAGCGTCCTCGTCTGACTCGGAGCTCATTGCGTACTGAGCAACAAGCCGAGATGTATTCAGAATGTTGAAGGCGACAGTGGAGATCAGAGCAGGATCCATGCTGTCGCTGTTGTGATTGCTTGCAAGTGGTGCGGTGCGTCACTGCACTGTTGAAAATAGGCGCGAGTTGCTATTGGAAACGAGGAAGACACAAGGGGAACACAAGGCACAACGGGAAACTGAGAGTTTACCCATGGCGCTTTGCGTTCCTTTCCTTCATCCCATGATTCCAAGCGCCAATTCAGAGAAAATGGAACGATGGGGTAGGTGCCCAGAATTCACTGCGCTCAACCGCGATAATGCAAGGAATTCTGTTGCGTTGCAAGGAGCGACGTGTGTACACATTATCCTGCAATAAAGGTCACGTGTTTTTTATAGCGCGATTGCCATGTTGCGCTTTAATCTGATCGTGTGTACATAGCCTAAGTATTTATATTAACACTTATCAGTGTGGTATCCTAGTGCCTTCCATCAATTTAAAAAAAAATGCTAAAAATATTTTTGTCTTCCTTTCCTGATGCTAAGAGGTGGGTTTTTTGGTTTAGTTCTTTCAATAAAAAGAACTAAGTGTATATTGGTATTGCAGTCACCATGTAGGAAGGCTAGGGCAAAAAGATGGATTTAGTATTTTGTTTTGAGGTTAAAAAGAAAGATTTGTGATCAGTCTGGCAACACTGACCCTACTCAGAACTATGAGCTTGTATCAAGGGGAGAATTACACCTCATAGAGCTGAAAGCATTAGCTCATCAAAACACACTGCAACCTATCCACATCTCAAGGTTGGCAAGTAGCTAAACTAAAAACATTCTAAGAAACAAGAAATATCCTAGGTTACTTTAAGTACATAAAAATTGTATAAAAAGTTTAAAGCTGGCTTGCCTTAAAATGTGGGCATATTTTGACAACAGGTTATTAATTTCCTTGTTCATATCTGTTAATACAAAATTTGATTTTATTCAAGGGCTTGAACTGAGATGTTCATGACAACTGTCACATGTCTGAGTAATCTGAGTATTTTTAATACATCACCATTTAAAACTTTTTCCAGTGCTTCAGGTTTGTAAAGTGACTGTGAACTTTCAGAAAGAGCCAAGTCTGGTCTTTCAAGAGAGGACAACTGAGGACTTTCTGAAGCTTCATTCTAGTAACAGAACACATGGGAAAAAAGCACATGCTAATGCAGATTCTTAAGAATTTAATTTTTAAAAGAGATTAATTTAAAAAAAATTGACTCTGCATAAACTATGGATTTTAATTTAAATTAAGGTTATAATACTGTTGAATTCACATACAGTTTGTGTTCTTAACCACATGAGTGTCCTATGTCTCCATCCTGAATGTGAACAGATACTGCAATTATTAGATTGTTATATGGTTCTGCTGTGTAAACAAAACCTCACAAGCAGCTAGCCAGTTTTATCTCCCCAATACCTTGCCAAAGGAAACTCTCAAGTGTACTGTACAATATGAAAAACAGCAATAATCTTCTGCTTTTAGCACCAACAGATGAGGCGATATGGGATAGTTGCCCAGATTTTCCCAGAATGCAAACAGTTTTGGGCAGGCTTAGGATATGATACATAGCTGTGCTGCAAAAACGGTGCTATGTTAACACAATGAAATGAAAGAACACAAAATGGATCTAACCGTACAGACTGGTCCTGTCTTCCCTAAGTACCTGAGTAGTTAACAAAAATTAGCATCATCAGGAAAATAGAAAGATAATAAAGTTTGCCATCCAAGACTGCAGTTAGATTCCTGGCACTATTATTCCAGTCAGAATAAGAAACAGCAATGAAATTTCAAATTCTCCCCCCACTAAAAACCAAGCTGATTTATGAGAATGGATGAAATTAAAGTCTGTTTTCAATATTGACCTAAGACACTTGATTGGTTCCACAGAGTAGACAACCTGTTTCTAATGCTACCTGAAGTTTTGCTTTCAGGCAAGGTAAGCCCCACAGAGAGATGCAGTTATATTACAATGTAAGTCAAATTTTGTCTTGAAAAGCAAAAGCTTTATTCTGTGATCTCTTAATGCACTCAGGAAAACCATACAACTCTTCTTCCATGTAGTGAAATGGTGGCCTGAACCCTTGTTCCTGTTGGACAGATATCCATGGCACTTTCATAGAGTATGTTAACTGAGTTCCCATCATCCCTAGAAGGGTTTCCCTGTCTATTCCTCTCCCCCATCAAAGCCACAGAAAAACACTCACCTCCATCTCCTTTCTACGTTTACTTCTATTTTCATCAGATTTTATTGAGTTACTTGTCATCTTTACCTGACCAAAAAATGTAATGTCACACATTTGATTAATACATATTTTTATCTTGTGCAAAAATAGAAGATTATAGCAGCAGTTCTCAACCACTGGGTGGGGACACATTAGTGTCCCCCCACACAGTGGCAGGTAAGCCTGAGGGAGGTGGGCTGGTGTGTCCTGTAGAGTCGTGACTTGCCACCAAGTAAGTCACGACCTGCAAAAGATTAAGAATCACTGGATTATAGCATGAGTTTTCAGCATAATGTGATCACCATAGATTTTCATTTTATGAAAGCCGAAGCTAAAGCCCAAATAAAAGGTGAGAAGAGGAGCACAACCGGATAAAGTAGGAACTAAAGAAGCAATCAGCCATATCCCTCATCTGCCACAATCTGCCAGTCAACCTACAGCAGTTCAGACAGCGTGAGTACGATTCCATACGCAAGCTCAGATGTGGTGAACGGCACTGAGGTGGACTCCTTCCTGGCTGACCTGAGTGGAGCTACGTGTACCAGAACCAGTAACTACCAATAAAACCCACTACTGTTTAAAGGGTGACAGAGAATGAGGAGGCCCTAGAGCAGGGGTCTGCAACCCAAAAGATAAGAAGAGCCATTTTTGAAAATTCCTTCAATAACAAAGTATTTTGAGAGCCACAATGAGTGTAGCTTCCTGGTGGGAGGTGCAGGGAGGTGAGCCAGGATTTCTGCTGCAGGGTCCCCTTATGCAGGGGTGGAAGCCTGGAGCTTGGCATGGGCTGCCCGTGGGGTCCCTGGTGGCTGGGGGAAGCCCAGAGCCAGGCATGGGCCTCCTGCAGGGTACCCCAGTGGTTGGGGGAGCCCAGAGCCACAAGGGGGCAGCCAAAGAGCCGCACAAGGGGGCTCCAGAGCCACAGGTTGCAGACCCCTGGCATAGAGTGATGCTTTCGGACTGCACTCAAGGCAGAACTCTCTGGGCAGCCTGCTCTTGTGGTGAGAGCTGTGGCCCAGAGTTCAGGCTCCTGGGCTCTGTGTTTAGCTTTGGGAGTGAGGGCCAGTGGTTAGAGCTGGGGAAACAGAGTCAGGACTCCTGGGTTCTATCAGCCATTCCCGCTGAGTCCCCCAGCAAGCTGTGAGGCTGAACCAGTTAGGGCCAGGCCAGCAAAGTGCTGTGTGCTCTTGGGAGAAAGGAGCTGGGAAGGGGCAAATGGTTGTCATTATTCACACCAAGCCCCATCTAACAAGCCTCTAATCTACCTTGCCTGTGCCGCTTATGGACAGCAACAGGTGTGAACTGGGGTACAGATGCCCCCACAGCCCCATCTCTCAGGTGTTAGCCCTCTCCAGTGAAACCAGGGCCCACCCAGATCCTAATAATCCCCATAAGCACCCCACAGCATCTCACCCCTCCCACGCCCATGCAGCCCCACCTCCTGGAGGACTTTGCAAACCCCAATGACTCCTCAGACACCCCACCTCCTGAGGGGCCTGGCCTGCAGCACCCCTCAGCCCCAGAAACCCCCCTGGACACCCGTGCAGCCCGCCCCCGCGCACACCTCCCACCACGCTGCCCCCACGCCGCACGCGCCCGTGTCCCGCGAACAAGAGGAAGAATTCTCGCGCCGGCAGCGGCCGTTAACGGTCCCCGTGCGGGCGCCCTCGTTGCGGGCAACGGGCGGAGGATCCCTCCTGGGCTCAGCGCTGCGGCCGTTCCGCACAGCGCTGGGCTCTAGCTGGAGATAACCGTCCCCTCAGTCCCACCTCGGGCCTGGGCGTGCGAGCACACAGCCCCGGGGCGGAATGACCCCCGCACACCGCCACCTGCTCCCCTCACCCCACGTGCACACCCCAGACAACAGGACTGCACCCCAGTAACCTGTCTACACCCAGACAACACCCCTACACCCCGTAACCT
>ML685896.1:3524962-3540365 GCA_007922175.1 Pelusios castaneus
ATTAATAAATCTGTTAGTCTTTAAAAGTGCCACAAGACTCTGTTGTCTTTCTACAATAGACTAACACGGCTACCCCTTTGGAATTTGATGTTCACATATGTTAGCCTCTAGAATGTTTAGTTCATCTCACCATACTTCTCATACTCGAAGAGTTAAAAGCCAAAAGGGGCCACTAGATCATCTAATACGATCTTCTGTACATGACAGGTCACCTACCCACATAGTATACCCAACAACCAGAATTAGACCAAACTATTACAGCTCTCAGGAGACTACACTATTGTGTGCCATAGGCACAGAAGGGACCAAAGTGCAGCAGTCCCTAAGACTGAAAACAGGCAAGAGAGGAATACATCTCCAAAAATACAGGTTTTGTAACAAAAACTCCTTTAATCAAGTAATAATTAACTCCTAACAGCACTATATGCAGATATTTGTTAACCTGTAAACCGTGAGTCTGCCCAAGTCAGCAGGTAGACTAAACAGTCATTCCTTTGGAGTTTTGCTATCTGGGATTATAAAAAGAAAGCAAAGCATGGGATTATAATTAATAATTATAATTATTTGTATTACAATCGTGCCAAGATCAGGGCCCCATTGTGCTATGCGGTATAAACATAAAACAGTTCCCAAAGGGCTGATAAAGTAATTAGCATTATGTTGTGAGACTGGATGGTTTAGGAACGTGATTCTCAACCAGGGGTATACGTACCTTTAGAGTTATGCAGAGATCTTTTGGAGGGTCATCAGGTCATCTAGATACTTGCCTAGTTTTACAACAGGCTACATAAAAATCACTAGCAAAGTCATTACAAACTAAAATTTCATAAGACAATGATTTATATTGTTTATATAATATTCACTGAAAAGTAAGTACATTTATATTCCAATTGATTTGTTTTATAATTATATAGTAATGAAAAAGTAAGCAATTTTTCAGTAATAGAGTGCTGTGACTTTTGTATTTTTGTGCCTGATTTTGTAAGCAAGTAGTTGTTAAGTGAGGTGAAACTTGGGATATGCAAGACAGATCAGACTCTTGAAAAGGGTACAGTTGTCTGGAAAGGTTGAGAACCACTGATTTAGGGGTATAGCAAAGGGACACAGAGCGTTTTATTTCTTTGTTCTTAATTTTTATATCCAGCCTGGGTCAGTAAAAAACAGAAACATGATATCTGGTGGCTGTTTGATAACGTGGAAAATGAGTTGATGATTTCATTCCTTGTTCATACTGGAGTAAAGAAACATTCCCACATTTGGTGTACTTCTGGGCAATTTCATTACAACACAAAGAAAGGAATATTCACTCCCTTCCCCTCCCCCCCCGCCAGTGGCCCCTCCCATGCAAGAGAAAGACATTTATGGGAAGTTTTACACACATGTTGGGAGGGAGGAAGGGAGGGGAGTATGCACTGATGCTTATTTCTGAGATCTGTTTCAAAACTGCAATTTCCATCTGTGACATCATCAGTTACATCGCAAGACAACTGACTGTAACAAGTTGGGTAAGAAAAGAGGATGTGCCCGCAACTGGGGTGGCCTCAAGGCCGCCACACTGCACGTGCCGTCATGTCCCACTCTGCAACTACTGTGCACACTTTGCACAAACTCAGATTGACATATTTTGTCTCTTGACTGTGATGACAGAAGTGATATGATTTACAATTCAGATTGTCTAGTGAGCTTGATTTTTCTTACAGCAATATTACAAGATCCCGAGTAAAACACAATAGCTCAAGTCATCAGATATAAAGCCCTGTTACTGATGATGAGGGAGCACGTCCCAGCATTCAGTCAATGCCTCAGCAAGGTGCTTGTCAGGAGTGCTTCTCTGAGCAAGAGTAAAACGTCTGAAGGATGGTCATTAAAAAGCCCGTGGTACAGCCAGGAGAAAGCTGCTGTAAAGATGTTAGCTCTGGGGTCCTGGCTAAATTCAGGCCTGGGTGATTTCATTCATTCTCTCGCCGGCTTCCGCCACTCGCTATGTGCTTTGATCTGTCAGCTGTTGTGTTCCACCCCAGAGGAGGCTGCATTTCAGTCCTGCCCGGTTAGGAGCCCTCCTGGCTATTGAAATGCAGCTCCCTGGCCGCACAGACAGGGCTACGGTGGAGGTGGGGGGAGGCACTGCGGAGCAGAGGCTGGCTGCCAGCCGCTGCAGGACAGGGCAGGCGCTCCGCTCCCCCTCTCCCCGCCCCCGGCACGGCTGCGTTCCGCCCACCCCGCAGCTCGCTGTGCACTGGGCTCCGGACGCGGCTGCAGGAGCAGGTAGGGAGCGATGCTGCGCGTCCTCGGGCTGGGGCGTCGCCGGAGCTGCAGGACTGGGGCCGGCGGCTCCCAGCGTCCAGGGATCTGCCTGCCTCTCTGGCTCTTCCTAGGAGGGATGCTCCTTGCGCCGGTGCCTCTGGGCTGGGGAGCTGCGGGCGGGGCGCCCAGCCAGAGAGCCTAGCTCCTTCCCCAGGCACAGCCCGGGCCCGTCCTGGGGCCGCCCTGCTCCCGCAGCTCAACCCCAGGGGGGAGAGTTTGGGCATCTTCAGCAAGACAAGAGCGGGCTGGTGCCTAGGGCAGCCTCCCCAGCTTTCCCCAGCATCCGCCCTGGCTTTGAAAAGCCAGCAGCGGCGCTTCTCTCCCTGACCTCGACTTGGCTGAAAAGCGAGTGAGCTGGATTCAGATGTGCAGCCAGACAATGGCTTTCCAAAGGCAGCCACAGCAGCTCTATTGGAAATTGTTGCGCCGGAAAAGGCTGAAACCCACTGATCCAGCTCACCCATTGGTGGGGAGAGCAGGAGGGGAGAGACACCAAGGTACCACACAGAGGTACCTAGATAAGGACTTCCAGTGAGAAAATTCTGGCCCTGACCAATGATCCCCTGCTGCTTTGATTCGGATTCCCTCAATCTCCACTGGGGAACTTGAAACAGATGAAGTGCTGCGCATGAATTTAGCTATATTCCTGGACTTCTGCAGCAGGATTTCCCCCAAAGGCTTGCGGAGTGTACGGATGTGGGTGTATGGGTTAGGATTAGTCCCTAGAACTCCCGTCAGTTTGTTTTAAAAGATAGGCACTATACACCTGTAAGAACAACTGAAGATAAAGGTCACCCAATAAGCGCAGCAGGACACACTAATCCTCTAAACCTGGGCAGGTTTGGTTTAGTGTTTACACGGGTGAAAAAACTGAAAAAATAAATGTCTACCGATGAGATAAATGCAAGACTCAGTCCTCCCCACCCAGCCTTTACGGAAGCTCCTGAATTTATGCCCTGTTTTATTAGTGACTTCTGTCAGCTTTGTTATGGTGAGTAATGGTCAGGGAGGCAGATAAAGCGGGAGTGGAACAGATTTGGAGGCACTCCATGTGCTTTGGGCTGTCTACAAAAGAAATAACTTAACTGGGCTTTTTTTAAAAAAAAGACTAATTATTACACAATTATAGCATTTTGTTTCCTCTGCTTGCTAGTAATGCTGTGGTTTGGAGGAAGTTGGCAGAAAATGCTGAGTAGGAATCTTGGGTCTGGATTATTTAGTTCCCTGGGGGGAGAGGCTGAAATTCAACATGAGAGGAATGTGCAGGAAGCTTCAATGCGAATCCAATTAATGTAGAATTGCTCCCTTACAAATGTCCCTAATTAGCTGATATCTCACATCAGATCTTTGCGTGGTTTAATTTATTTACTTAGATTTAAATACTAACGGATGCCTTTAAAATATAGAATAGAAATATGCAATTGGAAAGAACATGCATAAGTCATCTAAACTAGTCCTTCACTGAGGCAGGACCAAACATTATCACTTGAGGATATCTGTTCTAATCATTCCTTTTGAAGCACCTGGTATTAGCTGCTGTGGGAAGATAGCATGAGACTGGGCTAGATGGACCATTGGTCTGAGTTGACCCCAGTGTGGCCATTCTTATGTTATTCAAATCTAGACCATTTCCATAGGCACTCTAGCAATTAGACTTACAGTTGCAAATAGTAAAACAAGCAAGGAGTCCTGTGGCACTTTTAAAGACTAACAAATTTATGTATTGCATGAATTTTTGTGTGAGAAAATCCCACTTCATCAGACACTTTGAAGAAGTGGGATTTTCTCCCACGAAAGCTCATGCGATTAATAAATCTGTTAGTCTTTAAAAGTGCCACAAGACTCTGTTGTCACAGGACTCCTTGTTTGTTTTGCTGACCTGGACTAACACAGAAGTTGCAAATGTGGCAACGTAACACTTACAAATAATGATTTAGCCACATACAAATGCACCTTCCACCCACAGATCTGGTGATTTGTATGGTTAGATTTACCAATGAAGAATTCACTGTGATTTAGAGGAAAGGCATCTTAATCTCAAAATGGTGCCTCCCCTCTGAATTGTCAAATCAGCAGGAGAGCTTTATTAACCTGCAGTTTTGCTCATGCTCCCACCAGTTTACAGAGGACTGCGTCAGACTGGTGATGAAATGTCTGGCAGCATTTCAGAAAGCCACAAAATAGACCCAGCTAGTTGCTGTCTGAATCAGTTTTTCAAAGGCATTTTACTTCTGCAAATTTAAACAGAGTAACCAAGCAGCTCCAATATATAGTTTAGAAAATGGGCAGAGTTTCATTAGAGTACAAACCAAAGAGGATTTTTGTGCTTCAGGAAGGTGGTCAGAAGAGAAAGGGGGAGATTAACAAGCAGAAAAGATTTTAGGAAATGTGAGGTTTTAGGGGAGAAGAGAAAGGGGGCAGGGTATTCGTTTGTCGTGGCTTCCTCTGTCTGTTTGTTATCTTATTCTATTTTGTTTCTATTCCTCCTTTTTTAAAAGGTGATGGGTAGCTCTGGCTATTTTAATGTTGGAAGGGCAACCCATGTCTGAAGGCACCATTGATCTTTAAAGAGAAATTCTTTGAGGACTCCATTTCATGGAAAAACAACAGTGTCCTGTGGCACTTTTAAAGACTAACAGATTTATTTATCACATGAGCTTTCGTGGGAGAAAATCCCACTTCGTCAGATGCTTCGAAGTGGGATTTTCTCCCACGAAAGTTCATGCAATAAAGAAATCTGTTAAGTCTTTAAAAGTGCCACAGGACTCTGTTATTTTTCTGCAATAGACTAACACGGCTCCCCCTTTGGATCCATTTCATGGAGACATTTTTAAAATCTTCATTATTGCTCAGGATGATGCAAGTGACAAAAGCACATGTCCAACAGTTCCTCAGATCCTGGGAATTGAGTTACTAGAAAAGTCTAAATAAGGTGAATCCATGTGGGGACCTGGAGAGTCTTTTATGACCTGGCACTTTTTTCCTGTGCCTTAAAGTCTGTGTATTTATTGGGATTTTGGATTCCCTGCCACTTTGCTCTAGGAACCTAGGTCTGCATCCTGAATAGTTTTGCTAACCACTAAAGATACTGTAATTGCAGACTGTACATACTTAAGGTAGGAAGATAATTCAATTCTTAGGTGAACAATCATTGTCCAAGTGAACTGCTATTCAAGGCCAGTCATAATAAGGAAATAAGGCTTTCCAGGAGGTCATTTAGATTTATTTTACCACCAAAGTCCCAAATTTGTTTGTATAGTTACTCTGCGGGCTAGTTGTTTTCCTCTTTTGCCTGCATTAGATGTTAACGCAGGAAGTTGAGGATAGTTCAATATTAGGATATAAAGCATTTGATTATAATTCCTTTACAAATTTTGAATCATTTTAAGGGTGGTAAAATGTCAAAACTTCTAAACACTCAAGATGTAAGAGCCAAATAAGAGTAAAATATAAGTAAATATATAAGTAAAGTAAAACAAAGTAGGAATAATAAACAAATCTATTTAAAAAAGAATACATTCAGGAAAACTCATAACTGCCTATGCCCCTCATCTAGAGAGAATACCAAGCAATCTGTAGTTTCTCACAGCACTCAAACAATTCTTTGTTGTTCATGCAAATTGTCTGATACCTCTCTCACATCACCCGTAAGTATCCTTCACTGTACCACTTGTAACTGGGGCAAGAAGTGTTGGTATCTCCTTCTTGCACATACCTTCTTTTCAATCAATGATGGTGAAAAGTGAGAGTGTAGAATACGAACATATATTCCCACAGAATCTCTACTCTGTTCAGATTCACCCAGCTCGCTGGTATCTTGGAAAGAAGTCACTTATGGGGAGTATTCACAAAACTGGGCTCACCTGAGCTCCTTTCCAGGAGTCACTGCTGGTTAACCCAGTCCTCATAGAAAATCCTTCTAACACCTACACCAGGGGTCAGCAACCCGAAAGATAAGAAGAGCCATTTTCAAAAATTCCTTCAATAACCAAGGGTGTGTCTACACTTACAAATTAGGTCGACTTAAGGAGGTTTAAGTCGACCTAACTTACTCCCTGTCCACACTGGGCTTTTATTAAGTCAACTTAAGCTGTTCCTTAAGTCAACTTAAGGAAAACTTAAGTCAACGCAATAACACCTAATTTTAGGTCGATTTAAGGCTTAATTCGATTCCTTAAATCAACTTAAGCCAGTGTGGATGGGGATTAGCGCCTAAGTCGACCTTATTAAGTCGATTTAAAGCATTAAGTCGACTTAATAAGGTCAACAAGAGGTATATCTACACTAGAAAAAATATGTCACCTTTATTAATTTGACTTAAAGTCGACGTTATTAAGTAGACTTAACAAAGTCAACTTAACTTTTCTAGTGTAGACATAGCCCAAATGTTTTGATAGCCACAATGGGTGCAACCTCCTGGTGTATGCTGGGGCGAGCTGGGAGCTTGGCCAGGGCACATGTCGTAAGGTCCCCAGGAGTGGGCCCCCACACAGGGTCCCTCATTGGCAGGGGGGAGCCCAGAGCCTGGCAAAGCCACCTGCAGAGTCTGGAGTCACAAGGGGGCAGCCAAAGAGCCATATGCAGTTCTGGAGCCGCAGGTTGCTGATCCCTGACCTGACCTACACCAAGTTGTAGTTTGCCTTGAGTGAAGAATTGGTTATTTCCATCTGAAAACTCAATGAAATCAAGTTAGATTATGAGATATACTTTTGAGTGTTATACAGCATTCCTCAGCAAACAAACTAGAGTCATCTCACATTATTAGTGTTAACTGAAACAAGAGAAATGATTAGTAATTTTTACAGGACAAAAACATTTCAGAAAAGGGTACATAGAGTGAAAAATTATATATTCCTGTGAATAATTCAGCATGTAATAGTATATTATTAGGTACCTCATCCTGGAGATGACAGATTAATGTCTATAGCAATACAGCCAGAGAGCTAAGAAGCTAATTCTTACCCCATCCCACCACCTCCCTGCTTAGTGCTCTCTCTGATTAAAGTGTGGCCAACTCCTCTCATACTGGAGAGGAAAATATGAACTTTGACCGTAGGCCTGTGGACTTTTGGGACATATAGTTTAGTAACCAGGTTACCATCTGTTTGTAGACACTTATTTGCAATCTCTTACATCCAGTAGTGTTGGGTTTTTTCAGGAAGGCTATTTTTTCATAATGGGGGGGGGGGGGGGCAGATGATTTACTAGGTCTCTTTTCTGATTGGGTGAATTAATTAGTGGGTTTTCAAAATGGAAGGGATTTTTTTCAGGTGTGGGTGGGGGGAAGATGCAAGATATTTGAGTAATTTTCTGTATACAGAACTGAGCTAAATGGGTGCTAAATATAGCTTTTAGGAAAGTTTGGGTTCAGTTGGAGGAAATGCAGCAATCACCCCTCCAATCCTATGTGTGTCTGTACATTAATCCTTGACGTCAGTCCTGATTTGAGATCCTGATTAAATGAACAGAAGATTGTGTCTTGTTCCTCGTTAGTTAGCTAGTCAGTTACCATCTAGTAAAGAGATCCCAATGACATTGGGGATGTCTGTCACCCTGCAATTTGTGATAATTTGGGGATTGGATCTACCTAGTTTTCAATATCTTTACTTACACAAAGTGCCTCAGGCAATAAGAATAGCAACAATTTCAGCACAACTCTGTTGGCAAGAGGAAGAACAAACTCTGAAGGTTTTTTTAAAGACATCTGTAACTGGGTGTGTCTGAAACCCTCTTTTCTGATAGAGTTTAGTCACTGCTAGGGGTATACGAAGAGAGCAAGCAAACACAAGGGAAAATGTAGCAGTACTCTACTGGGCAGGAATTTTAATGCTATAAATTAGATCACTTTTTAAACTGCACCGTAAGGTTGGAGTACTTTGATTTTTAAAAGCTCTTCTATAATATCCCAGCCTCTTGCCATATCTGATGTATTGTACTGTGGACCGCCTGAAAACAGACTGAGTTGTCAACCAGGTTTGGAAAAGCATGTTCTGAAGCTGTGAGCAGCGAGGTTTGCCTCACCTGCAAAAGTATTATGTGAGCTGAAAGCACAATTGGCAATGCCCACTTTTCTTAGTGCTAGGTAGGTGTACAGATTACTGCCGTGGAAGAAAGGACATAGTTTAGTTGCTTCCCCACCAACCAAGAAATGTGCACGTTTATCCATGTGTAATGGTCTCTCTCTTCTGGTCATCAGAATATTCAGGCTGTCACCACTGACAACTAATAGTACCAACAGCAATGAAATTGCTGATCTGGTATCCTGAAACCTGTGGGTCAAGTCCCACGCAGGACAGGTGACCACATCCCACATGTCTTTCTGATATGCTGCCACCAATGAAGACATGGATGTTTGTGATCTGCACAGAGTCTCCTGAAGTCCACCTAAAAATCTGAAGTCAAGAAAAAACAAAAGAGGGTGAGGTAGCTGTATGTAAACCGAACAGGCCTGGTGGGTTTATAGCCATTATGGGTCTGGAGACACATGTTCAGCAGCATTGGCTCACCGTGCCATTAGGCAGGAGGGGGCAGAGTCTCCAACTGCCATGAAAGATCAGATAAGAGCATGAAGGGAAATCGCACTGTAAATTTCCAAGAGGAATCTTTTCTATTGACACAAAGTACAGCTCTTGATGTAAAAGAGCACCTCAGTAGTTTGAAGTTCGCCATGAAGGGAGGGAGACAGAAGTACAACCGGTATGGCACAGAGGCCAGCTGGTTTTGTGGAGGTATTCTCCAGTTTGGGAGATGCGCGTCATTTGGTAAATTAAGTTTGTTATCCTCTGATGAAACATTAGGCTTCCTCTTTCTAGATATCTTCTGGCTCTCTTTAAAGAGAGGTCACAGATCCAGAATTCAGCTAGGACTAAAAATAGGATTAAAAACCTGCATAGGAGCAAATCTGTGACACTGCAACATAAATTACATCCCCCCTTCCCTGCCGGGAGCACTGCACCGGCCCGGTGTATAGTCAATCAATATATTGGTCTGGCTCACACTATCAACTAAAAAGTCTTCTAATACTTAGGAAATAGCAAAATTGGAAAGAGTAAACCAAATACATTTAAGGCAGCATAACCTCTTTTTGAAGACCCAGGAGGGAAGATTAAATGGCAACATGGCAGGTCTGCTGAGCTATCACCATATTAGGTTTCTTATGAGCAATTCATTAGATGAGTGATGTTTACAGATCTGTATGAACTACTGTTTAATTAGCATAAAGCACTTGAGAACTGATTCTTTGTTCACTCCACCTTGTGACATTTACACCAATACAAGAGGATAAAAGGAGTAAAACAGCACCAAACTGTAATACTAGCATTTTACATCCAGTATGCTCTGCTTTAAATAGGGACACAAGGTTCAAGGCAATAGAGAAACAGATCTTCAGAATCTATGCTGGACGCTACAAAAATCAGCCCACACCCCAACTGTGTTCTCAGTGGTAACGTCAGCCTCCCACTGATGTGTACTGAAACACTTCAATCTGCCTCACAAGCCCTGTTATGGGCACAATTGTGCACTGGCTGAGCAGAAAACTGGCCCAAATCCTCTGGGTCTGGAAGGTAAAAAATATTGAACCATGTCCCTTTACTGTGTTTAGTGTGAAGATGAGCTGTGAAGAGATCCGTGTGTTTGCAGTAGGATTTGAGGGCAATTGTGATCTTTATTTTACAGGTAACATTTGTCTTTTATATTTCAATGGGGTGTGCTTTTTAGGGTTTCTGTGCAGCGGATCAATACTTGCCAGGCAATGTTCTTCTATAGCCTCCCACTTTGCTTCTCCATAACCTGTGCAGCCTTATACCGATGTACGTGGCTTGGGGAATGAGAGCAACTGCTAATGTGAAGCTAGGGTTTCTACTTGGACAGGGTTCTGGGTCCCTGAGCCAGCCTTCCCAGCATGCTCTTTAAGCTAATGGAGCTAAGCCTATTTCTGGAGATTCAGCTGAATATACTAAGGGTGTATCTTCATACAGAGGGCTAGAGACGCCACTCCGCTGACGGGAGACTTTTTCCCATTGGTATAGTTAATCCACACCCCTGAGAGGCAGTAGCTATGTCAACTGGAGAAGCTCTCCCACTGACGTACTGCTGTCTACTTGGAGGGTTAGGTCAGTGTGATAACATCACTGTTTTCATACCCGAGTGATGTAGTTATTTTGACTATGTAGTGTTCCTGACCTGAGACTTTTATCACTGCAGCTATTAAAATGCTGAATTGTTTTTAAATCACTGTTATTCTGATTTCACATCAGTTTCCTCATAAGCATCAATCTGGAGCACTGCAGGGTCAAAAGTTGATGAGACAGTTGCTGCTTATACCACATCTCCAGAGAAAGGATCATTGGAAGGGGTGATGGTTGTGGTGAAGGTGGGCTTTCCAGCTTACACTGGGGAATAAAACTGGTCAGAAAATGATCTATTGTTTGTACATAGTCTAACAGTGTGCTTTTTTCCTCCCCCCCCCCCCCTTTTCCCCCTTCATTGCCCACTTGGAACACAGATGATGAAGGTAAAGCTGAAATTTACTTAACATTTATGACACTGGCCATATGTTAAGCTAGCACTGAGCAGCTTGCCATTCTCAACACTAGTGTTCATCAGTGTTTGATGGTGACCTTAATACCCAAATGAATGATGGGCATGGGAAAAATTCCCTCCTTATTGAGTTCATTTAGTGAGTCCGAGTAAAAGATGTTCTGCTGCTGGCACAGCTCACCTGACACACAAGGTGGTTCTGAGGCTTGGGGAAAAGTCAACCATAGAGTAATCCAGTTACTGTCCTTACCTGTGTTAAGCCTTCTCTTTCAGAGCACTCAGGAAGATAGGGCTACTGTGGAGAAACTAAAATGAATTCTTTGCATCAGTCTTCATGGCTGAGAGTGTGAGGGAGATACCCAAACCTGTGCTGTTCTTTGTAAGTGAAAAATCTGAGGAACTGTCCCATACTGAGGTGTTCTTAGAGGACTTTTTGGAATAAATTGATCAATTAAACCGTAATAAATCACAGGACCAGCTGGTATCCACCCAAAAGTTCTGAAGGAACACAAATGTAAAATTGCTGAACTACTAACTGTAATATGTAACCTATCTTTTAATTCTGTTTCTATAGTAGATGACTGGAGCATAGCCAAATGCGTTGCAAATTTTGTAAAAAGGCTCCAGAGGCAAATCCAGCAATTCCAGGCTGGTAAGCCTAATTTCAGTACCAGGCAAACTGGCTGAAACTATAGTAAAGAGCAGAATTATCAGACCCATAGATGAATATAATTTGTTGGGGGAAGAGTCAATATGGTTTTTGTAAAGGGAAATCATGCCTCACCAATCTACTAGAATTCTTGGGTGGGGGCAGGGCGGGTTATGGATATAGTGTACTTAGATTTTCAGAACACCTTTGATCAGGTCCATCATCAAAGGCTCTTAATCAAAGTAAGGGGTCCTGGGATAAGAGGGAAGAGCCTCTCCTGGATCAGTAACGGTTAAAAGACGGAAACAAAGGGTAGGAATAAATGGTCAGTTTTCAGAATGGAGAGAGGTAAATAGTGGTGTCCCCCAAGAGTCTGTTTACATATTCCTAAATGATCTGGAAAAATGGGTAAACAGTGAGATAGCAAAATTTGCAGATAATATAAAACTGCTTAAGAGAGTTAAGTCCAAAGCATAATGTGAAGTTTTAGAAAATGATCTCAAAAAATGATGACTGGGCAGCAAAATGGCAGTTAAAGCTCCATGTTGATAAATGCTCAGTAATGCACAATGGAAAACATAATCCCAATGTTGGATATAAAATGAGGGGGTCTAACTTAGCTGTTAGCACTCAAGAAAGAGATCAGGAAGTCATTGTGGACAGTTCTCTGAAAACATCCAATCAGTGTGCAATGGCAGTCAAAAAAAAGCTAACAATGTTGGAATCATTAGGATGGGGATATATAATAAGGCAAAATATCGTATTGCTTCTTTTATAAATCTATGGCACACCTATATCTTGAATACTGCATGCAGAGCTGGTTGCCCCATCTCAAAAAAGATATACTGGAATTAGAAAAGAGACTGAAAAGGGCACTAAAATATTTAGGATTATAAAAAAGCTTCCATATGAGAAATTTTTTAAAAATTGGGCCTTTTCAGCTTGGAAAAGAGCCAACTAAGGGAGGATATGACAGAGGTCTATAAGATCATGACAGTACAGAAAAAGAATATGCTTATCTGCTTTTTTCTGGGAAACATTGAGTTAATTGTGACTATCTGTTTAATGTACGTATTAAAAGGTCTCGAGTGTGACTACTGGAAGAAGGAATGCTCCCTAGGGCACCAAATCTTTCGAAACATATCAAATGATGTACTCATGGTACGTCCACATCCAGAGAACAATATGACACCCGTATTTGAGAAGATGACAGATCAAGAGATGCAACCTGGTATGATACTTCTGGCTTCTATCCATCCTATAACCATTATCCCAACTCTTCATTCCAGGTGTGTTTTTCTCCCATATACCCCTTGGATTACCTCAATCAGACCTGAGTCTAAGGGGCAAGCCAAAGACTTAAAATTCTGGCAACAGTTTCTAGTAATTGTAGTTTTGTCCTTAATGACAGCTAAGAATAGAGATGAGATCAGATAAAGAACATCAATCCCACCAAAAGAGATATTGTACATTTTGTGTGTCAGCCATATGACTACAGTCTCACTTCAGAGCAGAAGCCAAAGATCTGAAGTTCTAGCTGTGGGCAGACAGAAGGCCAGGAAATTCCTGCCCAAAACTTTGTCCTGAACCACACACAAGAAAGAGCCATGTGGTTCTATAATATGTAACAAAACCCACTGACTAGGAAGGTGCTGCAAAGATTTCTAAAGCCATCCAGCTGTTGGACTTCTAGCACAAACAAAGTTCTTAATGCCCACTTTGTAATAACTGTCAGTGAAAAGCAACATTTTTCTTTTAATTGAGCAAGCAAGGCAATGTATCTGGCACTAAGAATAGTTCCTCAGTCTCTTTTGGTGAGTATCATCAAACATCTCTACATGGCAAATGTCCCCACTTTTTCAATTATTCATTCAGGGCCAGAGAAGGAAATGCAACTCTCACCTTATGCACGTGCCCCAAAGGATTTGCACACTGACCTCACACACTAGCTCTTAAATGTTTGGCCCACAAGGTAACAGAAGTCCAACTGAATTTTTGTCATCAGGACTCACAGGGCAATACGCAAAACAAATCCCAGCTCCAAGCAGTTATAAAGAGGGTGATGGACAGAGGCTACTGCCAGTGGATATTAAGATGCCTGAATAATAAAACTGTTTTGGCCTTATGTTCTTGTGACTTTGTCTGTGTTTAAATAGCTGTTTGCAAACTCTTTCCCCACAGACTACTAAGAGTAAATATTTTGTGTTTAGGATGTGGAGTGCACTTCACCCTCCACTATTACAAAGACTACAACATCTCTGAGGAAGGGTTGCCAGTGGCATTCAGCGTCCTGGTAGAAAATAAGACTTACAGTATGTATTGCACAAATGACGGTGCAGAAAAGATTATTCAATTTAGGGTAAGTAATAATCTGCTTCCAGTGGTTGCCTTAACTTTTACAGCAGGAACCAAAATTAATAAAAATTCAAACATGCTAGAACATGATAAACTATTCTTGTGATATAGCTGTGAAAACCACAGACAAAGGTCAAGTCTTTGCATTGGTAGTTAATCTGGATGGTTCCTACATTTCAGGAAGAAGTAGTTCCTAGAGAAATTCTGGACAACAGCAGTGACATCATCTTCATCCAAAAATCATTTTCACCAACAAACACAAAAGCATTCAAATTTGAATCTTCACTAATGCGAGGATACTTCTTGGCCTTTAAGGAAGAAAACAACTTAAGGAAACTGATTTTAAAAGAATGCCAAAAGGAAGATCAAGTAGATGAAGTCACCGTGATAAATGTCTCCCCAGTTTGATAATGTATCATATACAAGCAATTTCTTTCTCCTTTTTCTACATTTATCACTTAAGTCAGTGGTTCTCAACCTTTTTGGCTCAAGGCCCACAAATATCATTTTTACAACCCTGAAGGGCCACTAGTCTATCAACTCATAAAGAAAGTACTGATGGATTTGTATAATATACTGTACACAATTCAGGACTATAGATATCTACATATTTTAAAAAAACATTTATTTAGTGAAAAGCAAATTCAAAATGTAAAATTTTAAAAAATTAACTGTTTTTTAAAATTAAAATAAATCAAAAGGTTAAAACCAGTTCGTTTTATTTCAGTGACTCTTACAATAGGAGCTGGAAGGGCTGGGAGCAGGTGGGTAGGATACAGATGCCTGAAGGAAGCTGGGAGCAGGCAGCAGGCTGGCAATGCAGCCCAGCTCTAGCTGGGACCAAGTGGTAGACCTGCAGCTGCAGACCAGCTTTCCACTACATGCTGGGACCAATGTTCCCTCTAAGGTTTGGCGGCTTGTGTGCAAAATTTTCAAGCCGTGTGCAAAACTTTTTCTGAATAAAATTTTTGTGCAAACTCACACGACAGAAATTATAGGCATTAATTGAAGTTAAAGTAATTGTAAATAGAATTAATTGTGTTTAATTGAATTTGAATGAATTTTGAATTGAAATTTAATTTTTAGAAAGGTTTTTATTTAAAATTAATTTTTTAAAAGTTTTTTTTAAAAAAGGAAGGAAAAAAGAAGGGAGGAAGGAAGGGAGAAAAAGAGAGAAGAAAGGAAGAGAGAGAAAAAGGAAGGAAGAGAAAAAGAAAGAAGGAAAGAAGTGGAAAGAAGGAAGAGGAAGGAAAGAAGAGAAAGAAAGAAAAAAGGAAAGAAAAAGGAAGACAAAGAAGGAAAAAAGAGAAAGGAAGAGAAAGAAGGAAAGAAAAAGGAAAGCAAAGGAGAGAAAGAAGGAAAGAAAAAGGGAGAAAGAAAAAAGAGAAGGGAGAGAAAGACGGAAGAAAAAGAAGAAAAGAAGAAAGGGGAAGGAAAGAAGAGAAGGAAGAGAAAGGAAAGAAGGAAGCAAAGAAAGAGAGAAAGAAGGAAAGAGGAGGAAACAGGAAAAGAAAGAAAGAAAGAAAGAAAGAAAGAAAGAAAGAAAGAAAGAAA
>ML685896.1:3540375-3580838 GCA_007922175.1 Pelusios castaneus
AAAGAAAGAAAGAAAGAAAGAAAGAAAGAAAGAAAGAAAGAAAGAAAGAAAGAAAGAAAGAAAGAAAAAGGAAGACAAATAAGGAAAAGAGAAAGAAAGAAAGCAAGCCAAGGCTGCCGGCGGGGGAGGACCCTACCGCGGCCCTGGGAAGCCGCCGGTGGGGGGGGAGGGGAGGGAGCAGACCCCAGCCCCGGAGGCTGATCCCGGCCCCGTGCTGGGAGGCCGGGGCCGTGGATTAGCCCGGCCCCGGCCCCAGCCCCAGGAAGTCGAGGCGGTCAGGGGGTGGTAGCCTGGGATCCCGCCGCTGCCGCAGCCACCCCGCTGCCGCGGCCGCGTGGGGCAGGCAGGCAGGCCCGCGCTCCTGACCCGAGCCTGAGCCTGCCTGTCCCGCGGCCCCGGGTGTTGGAGGGAGTAGCGGGGGCTGCCGGGCTGCGCGGGGGTCCCTCACTGCTGCGCGGGGGGTGTGACGGCCGCACGCGCCCGCGCAGCTTAGAGGGAACACTGGCTGGGACCCACTGGGAGACCCGCACCTGCAGCCCAGCTCCCAGCTGTGCTTTGGAACTGGGCAGACCTGTGCCCAGCAACCCAGACAGAGACCCAAACCTACAGCCCAGCGCCCAGCCCAGCAGGAGACCCGGCCCTGCAGCTTGACCCCTGGCTCTGTGCTCAGGCATTGCGGGAGGCTCTTCATTTTAAAAAGCTCTGCAGGCCTCTTTTGGGGTTGGGAATCCCTGACTTAAGTGATCAAACTATCTCAATATTAAATGTGTAACGCAGCACTGTAAGCAAACACCAGCCTCCTTGCACTGAGTACAATTCCTCAGGCTCTGTGGTGAATTTATTGGCTCCAGGAATGACATTTTTAAGTCTTATCTTTGGCTAAGAGCAGATATTGAAACAAAAGAAATTGCTGGAGATGGAGCTTAAGAACTCTATGATCATAGAGATGAATGTCTGCTACTAGTTACAACAGGGTATGGCTTCCATTTACCACAGTGCCTTTGCCAAAAAAGAACAAGTCGTTGCATGTGATTGTTATTGCCAACCTTTTGAATTAAAGTGAACCTTTTTGTTTTTTATGACATGTGCATTTGTGTTTTCCTCTACCACTATGTTTAAAACTGAACTAGATTTTGCTGACTCCCAGAAGGCAACTTCACTGTCCACCCATCTGAGACAGAGCAGGATGGGTCTAGGATAGACAGACTGCTTTTTACTAGGAGCTGGTCACATGGTTAACCTTGTCAATCTGGGCACATAGCTAAAGGAGGAGACATGGTATTTAAAAAGGTGTTATCAGATGCTACATCTACATTATAAGCTAAGGGGTGTGATTTCCCAGCTCACTTGCCTGTATTTGCAATAGCTAGATGAGAGTTAGCACAAGTAAAAATGATAACAGTGGTAGGAGTAGGGGCAGCATCCCTTAGCTATGCCGAGGACAAACACTCCAGAAACTGGTGGGTAAGTATGCAGACCCATTGAGCCATGCTATCCTAGCTACTCCATTTGTACTCCTGCTACCTCTCATCAAGCTACCTAGCTCACAGTGTAGGTGGAGCCTGAAAAGAGGAGGCTGTCCATCACCATATAGCAGCAGAGCTGGCTGGAGAAAAAGAAGGCTGGAAGTACCCTGTCTAGTGAATACACTGTCCCAACCTCAGCCTGCTAGAAGCAGGGAGGTCAGATTAGTGGAAGATGAATCTCAGGACTTTTATTTTAGAGAGAATTGTAGCTCCCTAGTATTTTATAACAGGGATAGACAAAATTGAGTCACAGCTAGGCACCAGCAATTCTATTTCTGGTACCAGAAGGGTGCTCCTCCATTACATTTCTGCAGTGGAGCTAGGTGACAGGCTACTACACCTGGTCACCATGGTGACCAGAAACATACATTTGGCAAGGCCAGCTTTATAAGAGCACTGACTTTTAAGAAACCTCTTTACCAAGCTTGTATTTGCTTTCCCGTTACATTGTCCCCAAAGGGGTTAAATTAGAATGCAGAGTGTCTACAGCAGTGTTCGCTCTAAGCTGCGCGGCCGCGCAGCGGCCATCGCACCCCCCGCGCAGCAGTGAGGGACCCCCGCGCAACCCGGCAGCCCCCGCTGCTCCCTCCAACACCCGGGGCCGCGGCACACCTGGCCTGCGCCCTGCCTCTGGGCTGGCCCTCCCCGCCCCCAGGGCGGGACAGGCAGGCTCAGGCTCAGGTCAGGAGCGAGGGCCTGCCTGCCCGCCCCACGTGGCCGGGGCAGCGGGGTGGCTGCGGCAGCGGCGGAATCCCGGGCTCCCACCCCCCGACCGCCTCGACTTCCTGGGGCTGGGGCCGGGCTAATCCACAGCCCCGGCCTCCCAGCACGGGGCAGGGATCAGCCTCCGGGGCTGGGGTCTGCTCCTCCCCCCCCACCAGCGGTTTTCCAGGGCCGCGGTAGGGTCCTCCCCCGCTGGCGGCCTTGGCCTGCTTTCTTTCTTTCTCTCTTTTCCTTATTTGTCTTCCTTTTTCTTTCCTTTTTTTCTTTCTCTTCTTTCCTTCCTTTTTCTTCAATTCCTTCTTTTTTCTTTCTTTCTTTCCTCTTCCTTCCTCCTTTCTCTTCCTGTTTCCTCTTCTTTCCTTCTTTCTCTGCTTCTTTCTTCTCTTTTTTCTTTCTTTCTTTGCTTCCTTCCTTTCTCTTCCTTCTCTTCTTTCCTTCCCCTTTCTTCTTTTCTTTTTTCTTCCTTCTTTCTCTCCCTTCTCTTTTTTCTTTCTCCCTTTTTCTCTCCTTTGCTTTCCTTCTCTCTTCTTTGCCTTCCTTCTTTCTTTCTTCCTCTCTTCCTTTCTTTTTCCTTCTTTGTCTTCCTTTCTCTTTCCTTTTTTCTTTCTCTCTTCTTTCCTTCCTCTTCCTTCTTTCCACTTTCCTTCTTTTTCTCTTCCTTCCTTTTTCTCTCTCTTCCTTTCTTCTCTTTTTCTCCCTTCCTTCCTTCCTCTTTTTTCCCTTCCTTTTTTAAAAAAACTTTAAAAAAATTAATTTTAAATAAAAACCTTTCTAAAAATTAAATTTCAATTCAAAATTCATTCAAATTCAATTAAACACAATTAATTCTATTTACAATTACTTTAACTTCAATTAATGCCTATAATTTCTGTCGTGTGAGTTTGCACAAAAATTTTATTCAGAAAAAGTTTTGCACACGGCTTAAAAATTTTGCACACAAGCTGCCAAACCTTAGAGGGAACATTGGTCTACAGCTAGGCAGAAATTGGGGGGAGGGTGAGAGAAGAAGTGGGAGGACTGGAGACTTATGTGCAATATCTGGGGTAGCTGGACTACAGCGTGCCACACCCTTAAGAGGTTAGACAGAGGTCTGAAGCTGCTGTATGCCCTGCAGCCAAAGTGCTAGAAACCATGACTAGATTCAGCCCAACCCAGTTGGCTTCAGAGGATACTTATGGCTCACTGGTGATCAGCCAGAATAGGGACAGGGCTAGGCTGCACCACCACCTCTACTACTTAGCAACAATAACCACTATAGACATTGGAAACTAACAGAGGGAGCGAAGTGGGGGGTACAATTGCCTCCCCAAACTGCAAGCCTCAGGCAGGCATGGAATTCACCTGACAGGAACTGTCCTCCCAGATGCAGAAGTCAAACTACACCTAGGTGGGGCAATGAGTGTGAATCAATTCAGAGAAGGCACTCACCCCTACCTTTCACAACTGCCTCAAGAACTCAGGTGGGGCCAATTAGTACAGCTTCCAGGGGCAACAAAGACAGAGGCCTGGCAGCCCATGTTCCTAAGCCCCAGGTCCAGCTACTCCATTCCTTCGTACTTTAAGCCAAGATCTGTCCTAGCTCCACCTTCAGAAATGTTGTCCATAACTAAAGAAACATGGGTTTAAAAAGCAAGTTTATTTGAGTCTCACACAAACAGAAGTAGAGTAAAGTCAAATGTTTATTATGCTGGATAGTTGACGAAGAATCCAGAAATGAGTCATCTGCAGTCATTTGTATGTATTACGACCTCCATCTGAGCAACAATTATGCTGACAGGCAACCAGCTGCAGCCGGTTGTTTCAGACAGGAAAACCCATCTCTGAACTCTATGGCTATGTCTGCACTTGCAAAAATTAGTTTGAATTAGTTAGTTTGAACTAACTAATTTGAACTAATTTTAGTTGGTTCGACTTAGCGATCCCCATTCATTTCAATGGCCGGTTAGTTTGAACTAAGAAAGTAGTTCGAATTAACATGGCTTTAGTTAGTTCAAATTAAGCCTCCTTAATTCAAACTAACTTGCCAGTGAAGACATAGCCTTAGAGTGAAGACATGAAAAGGGGTGGTGTTTGACATGATGTTTCTCAGTTGTGATACTGATGCTACCCTAAAACGCTGAATAGATTCTAAACAAATGAGACCTGGAGTGTAAATGTTAATCGTTAAGAAATTAAAAATTTAAAACCAGCTTGGGTAACATGAAAACTAACAAATAGAAATATTAAGTTAACGATGACAGTAAAAATAAATTTAGCCAATTCTCCTGCTTGAAAAATCCCATATTAGTGCCCCCTGCCCTATATTTACTTGGGTTTTGGAAACCTCTATACAACCACAATGAGTGGGTAAGAGATCTTTCTCCTATTTATTAACAAACAGAAATAAGTATCATTTTGCAGAGTTTGAAATCCACATAAAGAGTCAGAACATGACCCCTCTTCACACAGTGTCCCCGCCCTCCTTTTTTTTTTTTTTTTTATTTAAAGAGTCGGACAAGAAATCAAAGAGGAAAGTATTAGCAGAGAAGTGGCCGGCCCAAAACCATTTTTACATGTTATGAAGAACAGAGTACCATTAAAATTACATTATGACATGACACTGTGGTCCTTACATACACACCACAGATAGGTAATGGCATATTACCTCCAAATGACCTCATGAGTAGCAAAGAACCACATATAAAATCCCACCCCTTCCATTCCTGAATGATCCTGGACATTTGTTTCCATTGTCAAAACATTTTGTCAAAAGTTTTGGAAAATATTTTCCTTTCTATCAAATGCTTTGTTTTCAAGGGACTTTAACACACTACCAGCTTTATATTTTGTTGTAACTGGCTTTACTGGGTTTCTGAATTGAGGAATACTTTTTACTGGAAGTTTTACCTAGACAGAGAAACTAAGTGTTGGAAACACATTTGAGGTTAATCCTCAAACCAGAGTGCAGCCACCAGTGAACAGTAAACAGGATAACTGAACAGACACAACTGTAACTAAAAATATGGGAAAGCTTTGTTTGCCCAGGGCATAACCTTTAACAATTCCTGGCACGAGAAAGCCAATATGAAGCCACTTACATAACATACAAATGCAAAATAATGTTAATTTAAAAAATTTCAAAAGAAGAAGGAATTTTGGAATGAAACCAACAATTTCATCAAGAAGTAGATGTTGATGATTTGCTGTTTGAATTAAACACCATATAATCATACAGGAAAAAGGGGGAGGGAAAGTTGCATTTTCTTCATTACAGACATTGCTGTTGGCAAAAACAGACAATTTTCCACTTACACTACTAAACCCACATGAGGCTCATGGTTCCTGGAAATTAAGTTGCACTGAAACATTCTTTCCTTCTGTGTCTAGATTAGTTTACATACAGAAGACAGGTCTCAGTAACAATTCTTAGCACCTGTTCAGATCCTGTTGGATCTATTAAAGCCTGCAAAAATGGTATTGTCTTGTTTTAAAAACAACAGCTTTTTTGAGACAAGCAATGGTGAGACTATTTTAACAGTTTACAGTGGGTAAAAATGATTTTAAGACACACACGCGCTCAACGTTTGTAAATTCTTTATTGTTTGATTAACAAAATTTCTTCCCTTTTCCACACTGATGCTCAGAGCATTGTATGAGGCATCTTGTATACAATTCACTGATTGGAATACTGAGAACAAAGGTCAAACCTTCACCACAACCAAATTAATTTCTCATTTTGTAAAACGAAACAGTAATTACATTGCAACAATCTAAACAGTGCTGCCATTGGAAGGGAAAAATGGCTTCAGCCATCCAAAATTATTCCTGATATAGTATTTAACTCGCCCCCAAATATACTGCAACTTCATCAGTTCACTCCTGTCTGAATCCCGTTCACTTCAATTTAACTCTTACTTCCTGACAGAGCCCCTCTTGGACCATTTTTACTACTGATATTGGCTTTTGCAACAAGGAGGCAGCTCAAATTGTAGCAGATACAGATTTCTACCAATGCACTGTGGACCCTTAATTACCATTTCTCCCTCACTGAACGACTTAGTAACAATATGATGAAGCAGAGGCAGCAGTGAACAATCAGGTTTGCCAGCAGCTGGGTTGCATCTCAGAGACTCCACAGCATAGCCACAGCCTTGCAGATACCCACATCATGATAGTTGAAGTAGCAGAGGCCTGCGAAGGTCACAGCTGAGAGAACATACAGACCTGTGTTGGCCAGTTTAATAGATGTCTCACCATGGACATAATCAGTTATGACCTGCCCAAGACCCCTACAAAAGAAAGAAAGAATGATGCTGAAAAGAGAGCAGAGTAATCCCCACTCAAATCTGCCTAGCTCTCCCATCATTTAGGGGGCTCTCCCCAGCAATGAATGCCCCTGTAATACTCACATTTCTCAGTCTGAACTTCATTAGCATAAACTAAATCAAGGACCTCGATTACTCAGGGGCTTTTTTTCTGGAAGAAAAAACTCACTTCCTATTCAGCAGGCAGCTGTGAGTACTCAGAAAAAGTTTGTGCTGAATTGTGATTTATGAGCCAAAAAAACCCTTGGTTATTAATCTTTTAATAATATCTATGAAAGCTGCTAAGAGCTGATCCTTAAAGAAGTAAATTCCACTCCCAGAGAAGAATTGTTGTTCCACTGGAGAAAGAGAGAATTCAGAGGGTTGCTAGATCCCGATCTCTTCTCCCCACGTATAAAGGATGGGAGGCATTGGGACACACAAAGGGAGCCTGGTCTCATATTAGGTTAGAAAACATCAGGTCAAGAAGTTAGCAGACCCAAAATTCTCCTGCGCATCTGAATGGTGTCTACGCTTTGTCCTCCTGTTACAGGTTCTTATTACGTTGATGTGAAGCCTTAAGGCTAAAGGCTCAGCAACATGAACCTTCTGCACTGATAGGAGTCACCTTGGAAAATGCAAGACTAGATTTCAGAGAAACTTTGAGAGGTCTTTGCTGAGTCCCATGATTTGTTTCCACACAGTACGGTGCCTGAGAAATCTCTCTAATGCAGACCAAGGAACAGTAACAACCCTAATGCCCTAACAGGATTCACTGAGCTAAAACAGTTGCCATTAGGAGGGGAAAAGAAAAATAGAAGCCTTCTTTTATCCAGATGGGCATTTTGGTAGCTCCAGGTCACCAAAAATAAGGCAGGCAGGAGATAGTGAGGGGAGAGCTTTAATCCACACAAAGAGGAGGTGGGAAGTCAGGAGGCTACAGTCCACAGAGAGACTCAGAGGATGTGTACAGGGCTATAACTCTCAAACTGCTAGAACTATGTACTGCCACTTGATAGTGGAAGAAAGCAAAAGGGGATCTGAATGGAATCTATTTGCAACCTGTGCTGTTCTGTATAAAACACAACTATGTATCCACACGTCCCCTGATGACTTACTGGAGATAACTTAATCTCCTACTATTTTTGCTTTGAATGGCAAAGTCAGCCTATAAATATTACATGCCAAAGAAGCTGGTCCCAGATCTAAGTGACGTCACGTTTCGTGTGCAAATAAAGTTAGGTGTTTGCACTGACATTCACTTGATCAATCATCATGATTGTTAGCACACTGTTAGGAGTTATGCATTTTCTTTTGGTTTATGACAAAACTTCCTGAGTAGAGATTTATACCTGAAGGGCCAAAGGTATGATGGTGCATTACAGAGTCAGGGCACACGATTTCAGCACACTCCCAAAGTGCCAAGTGAGAGCAAAGGAGAAAAACCAGAGGAAAAATCTGTGAACTCTGGAGTTTCAGATCAGTCACTAGTATTGGCTCTCTGGTTTGTCACTGGGATTATTCTAGCCCCAAAAGCCTTAATTTATAAATTGTCCTAGCTGCAAAAATGCACTTTGGTCCAAAGCAAAGCAAAGACTATAAATGTAATAAAATCCCAGCACTGCAGCAGGGAATGAGGACACCGCAAAAGCTGTCCCTCCACTTCCCCTATCTACAGGAATGAACACGAGCCTTGTTCATTCCTACCTCTGGCCTCCTCAGAAGAAACATAACTGGAGTAACAGAGGAAGGGAATGACTGATACCAGCACCATATGTCAACTGTTTTTAGCCAGCTTAGTAACGGAAAGTTTAGCTCCTCTACAGACATGTTAACAGCTTGATCTCCTGCAACCCTTGCTTTGGGTATACAGGTTGCTCTTATAATAGAAAGATTTTCAAACTATTTCAAACATTTACCTAACAAACTGAAGTTTCACTTCATGCATCTGATGAAGTGGGTCCCAGCCCACAAAAGCTTATTCAAAAAAATGTTTTTTGTTAGTCTCTAAGGCGCCACAGGATCCCTCATTAGTCTCAAACTATGAAACACCACATGGTTTCATTTTGTGGCCTTTCCCCAGGGCAGTGAATCATAGAAAAGCCAAGGCAGACACGTTAACATGAAGCAATAGATTAAAAAAAACCTAACAAGTTGGGACTTGTTTTTTGCTGGGGAAGTCCCTAATTGTCTATATCCAAAAGGGTAGTTTCTTTGTAAATTGTGGACATTTGGTTTAGAATTTACTTTCCCACTCTCTGCAGAGTCGTTACAAGACAGTCAGGGAAGAATGTTAGCATCTGCACACATTTTTACCCATCTGGAAACTCAGATTGTGAAACCCAGGATCCTGTTACAGACCATGCTACCGCATATGTAATGTCCCCTGAAATCATCGGATGCAGAAACCTATGCAGAAAAGTCTGGCTTCCCTGCAAGACTTTCCATAGCCTGTTAAAATTTTTTAATTAAAGAATTCCAGGGGCGGTGATAAAAGCAACGAAAGTCTTGTGGCACCTTAAAGACTAACAAATATCTTTGGGCATAAGCTTTTATGGGCTGCAACCCACTTTGTCAGAAGCCATGCATCTGACGAGGTAGGCTGCAGTTCATGAAAGCTATTTGTTAGTCTTTAAAGTGCCACGGGATTTTCACTGTTTTTGCTATAGACACACTAATATGGCTACCGCTCTGGAACTTATCAGGAGTGATAATGTTTCAGACAATTCAACAGGCATGCCCCAGATTTCACAGCTGTGGTGGGAGTTCCTGCCACAGTCAGCAAAGCACAAGGACCTGGCACAGCTTCAGAAGGGCAACACTGAGACCTCTCAGGATATTTCTCTAACATACAGAGAACACCTTTCACCCCAGAGAAACCCAAAGTTATTTTCCAAATACAGTAATATACAAGTCATATCCAACCATTCACCTTCACTCGACACTGGGGGTTGTATGCTGTGTTGTAACTGTGTCAACACAATAAAAGAATAATTTCCTCACCCACCCAGGGAGCTAACCAGTCTGACACTTTCTAGACATCTGGCATACAAGAAGAACAATACCGTCAATTAAGTCTACCATACTTGTGGACCTCTCCAACAGGAAGAAGTGAACAGAGGAAATTCAGGGAGAAGCTGGTTAACAACTACAGCCTATCTTTTGCAATCAGCAAACAAGTTCCAGAGGGTAGCACTGTTAGCCTAGTTCAGCAAAACAAACAAGGAGTCTGGTGGCACTTTTAAAGACTAACACATTTATTTATCACATGAGCTTTCGTGGGAGAAAATCCCACTTTGTCAAGTTCCCCTTCTTCAAGCATCTGACGAAGTGGGATTTTCTCCCACGAAAGCTCACACGATAAATGTTAGTCTTTAAAAGTGCCGCCAGACTCCTTATTTGTTAATCAGCAAACAGATACTTCACATGCTCAAACAAGACACAAACCACAGGACCTCAGCCTCATCAGCTCAATATCTGTGAGCAACAAGCCTTTCACCATCCAGGGTCTTATCCCTGACCAGCTGCCACATTTGGACTACATCACAGAAATGGGGCAGACTGACACCACAGTTTCAGTAAAACAAAAGAGGAGTCTTGTGGCACTTCAAAGACTAACAAATTTATTTTTCACATGAGCTTTTGTGGGCAATGTCCCACTTCGTCAGATGCCAGAGTGGAGAAAAATACATTGAAAAACAACTTACAGTATGGGAGTGAAAGATAAATCCTGTGCTTATATTTCACAGTATCAGGTCAGAATACTTCAGCAAATCAAACAAGTTGTATAGATTCAAACACAATATATCAGAAAGTGGTGAGGTTGAGAGAGGTGAGAATCACTATTAGTAATGAAAAACAAAGGAGGCGTCCCGTAGTCATTTAAAGTTTAATGTTTGTAATGGGCAAGCCAGTTCATACTTTCATTGCGACCCAGGTTGATGGCATCAAATCTGCACATGACTTCTAACCCTGAAGTCTCTCTTTGAAGCCTTGATCTAGAGTAAATGTGTCTGAGAATACATACAAATAAATCCATTACTGAGTGGCCTGGGAAATTAAAGTGATTTCCCATTGGTTTTTGAATGTTATTTCTGACATCAGATTTGTGTCCATTTATTCTTTTGCGCAGATACAATCCAGTCTGTCTGATGTATAAGGCGGAGGGGCATTGTTGGCACATGATGGCATATATCACATTGGTGGATGAGCTGGTGAATTAGCCCCTGATGGAGTAGCTGTTTTTATTAGGTCCTATGAGGGTGTCATTAGAGTTGATATGTGGGTACAATTTCAATGTCATCTTCCCTTGTTTCTTTGCTCCTTTCCTCCTCATAAACTCTTCAAAACACAGCATGAGGGAGACAAATCTGGAGGTGAAGTAGCCAATCTACTTCCCTCCTAGCTAAAAAGCTGGGGCAGGTCTCTTGAGCTAGAGTCCTTTGAGGGTGTCCACTTAACCTGGAAGAGGGACTATCCTAACATGAGCACGCTACTCATCTATAAGCCAACAGAAAGAAAAGTCTTCCCCAGAGGAGCAGAGAAAAATGCTGCTAGCCTGGTGATGGAAGTCAGAAAACTCATCATCTTGACAGATTTCAACAGTTCTATGGAGGATCATGTCACTAATACAATCACCCGATGCCTCCTATTCAAACTTTCCATTTTGGGTGCTCTCAATGAGACGAGATAGGTGAGGAAATATCTTGTATTGCAGTGGTTTTCAAACCATGGGTCGGGACCCAGTACTGGGTCATGTCGCCCCTTGCTGTTGCCACCAAAAGGCTAGAATAAACTTCTCAAAAGACGTAATGGTTGGATCATGGGCATAAATCATTTTTTTAACTGGGTCCCAAGGAAAAAAGTTTGTAAACCACTGTTTTCTTGGACCAACTTGTGTTGATGAGAGAGACAAGCTTTTGAGCTTCCCAAACCCGAAGAAGAGCTCCGTGGTAAGGGACTGAGAGTGTCACAGCTAGCTATGTAGTTTAAAAATTTGCATCTCTTACCAACACAAGCTGGTCCAATAAAAGATATCACGTCACCCGTCTTGTTTCTCTAATACTCTGAGACCCACACAGCTACATCGATACTCCATAAAACAATTCCATCTGTGGCTGATTACAACAGTAGTTTTCAAGTATGGTTTGCAGACACCCGAGGGCCCACAGACTGTTTGAGACTTCAGAAAAAAGGGGAGCTAATCTCCATTTGAAATTTTTTAAGGGCCTGCAAATGAAAATAAGTTAAAAACCACTGCAAGAAGACAGTGCCTCTTCCTGTCAAACAAAGACTTGACTGCAGCAATCCACCCATTCATGATCGCCAGGCTGGATTGCTGTAACTCAGCTCTAAACATGAAGCCAAAGACCTTGATAGAGTTTCACCCGATAAAGGACACAGCAGCCTGTCAATGAAACAACAGGACTCTGACTGTATCATCCTGCAGTGGCTCCCCATTGAAAAAAGAGCACAGTTCAAAATCTGTCCTGACAATCCAAGTCTTCCATGGACCTTGCTCTAGCTATCCAAGAGATCTTCCCTCCCTGACATCCAGGAACATCTAAATATTTCTGGAATAATTAAACTGCCTGCAGTCGGGGGACTTGTGAATGCAGAAAACAGAACTTTCACAGAAACTTGACCTAGAATTTCTACAACAGTGAGTGACCAAACCTCTGCACAATCAGAATTAAATGCCACACTGTTTATTTGATCCAGCTTCCCCTCAGTGAGTCACACACTCACACATACACAAATAATCTGAGAAAGAGGTTAAATCATCTGTCCTGTGGGCTGAAAAGGAAGAGTGACACTATTTCAGTGTTAAAGTACTTAGAAAATACTCAAGTTACTAGAACAATGGGGGCTATACATACTTAGAAAGGTAACAGATACACACACCTTCAAGATGCAGCTTCCTCTGGGCTGAAACCTTACAGCAATTTAACAGCTTTACAGCCACAGGAAGTGAAAAATACTGTCACAACTGAAACTGCAACAGAAATTTAGGAAAGTAAAGTGAAACTGCTGAAAAAGATGTCTAGTTAGGATCCAAGACGAACATCTTGACTCTCACAAAGATGCCAGGGGATCTTTAACAAGCATAAGTAATCAGAAGTGTTTTTTCATCCCATTCAAATGACGGCACCTCCACTAATACAGCCTACTGCTATGCTGGGGTTCGGACTCTGTACCAACTCTGAGGAAAGAGACACCAACAAAATCCTGGGCTTCTCTGGGAGGTCTTATTTAAGAAGCGATCTGTCCTGATGCTGCATTCAGATCCAAAGGCCATATAAAAGCTACTAGCTGGAGACAGCCAGTAGTTCCTCTTAGGTAGATTTCCTGTCTACAAAGGGTGAGATATGGATAAGAAGGGAAACACAGAAGACTGAGTGAAAGAAGGGACCCCTAATAGGAGCATCCATCTTGCCTTCTACTGAATAGGCAAAATGGCAAAGGAAGACTAACTGTGGTAAGTCTGGTCAAGGCTGTAACAGACCAAGATGCCAGTCACAATAACACAAAGAATAAGAGTTTTGCTTCTGTGCTTCACCAGGTGTTTTAATGTGAACTTTCTAATTTAGAGTTCTGGATGAAAATGGAACTGAGCTGCAAGATGAAAGAGTAGTTCTGGCTGGTCCTAGTGAGACATCTACCAGACCTTTTCACACCTATGCTTACCAGTGACCGTGGAGCGTGAGGGCTGCAGCCAGTGAATAGTCCATGGCAGGTCCAGGATACAGATAGGCTGCAGGGAGGAGACCCAGCAAGAGGACGCTGACAGCTCGCTCACTTGTCCAGTGCAGAGATGCAGCCTTGGAACTGGCTGCAAAAGAAAGCATTTTCAACAAGGCATTTCTGCTCCATTATCCCAGTCTGAACAAAGGTGAACTCATTCCTCAGGCCTACCTCCACAACCCTTAGCTGGGCAAAACCAGGCTGCCTTTGACTTACTGCTACAAAACATATTTGTAAGAACGTAAGAACAATGGTCCTTCTAGCCCAGTACCCTGTCTTCTGACAGCAGCCGGTGCCAGATGTTTCAAAAGGAATGAACAGAACAGGGCATTATCAAGCAATCCACTCCAGCATCCAGCCCAGTTTCTGGCAGTTAGAGGTTTAGGTCCACTCAGAGCACAGGGTTACATCCCTGACCATCTCGACTAACAGCTATTAATGGATCTATCCTCCATGAATGTATCTAATTCTTTTTTAACCAAGTTATATTTTTGGCCTACACAACATCCTCCGGCAAGGAGTTTCACAGGTTAGCTGTGTGCTGAGTGAAAAAGTACTACTACTTGTTTCTAAAATACTCATTCCCTACTGATTTCACCGGGTGAGCCCAGTTTCTTGTGTTAAATATTCCTATTTTACATATTTAAATGCTTGTTTTAAATCTCTCTTCTCAGAATACCCCCTCTGCTGTTCAAAAAGTAAAGTTCCTTTAATTAGGATACAGACAACAGACTAAAAATGCTCACAGATGAGGCCAAAGGAAATGTTACCTTTGTTTGTTTCATGGCCTACTAATCAGTAACAGACCCTGCACAAAGACCATGGACCAGGTGTTTTTGAAAACAATAGTAAAGATTTTTGCCCTCGTGCTTACGTGTATCATGAACTGCCTGGAGATGAAGAACTCCCCAGTTCTGCCTCCTTGTGGCCTTCACTGAGGGTGCTGCTTAGCACATGACAGTTTGAAAGGAGTAGATGAAGAACAATGAAGCAGCATAACGAGAGGGAGACGGCAGCACAGGGTTCTCCCACTAAGATATGGAATAACGATAGTGAAACCCCTCCCCGCCTTGTGAAGTGCTTTGAGACCTATGCACAGAGTGTGTTATATTTATTAACTATCAGATAATCCCTTCGATACCTCTATAAAGAGCTGAGCGCACGAATTAGGACTGCTGTTATCTTAACTACAGTCAGAGTGGGAACCTCTGTAGGTATTAAGCGCCTAGAAGTAAATGAAAAAGCCCCACCATCTCACTCCTCCTCCAAACAAAACTACCATTGCACAGTTGTGTTTGCACACAGATGCCTCAGAGACAAACACTGAAGTGGTAGTTTGGGGTCTTTGTACATTGCCTACTTTTCATATCTATTTTGGACACCATCAGAAGAAGCACATTTTGAGAAACACTGACATATAGTGGGCAAAGCAGGACATTTTTACACTGGCACTTAAAAGCCGAGTGCTATCATCAGCACAACGTTACAAAACACACAACAGAATGCTTGTCTAAGTGCTTAATCCTCTTTGATCAACGTGAAATCATGAGGAGAAAAGATTTAATGTGAACTGTACCAAAATGTAGACATGGAATTTTTCCCGCTCTGCACAGGGTGATCAATATTTAAGTATTATCATGACAATGGAACAAAAAAACCCCAAACAACTGTAATGGACTATCACGCTACTAACATGGAACTTCAAGGAACACTTTTCAAAATGCAACAAGTTTCTTCTTGACATAAGTGTAGCAAACTTTTGTTTTGAGTTGGACTTGTTCACACTTTGAGATGGTCCAAGGTTGCATTGTTTTGAATAGACAAAGTCTGTGAAAAGAATGTTAATACAATGCGGTTATATCCATTGTACTGGTTTGCGTCTGTACTCTTCTCTCTATTTTCTGTGATAGGTACAGATATAAATTCCTAATTTTTCAGATTTAATGACATACATTATGTCAATTCTGGATTTAGGTTTTTGCTTGATTATCTTACACTGCCTTCCACTGATTTTTGCTACCTAGAGAAAGGAAATTTTGTCTAGGAATGGATTTTGCTTCCAATCCAGTGTCTGTGGCCTGACCTTAGATGGACCAGAAACTCAGGTCCAATGGAAGAGCCACAATTTCAGCACCAAGCTTACAACAACCAACACTGCTCTATTACAGGACCAGGAGGAGTTAGGCTGTCCAGAAGTGGGAAACGCAATGGTCAATGTCCTCCTTTCTGCACAATCTGAGCAAAGCGGTTAGTGATGGATAACATGGTACCCATCTTTAATCTTCTGTGGAAATTGACTTGATAAAACTAACACCTTTGTTAGCAAACTGAAAATGTTTGTTTGAAACTCAGTCAATTTCCCCCATTTAAGAAAGCCGCCAAGGAAAAAAGATGGATAGAGAATTACATTGTTCCTGCATACGATAATAAAATGATATTGCATGCGAGATTAGTAAGAAGTTAGATTTAGGCTAACAAAAAGAACCATGACGTTTTCAGCAGAAGCAATGAAGTGCAAAGTGACGTCTAATAAACCATAACAGCACCATTTCCCAGTCACAGCGACGACTACCTGAATTTTCAGGCAATATCAATATTCATGCCCTAAAAAACAACAAAGAAAAAACCTATAGAAATTTGCCAACTTTTGTCGTGTTGAATTATACTGTAAATATTTACTTCCCTGATTCCTTATTTAAACTATATAAACTGATTTTAAATCAAAAGCTTGCTTAAGATTTAAGTTTAGTGTGCAGATAAGACAACTTCTTATCTGGGACTCTGTGGGGCCAAGAAAACACTGTAATAGATAGAGTGACTGAGGTGGTTGAGATAGTCCACAATCAAATATTACTTAAAACAGTTATATATAATGAATAGCAGCTTCCCACATGGTTTTCAACAGAACTTTTGTGGATAAAAGTGAATGCACTTGGAAGCGAGAACATGAACTGAAGCAATATTTCAAACCTTAAAAGTCCCAAACTTAGATTGACATACCATAGCTACTGGGAGAAACATGGATTTGATGTGCCAGAACTGGCCGATCCATGGTTGTTGTACAGGCAACCACAGGTCTGGTCAACAGACTCTTATTGAGAAGAGCTGCCAACGAAACAAAGAGATTAGTTAATTGCATTTTACACCCCCACAAAGCTAAAGATAAATCCCTAGATGCTGAATTACAGCAGGCAGCATCTTAATCAATAACAAAAGCTCAGAAGGCTGCCTGAAAAGGGAAGTCAGAGGTTGTGTCTGAAAAAAGAAGGCACGAGGTTAGATGAGAAAATGCACATTGTATCCCACTAGGAACAGCATTTTGGGAGCTAGGCTGAGAGGGCGGGGGTAACGTATCATATGTATGCAACATCTGTAAAGGTGATGTTCCCAAATTTCTTTACTCTTGTACCTCAAACCCATGGTCTTTTTACTTTCTCCATCCAGGATGCTGTAGACCATGTACCGGTTGTACTTGCCATCTATGCCACAACGTTCCTTTTCAATGACCTGTACTCTGAACCCGGATGCCCAGTCACTCCCTGTGTTTGACCCATGACTGTTTGTTTCTTTTATAACATTTCCTTAATAACAAAATTTCTAACAGGCATAGGGCATGCAAGCTTCAGAGTTTCCCCAGCGAGGATTTAGTAGCCAAAGCCCCTTGGGGGCGGGGGAGCGTCCAGACCCTCCAGGTGGGTATCGCCCCCCGCTCGGTGCCCCACGCCACAAAGGGGGGAGGGGCCGCCACTGGCGTTGCCCCGCGTCACGGGGAAGGAGGGAGGAGCAGCTAGTCGGCGCCCGAGCTGGGACCAGACACCGCAACCCGGCCAAGGGCAGCTCCTGGAGGAGCTGGGCCGAGACCCGGGGCGCGCTGCCGCCCACACTCACCGAAGCCCGCGAGGCGGGACGGGGCCAGCGCCCCGCGCACCAGCAGCGCCGCCATCTTACTGTTCCCCCCCAGCGCCGGCCTCTGCGCTGCCCCAAGGGCACCAGGGGACCCGGAAGTAGATCTCCCGCTCGCGAGGAGGCTGTGCAGCGACCTCTGATCCCTTCCTTCCGGTTCCGGCGGTGAAGGTCAGCGAGGAGAGCGTTCGGAGCTGCTTCCTCCCTCCCTGCCCAACCCCCCATGGCGGAGCTCGGTGGCGCGGACGGCGGCCAGGACCCTGCGGCGGTCTCCGAGCTGCAGCGGCTGGTGGCCGCCGAGCAGCAGCGTGCGCAGTTCACTGCCCAGGTACCAGCCCCCCCGCTCGCCACAGCCTGCCTGGGCCCTCCCCCATCTGCCCGGCGGTCACCAGCGCCCCTATTGCCCGCCGCCAACGGGTTCCCCCCTCTCCCCCCGAGGTGCTTGTGACCGTCCCAGGCAGCCCCTGCACGTGCCCGTGACCCCCCTTTCGGAAGATGAGTGTGTGTGCGGGGGGAATCGGCTCGGGTCCTGGCGGGTGGGTGCTCACAGCACAGAGTTCCCTTGGGGCCCCGGTCAGCAGAAGGGCCAGATATTAAATAGGCCCCAGTGACTGAACTCTCAGGCCAGAACGTGAGGGGCTTTTCCAGGATAAGGCAGAGAGGGAAAGGATGGTGTCGTGAGAGGTCTCCTGGACAAGTGCCCCTCTCCTTTCAGCTTCCTCCTCTGCAAAACGTTTGATAAGTAGTAACTTGAATGTTTCCTTTTCACATCCAGGTTCATAACTTCATGGACGTTTGCTGGGACAAATGTGTGGACAAACCTGGCTCAAAGTTGGATTCCAGGACAGAAGGCTGTCTAGCCAGCTGTGTGGACAGATTTATTGATACCACCTTATCCATCACTAATCGCTTTGCTCAGATTCTACAGAAAGGAGGACATTGACCACTGCATTTCCCTCCTCTGGACAACCTAATCTTTCCCATTCAGCTCAACAGATACTGTCAGTGAGGCATCATCATGTTTTCTAAGCTCCATTTTATGTAACACTTGCATGAAATGAAGAAGTGGTTGAACAGTCATTTGCAGAATGCACACTTGTCTGTGTGAATTCTTTAGGGGCATTGAACTGTTATGCGTAAATGTGTCATCCTGGACCTAGTACAACTTAATAAACCATCAGGACCACTTGGCCAGACAACTCGTGTGATGTGAAAGTGTGCATCATTATTTTTCTAAGTCTTTTATCTAATTAGAGGAAAGTAGAGATGTACTCACTACCAACAAGGGGGATAGATATAGTATCATAGCATCAACATCAATATTTTAAATTTTAAAAATGTTAATCATACAATGAAAACACTTGTTCTGCTAGAGCATCTGAAGCCTAAACCTAGGGGGTACACATTAATGCCTGAAAACCAGAGAGTAAAACTGATTAAAACCTTACTGCTGAAGGCCTAATCTAGTGCACAAGGCTGTGAAATTTGCAGCAGAATCCTTTTTTTCCCCCAGCAGTTACACTATACAATCCAAACTTTTTTCTTTTAAATCAGTTGTAGCCCTTCTGGTTATAACAAAAACATCAATGGAATGTAAAGTGATTCAGGATCTGAGATTTTGTTAGAAATGTTGAAGTCTAGTTAAAGAAGTGCATGACCCTATTATAGATGCTCTTTCATTGTGTTACCCTTCTCTTACATCAGTTTAATTTGGTAATACACTAATACAAATGAGGTAAGAATCCATCCCCCACACCTCAGTTATTTGAGTATGTTATAGTATAATGTACCAGTCTGATCTGGGCTTGTGATACTAAAATAGATTTCCTACACATTTGAAGGTACACAGCTGGATGCAGTCTTATTTAATGATCCACCTGTTGATATTTTGCACAAATATAGCCTAAACTGATGAAAAGTGACTGAAAATAAATTGACCACACATTTGAAAAGTCTGATTTATTCTCTGAGCCAGCTGCACTTCTTAGGTTAGCCAATAAGGTGAACATCCACCACACTCTCTCACATAAAAATTAAAAATCCTGTACTTAAAGTTTCATAGAAAGCATATACAATTCACCCTCCTTTCTCTGGCACCCTCTTAGATTTCTCTTCAAAAATATGTTCAATGGTGGTAGTACTACACATACAGAACAGGAAACCTGGGAGTGTGCTTTGGGTAAGAAACTAGTCAGGCAGACCCAGGTGGTTACCAGAACCACAGACACACAAGCTCTTTAACAGACATATGGGGAAGGAGTAGAAAAGAAAGAGGGCAATTTTATAAGTGAATTGCTTGTCTGTTTAACAGTGACAAATACGGCACAAAGTTCCAATAGCCTCAGGTTACTACAGCATACACTGCTGCTTTAAGTGGAAAGAAAGGCAAAGTTAGGATCATCCTGGGTAAATAAATAGTGGCCAGGGCTGGGTAAAGAGTCCTGAATCACATTCTGGCCAGCCCATTATCCTGAGTAAATGGCTTGAACTGGCAGGATCCCATTTGGCAAATGTTCTCAGTTAGGATGAAGATACATGAGGCAACAGATGTTTAAATGCCTGGAGACCCTAGTCCACTCAAGCAAAAAGTACTGTCATACCAAACACTATTCAGTGGTTACATTAGAAGATGGACCACATAGCACAGCAGGATTACTGTTTCAGCTCCTATAGAGTCCTACCCTAAAATCTACCCAGAACAAGGTCCCCATTGGGTCCAGTGCAATACAGGTATCCTTTGTCTTCTGCAGTTAAACATTCCTCATTTAAAATCTTCCCCTAAAGAATTTATAAAAATAAAAATTTCTCTTGTGAGGCGTGAAAAGTTGCTGCATTGTCATAACATGAACATACTGCAGATTGCAACAGAGAAGTGGCTCTCACACTGGACTAGAAAAGAATCACTGACAGCCTCCTTGTTTGTGAAAATCCCTGCACCAAGAGACAGGGTCTTAGAAAACTAGGACATTGCTTAATCCCATCCATCAGAAAAAGGAGCTGCCCAAATAACTCCTCAATGCTCTGGAAAGGAAACCACAGGTCTTCTAGAAGAGGAATTGAAAGACAGTGTGCAGACCAAGCACTGTGACAGAGTTGTGAGGGGGCTGGAATGACAGACACGCCACGATGTTTCTCAACTATCTCAGTGTTAGTATGCACAGGGAGCTCCTAAAGAGCATCACCAGCTACAGGTTGAGAAAGGGAGAAAGAATTTAAACACACACCAAATATGGGCTATCATGTATTTATCCAGGCTTCCCTCCCTCTCTATAAGTTCTCTTATTGATCAAGTTACAGACAGTAAGGCTGGGAAGATTTATTGACCAGCCTCACATATAGGACACTCCCAGTGGAAGGTAAACTACCCCAGAGGTAGGTACATATGAGTGAGGCACTTCAGCTGCTATCCCAAAAAGAAATTCTCAGGAAGACACCTATAAACGCCTTACCGGTGTGTATAACCTGCCCCCATGGTGCTACAGAAGCACAGCTGGGAACATTATTGGTTCATAGATTAGTACAATGATGACAGGTAAATTTTTAATAGGAAAACGTGCCCCATCCTCACTATGTTATACCAGGGATCCACTCTGCTCAGACCAGAGATGGCCAATTCACTTTACTCATTGAGCACTGTCCAGTCAAAATGCCAAAAGCCTTCAGTTGGCTCTTCAGTGCTAGACTTAAGGAGGATCTTAAGAGATGCACACAGCTGTTCTCTCCTAAGAATGACATTTCCTCTTGACTTGGGCACAGATCTGTAATCTCATCACACCTCCACAGCTATATGCAAGCACACACAGAGAAAAGGCTTGGTGAAGGTTGGAGCCCATAGGTGATACCTCAGGGATCCCAGAGACCTCAATTCTGACCTAGAGAGATTCAATACCTCCACATTCTGGGAGTGTAGACACCATCTATTGCCACACATGGAAATTCAGAAGAACATGGGGTCTGGGATTATATGTGCTAAGAGTCCCTTTTGCCACCTTCTACTTGAAGGTATTAAGCAGAGCTGCAATTTCCTATATACCGACTGGCTCCAGAAAATATCTTGACAGGTCCATGGAACCCAATCAATGATGAACACAGTGTATAGAAAGGAGCAGCCCTGACCTGACCTTTAACACCTCTGAACAGATCCATCCTCCAGCCCTGGGTCTTCCTCTAAAGTGGGGGTAAAGAGATCAGATTTCAAAAAGGAAAGTATAGAGGGAGTCTTCATGTTTATTGCAGGGGGAAAGGGCTCATTTCCCCCCCTCCCGCCCTCCCCACCCCCTGCATTCTAATCTTTCTGTCAAATATATTGGGCCAGCCAGAGACAGAAGAAATCTATCAAGAGGCCTGGTCATCAGCATGTGTGCGCGCGTGCGCGTTTTGCGGTTGGGTCACCACACCCAAAGCTAAAATGCTGACATCCCACATGCCCCTCCTTGTTCCAGATGAGTGCCTCCTCCTCATTTCCCCTGTCCATATGGGTCCACATCAGTTTATTTTCATCATGGAGAGAATGCTGCAGCGAAGGGCTCCTGCTGTTATCCAATGGCACATTCTTTAACAGGTTAGCAGAAGAGCTGTTAGTCTGTGGCCTCTGCTCTTTATTGCATTTGCATATTGGTGAATATGTGGTTATGCATAAAAAGGGGGGAAAAATCTGCTGAGTTAAACCTTAATTTAAAAAGCACAGAGATGGTGCCAAAGCACCCTTTTCCCTTCTTATGATGGCCCACAGAAACTGTCAATTAAAACTGAATAAGGCCATGAAATGGGAACAATTATTGAATCAGGAGTTTTGGGGTGGATGGGCAGGAGATGTGACCTGGGAGACAGCATTTTCTCCCCAAGCCTATCATGTGTCCTGGTTTCAAACCAGAAAAAAAACCAAGGGATGTCCTCTGCAATCCAGCAGGGAGCCGAGCCCATACCTATGGGCTGGCAGGGTATAAAATTGCTGTGCTCCAGAAATCAGTTCAGCACTATGTTCTTACCACAGGGCAGTGTTGGGAGAAAGTGTCAACCTCCACTTGCTGATGTGCAAATTCAACCATGGCCCAAGACTCTCAGCCTCTTGTTAGTCCTCATCTGAGCTGTCATCCGACTTCTCATCAGCCGCCACTTTCCAGTTTTTCCTCTTGCATTGCTTCTCCTGAATCTCACTGTGCCTCTCTGATGCAGACACAGGGCATTTCCTCCTCCTTTTCTTAGACCACTTTTCCTTTTCCTGCTCAGATTCACTGTCCTCGGAGCTACTCACATTGGAAGAGTCACTTTCCTGCCCAGAGGAAGAGACAGGTTCCCTTGAAAGCATTTTCCTGGTCTTCTTCTTATGCTTGTGTTTCCCTTTCCTGGTGCCCGAAGTCCCCATCTCTGAACACTCGCTCTCCTGGGACGAATCTGATGATGCTTTCGCTTTCTCCTTTTTCCTTTTCTTTCGCTTTTTGTGTGACTTCTTTTTCTGTTTCTTCTTCTGTGATTTTTTTGGCCTCTTCCGTTTGAGTGATTCATGCGCAGATTTTTTTCCTGAGTGAGATTTCCTCTTTCCATTGACAGTGATTTTTTCATCTCTCTCTTGTTGGTCACTGTAACAGGAACAAAGAATAGAGGCTTGGGCAGATTCTAAATTAGCATTTCTTACTTCAAAGCATCAGTCAAGCCCATCTACCCTGAACTTCTTTCAGTACAGTCATATGGATGCTATTTGTAAGTTCACCGCTTAACAGTTTGGAACTACACCTCATAATTGGGAGGAGAGGACATTTCAAAGGCATTTTAACTAACCCAGAGCACAGAAAACATATGTGCTATATAACATAACACTGCAAAACTTACTAAGAGCTCCTTATTTGTGACTATCAGTAGCCAGATAAGTGTTAGATTTGGCAATTCTACTATGTACAGTCTTAAATAAGTCTCTGTTCCAATAGATGATTTTTTTTTTTTTGCATTTTTATTCTTAACTGCGCTCATGCTACTGGAGCTCTAATTCTGACTAGCATTACTAGGTGCAGACACGTTTGCAGCCAGCCAGGCAAAGCTGTAATATCTTTTATTAGACCAAATTCTGTTAGTGAGAGACAAGCTTTTGAGCCACACGGAACTCTTCAAGTTGGCCCAATAAAAGACATTACTTCATTCACCTTGTCTCTCTAATACCCTGGGACTGATATGGCTCCAACTACACTGCACCTGATAACTGAACATTTGACTTTTAGTTTGAAGATTGGTCAGATGTAATTACTTTTTATCATTAGAGTAGCTGCCTGGTCAAAACAGTTTTACTCTCAAAATACCCAGCTCAGTTTTTTTAAACATGAATAGGTATGTACCTGAAATAAATCCATGTTTAAAGAAAAAAGGGACATGAATTATTATGCTGTAGCTGCTTCCTCTTCCTCTATTTCTTCTTCACTTGTTTTAGAAACTTGTGTCCCGTTTTGCCTTAAACGTCACTTCACTTAAACTTATCACTTCAGGAAATTGCCCAACTCCAAAATGGGAAATACTTATTTGCATAACATTTCAGTCACTCTTAATACAGGTGACAAGTTCCAGAGGGGTGAATGTCCTCTCATTAGAAGAGATATAATCACCTTTCAGGACTCAGAACAGGTCGGGGGGCTGAGGGGTATCACAGATGGCCTCTGAGGGGCTGAGGGGCATACACAGATGGCCATAATACAATAGCATTCACCATCGCTGTGGGGGAAAGAACACCTCAACAGCCCAACACTGTGGCATTTAATTTCAAAAGGGGGAACTATACAAAAATGAGGGGGATAGTTAAACAAAAGCTAAAAGGTAGAGTGACTAAAGTGAAATCTCTGAAAACTGCATGGGCGCTTTTTAAAGACACCATAATAGAGGCCCAACTTCACTGTATACCCCAAATTAGGAAACACTGTAAAAAAACCAAAAAAGAGCCACCATGGCTCACCAACCATGTAAAAGAAGCACTGAGAGGTAAAAAGACTTCCTTTAAAAAGTGGAAGTCAAATCCTAGTGAGGCAAACAGAAAGGTGCACAAACAGTGCCAGCTTAAGTGCAAGAGTGTAATAAGAAGAGCCAAAGAGGAGTTTGAAGAACGGCTAGCCAAAAACTCCAAAGGTAATAACAAATTGTTTTTTAAGTATATCAGAAGCAGGAAGCCTGCCAAACAACCAGTCGGGCCCCTTGATGATGATAATGCAAAAGGAGCGCTTAAAGATGATAGAGTCATTGCAGAGAAACTAAATGGATTCTTTGCTTCGGTTTTTACGGCTGAAGATGTTAGTGAGATTCCCAAACCTGAGCCGGCTTTTGTAGGTGACAGATCTGAGGAACTGTCACAGATTGAAGTGTCACTAGAGGAAGTTTTGGAATTAATTGATAAACTCAACATTAACAAGTCACCGGGACCAGATGGCATTCACCCAAGAGTTCTGAAAGAACTCAAATGTGAAGTCGCGGAACTGTTAACTAAGATTTGTAACCTGTCCCTTAAAATGGCTTCGGTACCCAAAGACTGGAAGTCGGCTAATGTAACGCCAATATTTAAAAAGGGCCCTAGAGGGGATCCCAGCAATTACAGACCGGTAAGTCTAACGTCGGTACCGGGCAAATTAGTTGAAACAATAGTTAAGAATAAAATTGTCAGTCACATAGAAAAACATAAACTGTTGAGCAATAGCCAACATGGTTTCTGTAAGGGGAAATCGTGTCTTACTAATCTATTAGAGTTCTTTGAAGGGGTTAACAAACATGTGGACAGGGGGGATCCAGTGGACATAGTGTACTTAGATTTCCAGAAAGCATTTGACAAGGTCCCTCACCAAAGGCTGTTATGTAAGTTAAGTTGTCATGGGATAAAAGGGAAGGTCCTTTCATGGATTGAGAACTGGTTAAAAGACAGGGAACAAAGGGTAGGAGTAAATGGTAAATTCTCAGATTGGAAAAGGGTAGCTAGTGGTGTTCCCCAAGGGTCGGTCCTAGGACCAGTCCTATTCAATTTATTCATAAATGATCTGGAGAAAGGGGTAAATAGTGAGGTAGCTAAGTTTGCAGACGATACTAAACTACTCAAGATAGTCAAGACCAAAGCAGATTGTGAAGAACTTCAAAAAGATCTCACAAAACTAAGTGATTGGGCATCCAAATGGCAAATGAAATTTAATGTGGATAAGTGTAAAGTAATGCACATTGGAAAAAATAACCCCAACTATACCTATAATATGATGGGGGCTAATTTGGCTACAACGAGTCAAGAAAAAGATCTTGGAGTCATTGTGGATAGTTCTCTGAAGATGTCCGTACAATGTGCGGAGGCGGTCAAAAAAGCAAACAGGATGTTAGGGATCATTAAAAAGGGGATAGAAAATAAGACTGCAAATGTATTATTGCCCTTATATAAATCCATGGTACGCCCACATCTCGAATACTGTGTACAGATGTGGTCTCCTCGTCTCAAAAAAGATATTCTAGCACTAGAAAAGGTTCAGAAAAGGGCAACTAAAATGATTAGGGGTTTGGAGAGTGCCTCGTATGAGGAACGATTGAAAAGGCTGGGCCTCTTCAGCTTGGAAAAGAGGAGACTGAGGGGGGACATGATAGAAGTATATAAAATTATGACTGATGTGGAAAAAGTGGACAAGGAAAAGTTGTTTAAATACTCCCATAATACAAGAACCAGGGGTCACCAAATGAAACTGATAGGTAGCAGGTTCAAAACAAATAAAAGGAAGTTCTTCTTCACACAACGCACAGTCAAGTTGTGGAACTCCTTACCTGAGGAGGTTGTGAAGGCTGGGACTATAACAATATTTAAAAGGGAACTGGATAAGTTCATGGTGGCTAAGTCCATAAATGGCTATTAGCCAGAAAGGGGTTAAGAATGGTGTCCCTAGCCTCTGTTTATCAGAGGATGGAGACGGATGGCAGGAGAGTGATCACTTGATCATTGCCTGTTAGGTTCACTCCCTCTGGGGCACCTGGGCACTGGCCACTGTCGGTAGACAGATACTGGGCTAGATGGACCTCTGGTCTGACCCAGTACGGCCTTTCTTATGTTCTTATGTTCAGTAAGGACAGCATTCAAGTTGTAACTCAATATTTGTGCCTTATGAAGTGAGATCAATCCTCTCACATTATTGTCAAGTCGTTTTGAGAAAGAGAACACATAAATGGACTTGCATCTCAGGCCACATGTCCGCTAGGTAAACAATTCAATTCTGCCTTGAAAGGTAAATTTACAGTCTAAATTGGAGAGGTACAAGCTCTAAATTTCTCTGAGAGTCTTGACAGAAATTAAGACATCGGACTTTTTGTAGGCCTCTTTATCCTTACCTGTCAGTATCAAATTCCTCTGGATACAATTCTTTATAGCCACTGTGACCCCACCTGCAAGGGAACAGCACGAAACATATTAGACACACAGGGTATTCAAAATGAAAATGAGAGAGAAATCAGAAAGAGCGCTTTAGAAAGAATATAAAGCAAGAATCTGAAGGAGAAGAGGACTATCAGCTAGTATCTTCCTTACATGTATAAGGAATTAACATTTTGCTTTGCTAGGTTCTGTTCAGACCCTTCTGAGCAGACTAACAGGCACTCTTCCCTTCTCTGGTAGGGAATTTCTCCCTATGAGGCAGAAGCCCAATGATTTGGGAGCTCACACTTTTCATAGACACATGGGGAACATGGGGTGAAATCTTAGCCCTACTGAAGTGAATGGAAGTTTCGCCATTGACTTCATCCATGATGTGTCATTTGCTTTGCTCACCCTATGCGTTTCCCCATAGTAAGAGGGTTTCATTTGTATTAAGTTATGTGATCACAAAACTCAATTTATAATGCAAAATAAAAGTATGTGGTTCTTTATCAAAGTGGTAAAATCTATATACTACTAGATTCAACGTATAACAACCATCCAACTGCAGAGTTACAGCTATACTGAGGATCCTCAGGTAGCAAGAATGCCAACAGCCAGATTATGACTGGATGCTAATATTGGAAAAAAAAAAAAAAAAAAAAATCAGTTGGGAGAACTAAACATTTGGCTAAAATGACAGTAAAGGGGGAGTTCAGAGAGACACAGTGCAGCTGATATGTCCCAGAAATACCCCCAAAGCACTGACAGTACTTCCTTTAACTTTAGAAGATTAGTTTCTTTGCTACCATAAGCAGACTCAGTTACATTCCACAGAGAGCTATACTAAACGAGTCTTGCATTTTGAGCTGTCTTTAGAGAGGAAGGATGATCCTGTGAATAAGCCACAGGACTGCAATTCAGGAGATCAGGGCTCTATTCCTGGTTCTGTGGGGCACTGAGCAAGTCGCTTAAGTCCTTCTGTGCCTCACTTTACCATCTGTACAATGGGGGCAATAATACTTCTCTGCTGCACAAGGGTATTGTGAGAATAAGTTCTCTAACTTTTGTGAAATATGGGGCCAATAAAGTATCAGATACTTTTTCTACAGGAACCATTCCAGGATAGTAATTCACTCACAAACCTGTCTGGCATGTTGGCTTCACATTCATAGAGTTTCTTATTCCAGGTCCGGGCTCTGAGAAGATCGTCATCGATCATGTCAGGAACATGCACAAAGTTCTTTGCTTTCCAGTAGGCTCTTTGGCTCTCCTCATCGAAACCATCACTGCGCATCCGACTACTGCAGAGAGAAAACAAGCGTTCTCCAGTGGTCATTTCAGAAGAAAAGATGACTTTTGGGGCAATGAATCAATCAAGGAAACAGAAGGCACTGGGGAGAAAACACGCATCAGACACTCTGGTTGACAGTCCGTGTAAAGAGATTCACACTCATCTCCACAGGATGGTCGCTCAGAGCTTCCATAAAACTAACCCAATGATAAATAAAATATTTGTACATCGACAGTTGCCATTCATCAGTTTCCCAAATCATTTTGTAAACAATAATTAATTATGCCTCACAGTATTCTGAAGAGGTAAGAATGCCTCACTTCAAGCCGTGCTGAAATGCCACCACCTCTGGAACTGCTTGCAGCAGCGGCTTAACAGGGTAAAGTGACAACAATTAAAGGTAGAACATTAAGATGACAGTATCCAGCACAAACTGGAGGGAGAATTTAGGATGCAGAACATAATTACTGGAGATGGAATTTGGTGAAAGTACCAGTTAACATCCTGAATCTAATAAAAGTGCCATAGGGGTCTTTATAATTACTACTGGTCACGACTTACTTTCACATCTCACCTAAAAGACAGCATCTCCTAACACCAACCTGGGCCACTGGGCTCAGTACAGACTCAATGGCACAAGTTAGCAAACCACTTTCCACATCACTTGCTAACTCCTTGAAAGTCTTCATTTAAGAGTAAAAGCAACCCGATCCTTCTTAGCTTGTGAGATTTTCAAACACACCAATGACAATTTAACGCTTTGTTACAATGAGTACACATAAATGATCAGCTATGACTTTAAGGCCCTACATGAAGACTTGGCAGAATCTATCTAATCAGACTTGGGGGAAATCTATGTGGTGCAAGACTTTGGGTCAGAACTATTTCATTTACTGTTAATCCACATCACACTATAAATACCAAGACACCAGCTCTGAGTACATCAACCAAGGGCAATGCAGACTTTTCAGATGTCATTTTATCACATTTCTTAATCACTTCTTAACCAACCTATCATCTTGGTATTTCAGAGGTCCCAGCCTACCTAAAGTTACATATTTCTAAAACTGCAAACCTGGATCACCCCTCAAAGATGCAGTGTAAAACTCCAAAAGGAACAACGGCTCTTTTTATAGGATTATATGGGGATGCTCCAGTGTGGTCATCAAAATGATTAAAAGAAGATCCTTGACCCTTATGCAGAGCTCTCTCCCTCTTTCTCTCAAGATTACTTCCTCCACATAACTAAGTCCCACCTGGAGGTATTGGGGGACATTCTCCCTTGCTTCCACCGATAAGTCTCTTGTGTCTGCTTCTCCAGCTCCCTTATTTTCCACATTTCTGATTCTTCCTGAATCTGAAAAACATGAAGAAAAGCAGAAAATAAAATTAAGTATGCTACAGAAGTGATGCTTTGCAGCTACGAGACATTGTAATCTTACTTCTTCTAGGTCAGTAACTCTGAAGTGTGATGAATTTCAAACTAAGCTTACACAGTGCGGTGAGAGAAATGAGTTTTTAGCAACATGAAGTTAACCAAAATGAGAAACTGCATAATGACAATTAGCTACAGCAGCAAACAACTTTGTTTTATAGATGAGCCTGATTCTGAAAACTGATCCAAGCAGGTGGACCCTTCAGTCCGGGCATAATCTCTCTCACTTCATTGGAACTCTGTACTAATTCAAGTTCCAGAGGGGTAACCGTGTTAATCTGCATACAACAAAAACAAGAGTCCTGTGGCACCTTGAAGGACTCTTGTTTTTTGCTGTTCTGGTTCAAAATTCTGCTCACACATACACTGGAGAATTAAGGCCCAAATGAGCAGTCATCTTAAACGTTTGAAAATACAGTACACAGTCACTCAGTGCTTGGAAACAGATTTCGTTCACATAGCCTTGTTGTATATGTGGCATCATCTCAAGCCCATATGAGATAAGTGCCCTTTAGAATCACGGGACCAATGAATTAAATGCCTTGGTAAAGATGGGCCAATTTCTAAGTCTCTCATGAAATACCAGCCTTGTGCACTGAAGTGCAGCTCAAATCCCAGTAGCGATCTGTTTTGCAGAGACACAAAAATCTAACAAATACAAAATTAACTTTTTTCCCCCATTCTCTTAAACCGGCAACAAAACTCAAAAAAGGAAATGTTAAAAAGAGCTTATACAAGACAACAGAGCCAGAGAAATGCTTCCATTATTTTTTAATAAATGAAACTTGAAAACAAATAAATATTCCTCTGTAATATCTACAAACCAAACCAGGAAGCACTAAGAATCTGAAAGTAACCCTATTATGAACTCTCACAATTGACTTTCATTGCCCTAGCTGAAGTGCAAAAACCAAAACAGGAGTTTAAAGAGGGAAAAGCTAGATTGGTAAAAATAGAAGTCACTGTTAGTGAGCTAGGGAAGGAGCTGTGCTTGTGAAGAAAATGTGATTTTTTTTTCAACTGATGGTACCTCTGTAACTGTATTTCCCTCCTCAAAAATGAATTCACCTGTGCATTCAGTATTAAACTCACTTCTGTGCACAAAAGCAGCAGAAAGCCTTGGCACCACCTCAGGAAATTTAGTGCTATTTTGTTTGTCTCAACGGGTGGTTTGGATCCTGCCCTTGGGTGGAGATCCTGAGGGGGAGTTGGGTCCTGTCCCTGGGGTGGGGGAGAAGACAAGACAGAGTCAAGTGAGTTGCAGAATGACCCCTTCCAGCACTCACATGCAACAGTGGCTCCTGTCCAGTGGGGTTAGGCCCAGCTCACGGCATTGAGAGCTGGCCCATGAGGTCACAGCACCACTCAAGTTCAGCCCAGCCAATTCTCTATCATACTGATGGAGGGGCTGCTGGGTCAAATGTGAGTGAGCTGCTCTGCTACTCATGCTCCAGGTGGCAACACCCAGCAAGGAGGGCCACCACTGCAGAGTGAGCTTTTTACTTTATTCTGTGTTATTTCGCATTTGAAAAAAAGCCACAGGACTCTAGCCCTACACATGCACCCAAACTAGGGGCCTTGTGCTGGTCATCTGCCCAAGTGCGAATTTCACCCTAAGCTTTGTCTGCTAAATTTAAGACTTGAGGAAGATTTTAAGATGAGTTATAAATATCTTCAGAATGGGAATTTAGGAAGGAAAATGTTGAAACAAAGTTAATTGTGGTACAAACAACATGGACCTTTCTATTCCTCCAACTGCTATAAGGCACAAAAAACCCCTATGATGCATTGCAGAAATTTCTGCCTTCAAAAGAAGGTGTGCTGGACTGATTTGCTTTGTATGGAACAATTCAAGTTTAGCTACCATAATTCAGCAGCAACAAAATTAAAATAGCATGGCTTGATACAATAGGTTCAAGAAGGAATTTTCCCTGATACAGGGAATGCAACACTAAAGTAACAATAGGAATGGCAAGAGAATACCAGCTCCTGATAAATATGAAGAAAATCAGACAGACTAGCAGCAAGACAAGATGGGTGATGTAATATTTCATGGGACCAACTTCTGTTGGTGAACTAGACAAGTTTTTGAGCTTACAAAGAGCTCTTCTTCAGATCTGGGTGTTCAGAGGCAGTACCATACTTCACCACAGGAGAGAGAAACAAAGGGATGGAACATTATCTCATACCTTGTTGTGTGCATCAGTGTGACGAATGACATTTCGTAAGAGGACTTTTCCTAAAGGGACCCGGGACATTCTTCAACCTTTAGTGAAATAACAAAAAAAGGGTATTAGAGAATCACATACAAGATTCTGTAATGCAGAAAATGCTCTCATCAATAGTGAGATGAATAGTATAAAGGCAAGTATTTCCATCTGTGGGACAATAAATGTGCTATTGACTCAGATTTCTGTTCGCTAAGAAACCACTGCATTACCTCATAATTAAGGCTTGTAAGAGCCAGTCTTCATATACAAGGACTAAAAAGGCTGATACAGCAGTTCATGCCTAAGTGATAATTACTTTGTGTCTCTATCTAGGATTTCCATCTTGATCATTTTACACACTGTGGGTCTTATTTACCCCAGCATAAGTCAGAAGTAACTGCACAGAAATCAAGAGTTACATGGGTATAAAACAGACACGAGAAGAGACTCAGGCTCTACATAGAGAACCAGCCACCTATCACTGAAGTGCAGCCCGCCGAGTGGAATCACCCAGCCGCTAGCGCACAAGAGCTGAGGGCAGAAAATAAAGGGACTGCACAGAGAGCAGGAGAATCTAAGACAATTTGCTTCAATCTCGGTCCAAAGGACCCATCACAGCAACACGTGGACAGCCAGGCTAGAGGCCCTGATGGGAAACGCTGTCACAGTGCCAGCTGGCAGGGAGGGCAAAGCAGAAAGTGGCAGCCACAGCGCTGGTTAGCTGGTGGGGATAGGCTGCTAGGGATAGGCCCACACTGAGGCATGAGGCAGACACCCCCCAATCACGCCCCTCCCCCCGAAAATTTCCTCATATATGCCCCAGAGCGCCCTGCCCCCAACCCCTGGGTTCCTGCCCCAGTCACAACCCCCATCCCTCCAGCCTCAGTCACCCCCCGCCCACAGCCCTCCCTCCGCCCTTCTCACCCTCAGGGGCCGCTTCTTGCTCCCTCCGCCCGGAAGCGGGTGCCCCGGAAATGCTCCCCCCAATGGGCTGCGGGGGCTCGAACCGGAGGTTCCCGGGGCGGGGAACTCGAGGGTCCTCCCGGACTCGGGAAGGGGGACCCAGTCGGGAACCGGAACTCAGGGAGGTGGGGGGAGGGGAGATGTTTACGTAGTTTCCGCTTCTGGGGAGATTTCCTCCGTGGCTGTTGCCGTGGAAACGGCTTCGGGTGCCTAGGTTCGGAGGCTGGCTCTGTCTGGAGCGTGGTCGGGAAGGGAAGAGAGTGAGGGGCAGCGCGGGGCCATGAGGTGGGGGCTGGGGTGGCAGGGAGATGTTGGGGGCTGTGGTTGGGGCTGGGAGCAGCTGGGTCTAGCAGTGGGTCAGGGCAAAGGAGAGAGCTGGGGGGTGGGATAATGGGGGAAGCATGGGAAAACACAGAGCATCACAGGGGATGGGGAGGGAGGTGAGAGGATTCTGTTTCTAGCTGACTCAGATCCCAGGGATAGGTTAAGGGCAGGGCAGCTGCCAGATTTAGCCCATCTTTAATGGAACATATTTTGCCCTGGAGTCGAGGAAGCAAACCCCACGGACCCAGCTGAAAGGCAGCAGTTCAAAGCAGATACTCCCCCTAATGATTCTTTTTTCTCCTGTAGGCTTGACGCATAGGACTGGGGCTTCTTCCTGAGGGACATTTGTGCTAAACATGGCAGCTCCTTCTCCCCCAGAGGACCTGCTGGCCCAAGTGACCCAACTTTGGAGTATGCTGGATGAGATGGCAGAAAGCACCCCTGACAGTTACCACAAATTCATGCAACAGCAGCTAGAGGGTGCAAAGCAATACTGTGCTCCTCCCGAACCACATCTTTGCCTACAAACCCATATCCTGGTACATACAGCAAGGTCTTTTATTGTGAAAGAGCCAGGAGATTCCATTAGGATTTCATCTGCCACGGAAACAATGCTAGTGCCTGGTGTTTCCATCTGCAGAAAGGCTCTAGCCAGCCTTTTCGAAACTCAATAAGCTTAAAAAAGGATTAGACTTTTGTGAGGAAAAATAGCTTAGAGCCCTGCAAATATCCACAGGATGCAACAGGCAGCTCTCCCACTTTGTGCTATGAAAGAAGCCAGTTCTTAGAAACTAGAAGCCCAATTCTCATCTCATACTACTGCAGAAGTGTAACTCTATTAGCTATGGTGGAAATACTGTCCATTTACACTGGCACAAGTATAGATAATGATCAGATTCAAAAAACGTGGTTTGTAGTTGAGCATTCAACAAAGCACAGACTGTGACAAGACTTGCGTTGTTGCGGTTGTCTGGTAAAAAGGCCCCTTCATGTTCCTAAAATCAATGTTCATACACTGTAGCTAACTCCCATCCACCTTCTGGTGTATGGTCACTAAGACTAGCTTTTGTTTTTTCCCCATCAGAGTATCTTTCCTTCACTATGAAAGCCCTGTGGACACGGACATGCACAGCTCTTTACATGTTCTCTATAAAGTTGATCAAAAAAGTTTACAGGTAGTTAAGGAGTTGGAGGTGGCCAGTGATTTTACTCTGTTCACCATTTGGTTCAATTGCACCTTCAGATATAAGGGGATCTAAACATTTGTGATGATTAAGTGGTTTTGGGTTCTCTTTGCAGGATCCTAGTGAAAAATCATTATTCATTAACCTCTGCAGCTGGAAAAGGGTCCCAGCGCCTATTTCACCTACTAATCCAATACCTCTAAGTGCTGGCCCACTAGAGGAGGTGTCCGATAAAGCAGGCAAGTAGATAAATTCTAAACAACTCTTTGTATGTGCTACAGTTAGGATACTTTCCTCTTGTTGCTCTACTATTGAATTGGGAAGGCAAAGACAACTCTGGCTAAGAGCAGCCCGTGCAGAAGGCCTGTGACTGGTATACAGTTCACAGCTTGAGAATGGAGGAGACAGAGAGAACCATACGTAAAACTGGTTGTTCCTTCTGAAAAACCAGAACATCACAATGAATGCTTAAGTGCCTTGTAGGATTGGGGCTTTAGAGCAGGTACCTATCTTTAAGCCTGAGTAGGCCCAGTCCCATTAAATTCAAGGGAACTGCTCCCATACTTAAATTTACACATGTAGAGAAGTGCTTTGCTGGACGGGAGGAGTATTTTCTACAAGTCAGTTTTCCGGAACCAACTTGTCATAGAAAACCACAGATCAAGCCACTCACCATTCATATTACTGAGTCTTCAAAACAATCAAAAGCACCAAAATTATTCTTGTTAATATAGATTATCCCCCTTGTAGCTACCCCATAAAACAGAATGTAGCAGCATAGCATTAATTTTTGACACATATTGTTTTTAGAGCTTTATTCCATCATAGATATTGCATACAACCCAACTGTTCTTCAGAAGAGAGAAGAGAACCAAGCAGAAATGGATCAATTGATCCGTTTGACATTGAAATACGTTGAGGAGCATTACAGCCTTTCTCTGTCCCACTCTTACCACATTGCAACATTCACACTCAAAGGAAGCCTGAGAAGGATGAAACAGAGTCTGAGAGGAGGGCCACCACCAGCTCCACTTGTCAACAAGAACACAAGGAACGGTACGTACATTTCTTTTAAATTACTGTCAAGAGACATTGTAATGGAAATGGGAAAGGCTAGGCTCTCCAATAGCTGCAATGCTACTTTTCATCTCCATGAAATTGATAGAACATTGAAACTGACATGTGCCCTGTTCCTGCAAGATGCTCGGCATCTCACAGGCCTAAGTCCAGTAGAAAGAACCCTCCGCTTTGTGATAACAAGGTAAGGAGCAGTGGAAATATGAGTTTTTAACTTGTACCAACTTACAAATAAAAGTGGAAATGAGGAATGAAGGTGGAAAGAGCTCCATGAAGTTAGTTTACAACAAGCTTTAGCTGCTGAGTTCATAATGACAAAGCTGAAACTTAAGTTATGGCACAATTTTGCCAACAGGCATAAAACTATCAGTTAAATCTACAACTAAACTATTTTAAATAAGATACTTCAATAACTCCATGTGTAAATAACATTTTTTATGGAAGACCTGACACTAGACCAGATAAGGCACAGCCTGGGAAAGAAGGACAGTAGTAATGCTACGCTGCTGCTGAACAAAGATGTTAAACAATCTAAAGTGCATCTGATAGAAGAGATTGCCAGCATGGGGTTGCCAGAAGAGTTCATCACACCAGCTTATGAACTGACCATTGTAAAGGATGCAAACAGGAAACCTCTAAAGATTGAGCTGAAAGTTGAATTGCCTGAAGTTAGCTCTGTTTCTGAATGTGAACTGAGCATTTCAAGGGTAAGTTTTGCAGGAATTAAAACCTATGCTTTCTCTCTTTTGAACCCAAAGTGACTTAGAAGTAGTCACTTATAACCAACACATATATAATTGCTCACAGAGTATTTTCATTTGCCTGTGTTTTAGGATGATGTAATTGTTGAAGTCCCTGAGAAATACAGATTACAGCTGAATTTGCCAGAATTGGTCGATGAAGAAGCAACTACAGCAACATTTAACAAAAGGAATGGTGTGCTGCTTATCACAATGCCAATTCCCTAAACAGAATGTTAGGGACAGCAGCTTCTCAAAAAGTGAAGATGGATCACTCTTAGAGATTAAAGGAAGGTTAATGGTAAAGAATTTAACAGGTACAAATTAGTATCACTGTTATTCTAAGAATCTGTTCTGCCCTCTGTGCACGCATGTAATTTCCTTTGAGAACACAGGATGATGAAGGTTGCATAGATCAGAAAGCTTTTAGGTGGCAGTAGTACAAGTATTTTTTTAAAATTCTTAAAACAAGTTGTAAGCATTTAAGGGTTACTTATATCACTTTATCAACAAGTAGTACTACATTATAAATGTCCTACCAAGTTGTTTCTCTATCAATAAAGAATGATTCACTTTGAAGCAATAGTGTTTTCCCTTTCTGCTTTTCTTCTGCTGAAAAAAGTTCTTATCTGGAGTTTGTAAACTGTTTCTTTTTAAATAAAGAGGATTTAACGTTGGTGAAAGATGGCGTGACTGAAGATACGTGACATCAAGTAACAATGCAAGCTCTCTGACAGCCTGGCTCCTGTTCCAAATAAATCTCCAGGGGTTATCTTTAAAAGGTGAGATGAATAGCCTTCAAAACCCATTGGGTCACTGGCTCCTCTGCTGATACGACTGAGGGCAGCCGTGCACTAAGAGTTGGCCCTAACCCAGCAATTAGCAATAGTTTTGCAATCTCACAGAAGTAAGCAACATAAGAACATAAGAACATAAGAAAGGCCGTACTGGGTCAGACCAGAGGTCCATCTAGCCCAGTATCTGTCTACCGACAGTGGCCAGTGCCCAAACATAATGTCTTACAACTAGTTTGCCAATTCAAAGACTGTTTACATAATAAATATTAGGGCTCAAGAACTCTGTAAATGAACGGAGGTTTCTATATTGTAAACACTTCCCAGGTGCTATATGTCTGTGGTTCAAGCTAACATTCATGAAGAAAACAAATCAATGCAGATGAGATTAACACTAAAAATTAGTACTTCACTGTTTGGGAAAGGTAGGTTGGGAATCAGATTGTCTGACAGAGCAATAATGATCATATTCTATTCTACTAGAAAGGTTTTTCCCCCCCCAGACTCTACACTCGGCTCCCTTCTGCTCGGGACTTCTCAGGTCCCGGGCAGAAGGGAACCCTTCTAGCCAGGAGCGCCCCGGGACCCGAGTGGTCCCAGCCAGGAGAAAGAGCGGGAGACCTGCGCTCCAGCTGCTCAGGAGCCGGCCACTGGAGCAGGGATCCCGGGGAGAAGGAACCGCAGGGCTCCCTTCTCACCGGGACCACGGGGCTTCCTTCTTGCCAGGACCTGAGCGGTCCTGGCGAGAAGGACTAAGTCGACTTAGGGCGTCCACACCGTTGAAATCGACTTAAAAAGTTGACTTAAGCTTCAAAGTCAACTTTATATGAGGTTTTATAAAGTCGACTTTGAATTTCCTTAAGTCGACTTAAGAAAATGCCAGTGTGGACGCAGAGTACATTAAGTCGACTTAAGCATGCTTAAGTTGACTTAATTTACTAGTGTAGATGCACCCTAAGTGAGGCAATAAAACAGTAGTTTCATGATGCCTTTCTGCTAAATGATTTGATAGCACAATGTAATCACACTTCTATGCTGGACTTTAGCCACTTTAGCTTTATATTATGCTTCTCCCATACAGCATAACACAATGTGACAAAAGAATAACATTTTAAAACAGATCAGAAATTAGAACAATCAGGCTACAAATGTATAACTGTATTTAATTTTGACAAACTCATTTACTCAAGAGCACCAATTCCTAGTTTTATTTTTTGTTCGGAAACACAGGATTACACCTAAAAACTGCAGGTCTATAGCTACAGCTCAGATTGAACTCGTGTTAATGTATGTAATCTGCCCTAGTTGAAGTGTAGTGTGCAACAAAACCAAATGTGCATTGGAAGCTGAAAGAACCATTTTGCTGTTTGCAGCCTTTTCCCCAGTCTGGCAGTCACTAGGACAGTGGTCCTTTGGCACAAGCTAGTACTTGTTTTGATTAATGTTCAGTTTTGATTTAATTTTAATTAATTTTCATTAAATTAATTATGGGAAGGGATAACAAAAGTGCCCAGGATTTCCTTAACAGTACACAGTGTAGCAGGGGAGTCAGAAATATAGATCATCCAAACTTTGTGCACCATGACAGGGCTTTAACAGAGAGATATTGCTGAACCACTTATGGCTAGCAACCTTAAGATTAATAGAGTAAATTTCATTTGTCCAACCAGAAGGGCTGACAACTTGAAGCATGGAGGTCAGCAGAAAAAGCACAGGGACAATTTTATTAGGCTAACAATTGCAAAGATTTAACAGAACGCATGGGCTCACTGGGGAGTGTGGAACTGAGTGAATTAGAACATTTTTAAACTTAAGTGCAACTATTTTTCTTCTTACCCAACCATCAAAGTTTACCCATAACTGCAGCCAGTCAAGTAAAACATTATATAGTTCTCACAAAAATATTTAATCTCCACATTATACTTTTCCCAATGTTATCTTTAGTGGATTCCACAGGACAACTTTACAGGACACAATACTTAATGCAATGTATTGGGTACAAAATAAGTGTATATAGAGAATTTATTTGACCTTCTTCCTACCACATGCTCCTGGTCACTTCACTGATCAACTACATGATCTTTCTTTTTAAATTAACATTTCCCTTTGGAAACTGAAATATTGGGAGTGGCCAATATTGTATCCCCCCACTGTAGGACACAATGATTAGTGTATTTGGGCACAAGTCCAATAGAAAACCATTTAAAGCATTTTACATACACTATATACATGGACAGAACATTCTGCAGTTTACTAAGGCCGGAACAGTAAAGACATTTCATCTAAGAATTGTCATATCAATGATCTCAACTCACGTCAAAGCTTCCTGCGTCAAGAATGTCTGAAAAATCTATTTTCAAACATCCAAATCATCACAGAAATGATTCCTAGGGAAGGAATGCCAATGGCCAAATGATGTATGCTAGTAATGGATATCAACATACATAGCAAAAAATTCTCCTGGTTGTTCTGCAGAACAACTATTTCCATTGCAATATGGTGTACTGTTCACACTTCAAGAGGGAAAGCAGCCATTTAAGATAGATTTCATACAAAAATACACATACGCAAAAATCCGCAAGGACGGGGCACATTCTCTGGGGCATTTAGAAGAGATTTGGTTGTATTGTTTTGATAGCCTAATTGATTTAACTTCTCTCTGGCCTCTTTTGGTTGGTTTTTTTTAAAGTTCTCTAAAAGGAATCACGTAGCCGTGAAAATCTGAGCTAGTGTTGAACTCCAAGAGGAACTGGAATGTGAACCCTTTGTCCTATGATAAGCTAGTCCAAGGGTCTATTCCTCCTCTCATTGCATGCCTGTCACTCTCACTAATAGTAGCAGAACAGGCCACTTAGGGTTCAGTTTATTTATTTACACTAGCCTGTAGCTTTCACCTACCCTGCTTTATAATTTCTTTTGCACAGATGTTTACAATCTGGTTCTCTTATTTCTGAGAACACAAGAGATTATATATCTGGGTATGCTTTCCCTCCCCCCATCCCCAATCAGGAGCATACACAAAGCATACACTACTCACGTGATTTTAAATCCAAGACACTTGCCTTCTTTTTTGTTTGTTTTGGAAAATCGTTTGCAAGTTCATGAACTGTATAAAATACAGTATAACAGTATACTGCTCTGTAAAGCCTTCTGCAAACTATTTATCTGTACAGACTGGTAAAAAATTACCAGCTAATATACATATTTAAAATAAAAAAGGGAAATTTGTTGAAGATTACAACCACTGAAATATAAATAGTTTGATTAGAACAAAACAATGTGACCTAGGAAAGCCTTGGTTGCTTGGTTCAATTATAGTAGCATGGTGGTTGGCTTTTCAAGGAACTTTCTGAACTCAGCAAGCCACTGGGCTCCAACTGCTCCATCCACAACTCGATGATCACAACTAAGAGTAACCGACATCATGCTGGCCACATCAAACCTGGGAAGAGAACCAATATCCAATATTTGGCACTCTGTAAATTAACTCGCTACAAGTTGTCAGCCAGTGATATTAACACACCACCCAGGACTTTTATAAAAGATAATAAATACCAAAAGGTGTGAGTGCTGTAGTACTCACTTCCACATTTATACCTCTACAAATGCTTATCCATAGATTCAGCCTCCAATGTCAGAAGAGACCAGTACGATCATTTAGTCCAGTGGTCGGCAAACTTTTTAGTCAACTGAGCCAAATATCAACAAAACAGCGATTGAAATTTCTTTTGAGTGCCAAATTTTTTAAACTTAAAATATATAGGAAGGTACATTGTTATTAACTTAATAAGGGTATTCGTAACCATCTCCTTTCACTCCACAAATCAATCAATCAATCTCTCTCTCTATCTGGCTGGCATCTCTCTCTCTCTCTATCTGGCTGGCCTGCCCCCTCTCTCTCTCTCTCGCTGGCTGGCCTGCCC
>ML685896.1:3585838-3719301 GCA_007922175.1 Pelusios castaneus
GCTAAAGAGCCGCTTGTGGCTCGCGAGCCGCGGTTTGCCGACCACTGATTTAGTCTGACCTCCTGCACAATGGAGGCCTCAGAACCTCACCCACCCACCCAATCCCGTAATAAACCTCTAACCTATGATTGATTATTATTAGAGTCCTCAAAGCATGGTTTAGACTTTAAGGTACAAAGAATCCACCAGCAAGTGAGTTGTGCCCCATGCTACAGAGAAAGGTGACACCCCTCCCTCCCCCACAGCCTTTGCCAATCTGCCCTGGAGGAAAACTTCCCAACCCCAAATATGACAATCATAGCATGTAGGCAAGACTCACCAGCCAGGCACGCAAGAAAGAATTCTCTGTAATAACTCAACCCACCCCATCTCACCTCAGGCCACTGGCATGTCCACCACCAGTAGTCAAAGATCAGTTAGCTGCCAAACTAGACTGTTCCATCATACTATTCCCTCCATAAATTTATCAAGATCAGTTTTGAAACCAACTAGGTTTTTTGCCCCAACAGCTCCCCTTGGTAGGTTATTCCAGAATTTCACTCCCCTTGATGGTTAGAAACCTGCATCTAATTTCAAGTCTAAACTTCCTGGTGGCCAGTTTATAACCATTTGTTCTTGTGTCTACATTTGTGCTGAACTTAAATATTTCCTCTCCCTGCCTGGTATTTATCCTTCTAACGTACTTATAAAGGGCAATCATATCTCCCCTCAACCTTCTTTTGGTTAGGCTAAACAAGCCAAGCTTTTTGAGTCTCCTCATTATTTTAAAGATCTGCATGACAGGTCAGATCACATTCATTTTCTAAAATTAGGTGAGCCCTTTAGAACATGCAGTTCATGTTATTGAATACAATGCAGACATGTTTTTGATAAAACTTTATATCTATGTTAAGTCACACTCTAGGCCTGGCTACCTCAGGGCAAGTTTTAGGCAGTAAGATTGATTGCAATGCATAGATAAAAGGTGGCCTTCATTTGCTCACCAGATTCAAAAGACTGCAGTGTTAGTCCAAATTGCCCTGTGAAGTATGGTCCCATGAGAAAGGAACTAGTCTGAGATTTAGGAAACCAAGATTCCATTCTCTCCTCTAGTACACATTTCCTGTGTCACTTTAGGCAAGTTATTTGTGCCTCAGTTCCTCATTTGACAGACTGGGATAATAGGACTTCCCTACTTCACAGGGTCTTTGTGCATAGAAACATTAACAATTTTTAGATGCGTGGATAATATGGCAATGGGAATCACATGAGTATCTAAGCCAGTTAATCTGAAAACGGATTGATAACACGTCTGGACAGTATTTAAAATTACGAGGTAACAAGAGAGCTCGTGCACTGTGCCTTACTATAAAATACTGGTCATCTGATGGGGAAATTAGAACACTGGCCTTTATTCCAAAGTAAATGTCACCTGTTTGAAGAGATAATTGAATCTGGATAACACCCTATGTAACACTTACCCCTTCTCATTATCTGCTGGCACCAGCCTGTTTTCTGAAGTACCAATTGCCAGAATGCATGCCTGAGGTGGATTGATTATGGCAGAGAAATTCTTAATTCCATACATTCCTAAATTGGAAACTGTAAAAGTGCCTCCCTACAGGAAATAAACACATAGATTAATACATGGAACTCCACAAAAGTCACTTGACAGTTTGTTAATTAATATGGCTAAACCAGACCAGAGTCTGGAAAATGCCTGTTCAAAAGGGTTCATTTCACCAACGTGTCATGAAATTGTTCAAAATATTTTGTTAAGTCAGAGAGAATCTCAGCTGCATGACTAATGATTAACACAGCAAGCTCCTCACCTGGAATTCATGGGGCTGAAGTTTACCTTCTCGTGCTTTGCTCGCCAAAGACGCAACATCTTTACTAATGGAAGCCAGTCCCTTTACGTGCGCATTGAACACGATGGGAGTAATAAGCCCAGCAGGAGTACTCACTGCAATGCTAATATCCACTACATGATTTCTGGAAGACACAACGGGGACATAACAGATTACTTGAGCGGGATACAGCGAAAGATTCTTGAAAGCACTAAGCCACCTCATATAAATGAGTAGTAACTGCCATGGCCATTAAGTCTAGGGCACAGGCCTCACTTACAAGGGTACTAGAAGAAAAGGTATAGAAAATACTGAGAGTCCCCTGAGCTTTATATTGCCGCTGCTCCTATTCCTGCCACCCTTTATGAGACCCTGCCAGAAGTGTACGAGAATTGCTCAATTTTGCTATTAACACCGTTCCTAGCTACATTTGAACCATATACTTACTGCCTGATAACGGTGTCCAACCATGAGGAATTTGCTTCAGGCACCTTCAAACATGCCAGAGCTGAAGCTTTAATGATGAAGTCATTGACAGAGAGCTTAACATTCTCTGACACCTCCTGTAAAGAGAGGACAGAGGTTTGAATATCACTGATTTATACACTCCTCACAACCACCACAAACACTGAATTAGTTTGCATAAACACAGGACTACACAGCAATACGTAATGTCTGAGAGAGATTGTGCTGTTCCACCTACTGTGTGACCCTATCACTGTCAATCTGACACATCTCTAAGAGGAAACAACATCTGAAAGTGTCTTAAGCCTATTTAATATTTACATTTCCCGCTACCCCGTCTTCTGTTTTGAGAAGCTGCATTCAGTTTTGGGATGTGTCACCTTCATTTTCCCAAAAGAGAAAACTTTGCTCAGAAGCAACGTCTCTTTATGGTTAGGTCCCAGTTCTTTATCTTATTTTCTAGCTGAGGCACCAACAGTAAAAGAAAGCTGTGCAGCTTGTCTAGAATTCAAGGTGACCAGGTTGGAGAACTCAGAGCACAGTGTGGGCAGTGTTTCACAAGAGAGTCCACACCTGACCAGGAGGAAGCAGCAATCTTTGGATGTGAAGAAACCTGTTCTTGCCAAGGCCAGCTTGCTCAACAGATGTAGAAGGCTCACCATATTAGTTATCTAATGAGGCTCACCATACTGGTTTTCTAACTGTCCTCTCAGACCCACACCACAACTGCTGGGAGAGTTACCTGATTGAGTTCTTTCCTGAGCACCAGTATTTCTCCCATGTTTACATCAACAGACAGATAGTAGTGCGGTATTGTTTGCTTAGACTGCATCAAACGCTGAGCAATGACCTGAAGGCAAATAAATCAGGTCATTAAAGCACAATACACTTCGCAAAATGTGTTTCCATCCAAGTTAAAAGCAGGGTTTACAATTCACACCACTATCATACATACACATCTTATAGCACATTTGTGTTTGGTCCAAGTGTCTTTGGAGTTGCTTCCTAAAGACTACGAAGCAGCAGGCAGTAACTGAAAGGCCAACTTTGCTTTTTTAAATCAGCCAGAACTTGTACCCTATTCTCATTCTGTTATCCTAGGCCAGTGGTTCCCAATCTTTTTGGCTCAAGGCCCACAATATAATTTTTAGAACCATGAGGGGCCACCAGTCTATTTAATTAATTTGCATTAAAATTAAATCAATTAAATTCAAATTAAATGTAATTAAAACGAATTATAATTAATTCATTAAATTTAAGTAAAAGTTTTAATTAAATAGACTAGTGGCCCTTCCGGGTTCTAAAAATTATATTTGTGGCCCTCAAGCCAAAAAGATTTTAAAATTGAAAAAAATTGAAAGTTTATTTTTCTTTTAAAAAGTGGGAGACAGGGGGGCTGGATGCCCATGAACAGGGACAGTTTGTGGGCAGGCTGTGGGCCGCAGCAAGAGCGTGACCCACGCTCCCACCTCCCCCTGTGGCCGTGCCAGCCCATGGCCCTGGCTCCCCGCAGCCCACACCCCCTTCCCACCCACCCATCACGCCACATTGCCCAAGGCCACCCCCAGCAGTCAGCACGTCCCACAGCCACGCCGGCTCGCCTCCCACTTTCTACCACTCCCCCCAGCCATGCTGCACTGCCCCGCCCCCCCCCCCCCCCCGCACACCCTGTCCTAGGCTTTTGCTTAGTGGAGAAGAGGAGAAGAGAGTTGAACAGATTGGTTGAGACAGAAGAAAGCTTTACGTTATGGGAAGCATCTTAATTTTGGGGAGACTGGTCCTAACTGTTATTTGTATTTTAATGAGATTGTACAAGAGGCCAGGAACATGAGATGGATGCATTTTTATAAACACGGTAACATAGCTCCTGTATGTATAAGGCACCTTCACAAGAAGGTCTCACCCTCACCTTAAAATGAAGCTTGTTACACCAGGAGAGATGGGCTAACAGGAATAGCTGTCTGTTATAACGCATCAGACACCTAGAAACGTGTCACCCTACTATAGATCACTAGTAGCAATAAGAATAAGAATGGGACTTTGCTTCAGTTTTCATTTCTCCAGGCATGAATGGATCTCATCCTTGTCCTTTTTTGGGGGTACATCAACCACCACATGATTTGGCACAGTTGGCCACCCGCTCAAAGCTCCAATCTGGGATAGAAGGGGTTGCTGCAGATTAGGGCTGAGATGCACTGACGAAGCTGTGGACAGGGAGAGGCCTTACAGGTAAGAATGGAAATGCATCAGCAAGCTGACCAGGGGAAGCTTGCTCAACACCCGCCCATTCTATACCTGATTTAAGCCAATGCTACTAAATCACTTGCTCTCATGAGCATGTTCTTCCACCAAGTTCACTACCCTTTAGCATCCAATTGGCCCTCCTGGTTAGAAGGGACTTTCGTCAACAGTAGTTATATGTTTAATTTCTCTGGAAGGACTCCCATGTGCAGATACAATCTCTTCTTTAATGGGAGACAAAGAAAGAAAGCCTCTTACCCTCCGAATATTACTGATGGGGATATCTGTGAAGGTGCCTGTAGGAGGCACTGCCGATGTCGGAGCTGCAGGTGTCACAGGAGGTGCCAAAGGAGCGGCCTGTGTTCAAAGAGATGCAAACAGTTGGTTTTCCAATCATTGTTCAAACACGAGCCTGGGTTTGTAGTGAACAAGAAATTCCATTACAGAGACCTGCCTCGGTACTTTGGAATAATGCCTGTGAATAATGCTGTGGTGGAAAACGCATGGCTGAAACACAGCTACTGTCCCCGTTTCCCAGTCACTCTTGCTAGTAAGTAGAAGAGATTTCCTTCCTGCAGCTTCCTAGCCATTTTTCCCTAGTGCACGTTAAGTGATTCACAAACCAACAGAGTCCTGTGGCACTTTTAAAGACTAACAGATTTATTTATCGCATGAGCTCATGCGATAAATAAATCTGTTAGTCTTTAAAAGTGTCACAGGACTCTGTTGTCTTTCTACAATAGACTAACACGGCTACCCCTTTGGAATTTGACTAAATATTAAGGCCATGGTAATATTCTGTTTATAGGTTTTGGCTATAGGAAACATACAATATTGATATCTGTAGCAACAATACCGTTTATTACCCATCCTTAACTAGAGTGATAGGCTACAGTGATTTAGCTACAAAGCAGAGCCCCACCTGAGAATGACTGGAAAGTAAGGATGACTGCAAAAGGCTTATAATACTGTCTTTCCCCTCCTAAGCTGCATTCCTTAAGGCTTCAAGGCACCATTAGGTGTCCAGTTACTCTGGTAATAGGGACCATATGAACACCTGAAGAAGCAGGACATGCTTTTGTAGTGAAATGCCAAAGTGACAAATTAAAAAAGGAGAATATCTCGCTTCACATTTCTGGAGTCCTCCACATGTTGACCCTTTCCGATACAATATTCAACACTGTCCGAACAGCACCACCACCAGTCAGTCTTCAGAATGCTCATACTTCGCCTGCTGACTGCAGTCTTCAAATTGCTTCCAAAACAGCAGCAGTTAACGCTACACTTCTGTCATTATAACAACTAATGTGGCAGTACACGATCTCAACAGATTTCAGTCCTACTCACTGGGGCAACCTTTGGAGGCACAAACGACTCAACATCTTTCTTTGTGATTCTGCCATCTGGTCCAGTACCTGGTGGAGGGACGAGTGAAATGTAAGATTTCATCCAATGCTGTATTGGGTAAATGCAAGTTAAAATGAAATCCACTCCCTTTCTAATCCAGTCATTTAGCACAGCAATTGGATACTCGGTTGTAATTTGTATCTGGAAAATATTTTCGATGGACTGGGAGGGAATGGACAGCTAAGCACTTATCTAATGGGGACAGAGGCTTGCATACGAACAATGGACATGGCAACTCACCCTTCAACTGTGTAATGTCAATTCCTTTTTCTGCTGCCAATTTCTTCGCGAGGGGGCTAATTATCACCCTTCCTTTGTGTGCAGGAGTCGCAGGTGAGGAGACTGCTGGAGCTGAAGGGACAGTAGGCTGGGGAGGAGCTGCCACCTTAAGACAGTGGGTTAGACAGTCATTAGCAACACAGACATTCAGCTAAAGTCTTAAAGTTTCATTTAAGTATGAGAAAGGTTAACATGCAAAGAGAACATGGGTGCCTGGTTGGGAGAAACAAACTAGAGAATGTCCACAGATCAGCAACAAAAACATAATCAGGGGCTGGAAGGACTGACTTAGGAGGAGATTAAAGAAGAGAATAAGAAAGCTAAATCTGCAGAACTGTGGCTAGAGTGATATCAGATGTAGGGAACATAACACTACAGGTATGGGGAGAAAAACTATTTAGGAAGGTGGAGAGAAATAATTTCATCTATGAGAAAATGTAGTCTATCAGAAAGCCTTCCTGTGAGTGCAACTGATTAGACTGTGGAAGGGGCAGTAAGGATTTGCATCTCCATCATTTGGGAGATTTAAAACTAGAATGGGCAGTGAGAAGAGATGCAGGGAACAACCAGCATGAATTCCCGAGGATAGACTAGCTGGTGCTAACAGGTTGTATCCATCTCACATTACCCTCCCACTCATGCCACAAACATATTGTTGGAGTTCAAGCTTCACAAGGCCCAAACCAGCAGGATATTCAAATCAGATTAATAGCTGCTAATGGTCCCATCAGAATCTGTCCTTACTGAAGGGAGAGGAATGGGTAGTGGTGCTTGTGATTTGATGTCAGCTACTCCAGTCTCCCTGTAGTCAGCAAATGCTGCAATATCAGACTCCCTTTCCACAATGATGCAGAGTGCGGTTCCTAATGGCACATCTCTCGTTCCTTCAGGCACCAGAATTTTTGCTAGGTAACCTTCTTCCTGCACTTCAAAGCCTTAAAAGAAAACAAAAATGATGGATGAATGCTGGGGAAGATCAAACAACCAGAAGGTTGGCAATGGTGCCTCAAAATCTCACCACATTGGCACAATGAAGAGTTCTTCTAGATGATGCTTTCAGACTCCTCCGGTAACTAAACCTCTGCCACTTTTTAACAGATCTTTCAACCAAAACTAAATGGGGAGACGTCTCCATGTCTGAGGGTATGTCTACAACACTGTCCAGGCTGCATGGGGCTCCACAGATCAACGCAGCGGAATTGATTGAGCAGGCAGTGGAAACCTGTACAGTAAACCCCAAAGCGCTCTTCAGTTGATGCAGTAAAATCCTGTTCTTGGCAGGAAACACCACCATACATGAACATTAAGTAAGTCAACAGGAGATACACAAGTTTCAGAATGTTGCTTGCGTATCACCTGTTGACACCACCCCAGGCTGGTGCAAGACTGGAAGCCGATATGAGTAGCTCCATCATCTAAAACTACAAGAGGACAGGAAATAGCTTTAAATTCTGCCACGCATTGCAGCTGGATGAGAAGAGTCTGGTTTGAAGCTCTGCTCTGGATCACTCTCCCCAGAGGTTACAGATCAATCTATGGTCCCCCTCAAAGTTGGAGACTGCTCACCTATTGTGGCTTTGTCGGTTTCAATTTCTGCCAGTAAGTCTCCTTCACTCAGTTTCTCACCAACCTTCTTCTCCCACCTCTGAACTGTGCCCATTGTCATCGTAGGCGAGAGAGCAGGAAGAGCAACCTATGGAATAAAAAAAAACGCGAGTGTGTCATACCGGGTAACTGCAAGCCAACAGAAATGGCAGCGTGACTCTGAACCCCAGCACACGTTACCTTCGAGAAGGAGTCAGGACTAATATGTTCCTGGACTGCCTAACCCAACAGAGCAGGATGCGGTGCTGCCACCACTTCTCTGCTTTAGCTTCTTTAAACAAGGCTTAAATTAAAGAAGGAAATTGAATAGCAACAACTGAGGGATTTTCTTTTGTGGATTCTACTTTGCCTGTTTAATGCTAGTAAATAACATCACCTAGGACTCATATAGCACTTCTCGTTTACAGAGCATAAGAGCATCCAGATGGGGAAACTGAGGCACGAATAGGTGGACTGCCTGCCTTGTCTGAGGTCACACAGCAAGTCAGTGGCAGAAATGGAAGGAAAATTCGCAATTCCACCAACTCCATTTGGAATCTGACCCTTTAACAAATGAAAAAATGAATGGGATGAAGGGAAGGGCTATGCTGGGAGCCACACACTCTGGCCTCCAGAGCAGTCAGATACTACAGTGACAGGCACTTTAGAAATACATGCAATAGTAATGGTGTGCATCATTTTACAAGACACTAGCATCATTTCTACTGTATCATTGCGAACTTGTTAGAGAATCAACATTCGACCTGGCGCCCCCCCGCCCCAAACATGACTAGAGCAGTAGGAAGGAAGCCTGTATGGTCGGGTGGCTAAGGTGCTAATTTGGAATTCAAGAGACATGGGTTAAGTTCCCTGTACCACTCTGTATATCCCGTGATACCCTGGGCAGTTAATGTAATCCCACTCTGTCTTAGCTCCCCACCTGTAACACATGGATAACAACAGTCTCTACTTCACAGGAGTGTTGCCAGGCAAAACCCATTGATTAAAGATTGTGAAGTGCTCAGCTACAATGGTAAAGGGACCATATAAATCCTTAAGATAGACAAACATAGGCTACTGTAGTAGTATTAGATGGCCACACAGAGATACCTCAGCATCTAACCACATCAATCTAACAAAGCACAACTCATAACTGACCACCCAACCCCTCACATCTAGTCTACTTCCCACTACACAAACTTAAAAGGAAATTCTCCCCATATCACTGGGCCCCAGCAAAGTAACAGAAGGCGTGATGCAGCTCCCAAGTCCCTTTGTGTAAAGCTGAGCGTCATAGCCCTACTTTTAACAGCCTAAAGAAATCACATGAACAACTCTGCAATCCATAAAGCTGAGTGAGAGACCTAGGCTTCCTATCAAATGAATGGGGAGAAATAGGCACCTTAGAACAAAAGAGCACACCAGGCAGGGAACTGCCTAAATTAATCAATGCCAACAACTGGAATGAGGGAAAGGGACCTGCCACTCTCACCCACATTGGCACTTGAGCCTAGGCTGCAGGGAAGCACCTCATGCTGCTAGTGATCATGAACAGGAACCAGTCCTTAAGCCATTTCTTAGGGGAAGGAATTTGGAATCTATCTTGCCCCACACAAGAACAGCGGAAAGAGGAGCTGGTGCCACCCATCTTAAAACTTTTAGCCCAAGGGTTAGAGCACTCACCTGGTATGTGAGAGATCTTAGATTAACCCCAACTACTTCCTCAGCTACAGGGGAAGAAAGGATTTGAACAGGTGTCTCTCCCCTCTCAAGATAATGCTCTAACCACTAAGTGATAGGATATTCTGATGTGGGGCTGCCTCCATCTCTCCTGCTGAAGCTGTTCCATTATAGATAATGAAAGAGCGGTTGGTGTAAGGGACTGGAAACAGGGTCTCTCCTCTCCCTGGGGGTGCGCTGTAAGCACCGGATTGGAATTGTGGCTTGTTGGGTGCCTTCATCCCCCTCTCTATTCTATGTTGCTAGGCCATCTGCTAGCCACATTAATCAATCAATATCATTGCCTCCTAATAAGGAGAGAATCATGGACATACAGGGGCTTTTTATAGTCTGTGGGAGCGGGAATCCTACAAGGAACTCGTTCTCTTCCTTGACTGATAGCTGGGTACTAAAAGATTTCAGAGCACAGCTGACTGGGGCCCTCCCGCTAAAGCCCATTTTAAATCTGTAGGATAGATCAACTGACTCACACTCCAGCAACTAAAGCTAATAAGGTCCATGGTTTATATCTTCATCACAATGCCTAGGAGCTAACCATGTTAGATAAGCAGAAAAGAGACAATGAAGAATGACAAGGAATAATTCAGTGAGGATATGTTCATGCCTTACCTTCATGTGAGGAGGGTAGGAGCTGCCTGGAGCCTGCACTGAGGGCTGAGCTGGTGGTGGAGGAGCTGCCGCTGGTGGGGGAGGCACTGCGGTTGCTGGAGCAGCAGATGCTGCAGAATCCAAAGTAAAATTCTTAAAGGCATCAACAAACTCAGGCCTAAAAGAGAAGAGAAAGGAGCCATGAAGACAACATGAAGATAATGTGACTGATGTATTTTAGGGCACCCAGCCAGTCAGGCTCCCAAGACAGTAATCTACTGAAATGTGAATGATTTACTTACTTCTCAACCGTGATACATATTATAGACCCAATGGGAACATCCCTTGTCCCTTCCGACACCAGGATCTTGGCTAAGTAACATTCTTCTAAACTCTCAAACCCCACCGTTGCTTTGTCTGTTTCCACCTTTGCAAAAAGAAAACCATTTTGTTACGGTGCAAAATAAAAAAAAAAAAAAGCTTCAGATAGGCTCACAATCTTCCAGTCTGATGTTTGTGGGTTAGTGGAGATCCCTGGCCCATAAAGCTAGTGAGAATCAGCTCAGCTGGCAGCAACAGGTTGGCTGAAAAGGAAAACATACTGTAGAACAAATGGGTTGACTCTCTCTCAAAATAGCTAAGAAACATCAGGCAGCTATGAGAAACAGTGGGGTTGTGGCTGATTTTAATTCCTTCAGTAAAATGTCTTCAGAAAATTAATATTAATTTTTATTTGTACTTCATAGATCCCAGGCAGGGATCAAAACCTCACTGTGTTAGGCACCGTACATACACAAACACAAATAGCGTCCCTGCCCCAGGGAGCTTACATTCTAAATTTAAGAGGGAATGAATGGACAGAGAGGCTGATAGGGGAGTACAAGGAAACAATGAGACAATATATCAGCACGAGAGGCTGTAGTCTCAGCTCAAAGAACAGCCTCAACTGTGGCCAAATTTTATGTTGGCCTCACAAGAGAGAATTTTAAGGAGAAATCTAAAGGAAGATGAATTAGTTTTGTGGATGTTTATGAGGAATTTCATCCAAACTGAGGGGTAGCACAGGAGAAAGCACAAAGGTGGGTAATGGAAACTGGCATTATGAGCTGATCATGAGTGGGAATCAACCTTTCAATGCTGAGATAGTAGGTAAGGGTGAGAGTAAAACATATATGTCTGTTGGGTCACCTGGAACAAAATCCAGAGGAATCACTTAGCATGGGGACAACTTAGAGCCTATAACCTGCCTTGTTCTCTAGTGATGGTGCAACCTCCCACTCCAACCCTCCCAGGAACTGCCCTTGCTGCCCTGTCACTGGCCAGGGGCAACCTCTCCCTGGTACCTCTGCTATCAGATCTCCCTCACTGATTTTCTCCCCTTCTTTCTTCTCCCATCGAGCAATAGTCCCCATCTGCATTGTTGGGGAAAGAGCCGGCAAAGGCACCTGCAAAAGAATAACCCAGCCATAGTAAAATTACCACATTTTACAAGTGGCTGTAGAACACCTCCCAAGAGAGGCCAGCCAATCCTCTCAAAACCAGAAACAAGCAAGGTGTCAATAAAATACCCACAACAGTCTCACATATTCACAGCCGTTCATCCGAGGGTGCTTCATATTGGCTCACTAGAGTCAGTCGCCCCGTGAGCACTGAAGGGCACCCACAAACCAGCGCAAACACTAGAGCGGGTAAGGAAAGGGCGCGGAGAGAAGGGCAACGCCCAACATGTTGGAGGATACACCTCCGGCTCGGACAGAAGATTCCTGGGCTATGGGCAAGTGGATTGTGAAGATGAGCAACCACACAATCTGCTGGTTCAGGGCCCCAGGAACAGAAGTGGGGCCTGGTTAGGTGAGGGTCACAGCAGGAGATGGACTGCAGGGGTGCTTAGTGTCTGGGTGGGCTTTGCAGTGGGGGTCCCTGTACCTCCCCTCCATCAGCTCCAGAGTTGGGTGAGCTCCCACGGCCCCAGGCACTGGGGACAGGGAGAATGGGGGTCACCCCTGGCTGGGGGTCTCTGGGGGAAGTCCCCAGCTCTGGGGTGTGTCCAGGATACCCCAGCACTGGAAGGCCCCACTAACGGGGCACCCAGGCCGGTTCCTAGCACCCCTCCCCGCGGCCCCTCACCTTCTGGTGGGGCGGGAGGCTGCACCACCGCCGGGGGGCGAGGCGGGGCCAGGGCTCACCCAGCAGCAGCAGCCGCCGCCCCGGCCCCCTGGGCCCCGGGAGGCTCCGGCCCAGTAAGGGCTGCGCGACCCCCAGGCTCCCACCGCTCAGGGCGCGCGGGCTCGCCCCCGCTGCGCCGGGCACCCGCCGCGGGGCCGCGCACGGGACCAGGCGCCGCGCCATCACGCGCCACATGGTGCCGCCGAGCCGGGACCGCCGGCGGTTCCAGCGATGACCTCGCTCCCCTCCGGACAGCACCGCGCTTTACGGCAGTAGCGGCTGCGACAGTGTCGCGAAGAAGAGCTGGGGGCGGGGCTGGAGGCCCTCAGGGGGCGGGGGAGGAGGAGGTCCTGATTCAGAGAGCAGGGGTTGGGGTGTAAGGAGGTCTGGGCCAGGGAGTTAGGGGGCAGGGAGGGAGAGGGAGTCTGGGGGCCGGTTAGGGACTGTAGGGGAGTCTGGGGCAGAGAATTAGGGCATCAAGGGGGTCTGGGGAAGGGAGCTGGGGGCAGGTTTGGGAGCGCGTGGTGGGGGCGATATTCCCCTGCTGCAATCTGGTGGGGTGTGCCACTCCGATCGCTCGCTCCTGGGCCCTGATTTACCCTGCTTTGCTAGGTGAATCTCCCACTCCTGGGTCAGCCCACACGTCTCCTCCGTGTAGTTGGTCCCACGCAGTATACATGCGCTCACTGGCCACTCAGGGGACCCAGCGAGCACCCCTAGCCCCCAAATGTCACACCAGGAACTTCCGTCCTGCAGGGATTGGGACCGTTCCCTGATCACCGAAGGTTCATATACTCTCTCTCTCTCATTTTAACAAGGAAACATATGCATCACTTCTGCTCCAAGTTAGGCATTCACACATTCACTCTTTTTCCAAAATCCATTCTGCTTTAGATAAAACATTACTTTAGTAATTAAATCATGCTTTTAAGTGATATATAGCAAATCAAGGCACATTCTATTAAGCAATCAATTAAGGAGTTTATCACTATCAAATAAAAGGAGATACTCATTCTAAGCTAAGGTTCACTGTTGCAGTCTATCTCTAGCTTACCCACATGGCTGGCTACTGATGGTTTTGCAGCCAGGCCCTTCCCGCCACCGGGATAGGTACAGGTCTTGGAAGCTGCTTGCAGGATGGAGATCCAAATAGAAAAACCCCAAACCAGTTTGAAGTATGACGTTCTCTCCAAACACTATCTCCTCCGTGGGGTCAGGTGAGTGTAACCTAATCTTTCCTTCCTGAGGCCATGTCTACACTGGGGTAACCACCTAAAGTCAATGTTAACACATCAAAATAATGAAACTGGAGGAGAGTGTACACAGGACACTCCTGCTCTGGCTGCAGGCTACTTGCCCTGGGCTGCCACTAGTTCCCACAGCCCTGCTGGGGGATCGATAGCCCACACCCAGGGCTGCCATTGGTCCCCACAGCCCCATCAGGGGATCAGCAGACCCCAGTTGGGGCTGCTGCCGGCTCCCACAGCCCCCAGCTGGGGCTGCTGGCGGCCCCACTGCAATCTGGGCAGCCCTGCACCAGCAGGCCCCTGGTGGCAGGCTGCCCAGACCACAGTGCGGCTGCCGGGCTAGGGGCAGCCCTGGGGGGTGGCCAGTTTCTACACTGGGGTTAGGGCGAATTACCAAATTTGCCCTTAACCCTATGCCTTATAAGGTCGACTTCTAAGAAGGTTTAATTCGACCTTCCCGCTGCATCACTGTGAACGCAGGCTGTAGAAGGTCAAAGTAAGCAGCGTTAGATCGCTCAGTGTAGACAAGGATTGAGCCAGGGAACTTAATTTGCATAGCTTTTGTCATGCACCCCTCACCGTGTACCTGCAGAAACACAGCTCCGCAGGTCCATTTGTCTGCCCCCACCTGACCCATGTGAAATAGATTGGGGACATGCTTCATATCTTTACACTTGTATGTTGCAGGAAACATGCTGGCATAACAATAATGAATTTTGCATCAAACCACACCATTACTTTACAAGGGTGGACAAGAAAGAGACACAGATTACCTTACAGGGATGGGGATGGTGGGTGCAGCATGTCCTAGGAGTCTGGAGTTATATCATGGAGAGTGGGGGCACTTAGGTGCCAAAAGGGAAAGTAATTGGATAGAGGAGGGCAGAGGAGTTGGGGGGTGTGGAATAGCCTGAAGATCAAAGAATTGGGTGGGTGGGAGGGGGGCAATAAGACAGGGAGCAATCACAGGAATTTGGGGTCTCCAGCCCTGTCCCCTTGTCTGTGAGCTTCACTTCCATCCCTGTTGGAGGTCCTGGTGCCCAGGAGATGAGGTGGCTCCCCAGTTGGGTACTAGAGATGGAAGGTTGCAAATGGACAGCTAAATACCTAACCCGGATGTGCTGGTTCAATGCAGACTCCTGCAGCTGCCATCTGTTGCAGGTGGACCAGGGGCATCAACACATCCAACTAAAGCACCTCCAAGGTGCCCACGATGCTGTCTCTCTAGGGAATGCAGCTTCCTTTATGATGGTGGCTCTATGATTGCAATTCATGTATGACTTGGTAAAGAAAAATGCCACATGTACAGTTTGATTTAAACTCAGGCAGACCCACCCTAGCGGGAGTTTTGTGTTATAAAAGCTAGGTCTTGTCATCAACTTCCAAGTGAGGAAGATGCGATGTTCCCTGGCTGGAACAGGCTTTAGAGCACAGCCAAACCAGTATGTCAGTTCTGTTTAGGCCCACAGCAGCAGCCCTTTGACTGCAGAAACGGTACCAGATTCGAGTCCTCGAAGTCCATAGCGTACATCCCATGTCCCTGAATTTATTGAGCTATAAGCTCCAATTCTGAATTTGCAGGTGATTCCCAAGAGCATACAGATCATGACTGACTTCCATGGGGTTCAAACACAGGTTTCAGCATCAGTCTTAATTTGTATTCTTCAAGGTGACTGTGTGCCTCAGTTTCCCCATATTCCAACCCAGCAACTACACTGAGCGGTACTGACATTTTCCCTCGGGGAACTGAGGCTTTCTTAACATCTGTAAAGTGTTTTGAATTTCTTAGTTGATAGATACCATACATACACAAAGTATTATTGTCCTTATCACTACAGGTTCAGGGTATTTAAAAGACTCCACCATCCCCAGAATCGACAGCTTGCTGAGGCCAGACACTGTGATCACAAACGAGGAGCAGAAAAAGGTCATCATGGCTTATGTCATGGTCCTGTTCAAAAACAGAACCCCAGCCTTTTGTGGAGCTCAAATTCAGAAAGAGGAAAAGTATGGCCCCTGGCTGACATCCTGAGAGCCAGGGGCTACGAGGTGGATACCCACGCCCTTATCATCGGAGCTCTGGGTGCTTGGGACTCCTCCAGCAAGTGTGCGCTGCAGGCCTGCATAGTTGGATGGTGCTACGCCTGGTTGATAAGCTGCCTCATGGTCTCAGGCTGTCTACACTGATGGCAGCAAATTCGCCACCATCAGTTCGAACTTCTGGGTTCGACCGAGCGGTCAATCAAGATGTGCTCAGTTGATCTGGAGTTCGATGTAGTAACTCCAGCCCTGTACATAGAGTAGCGCTAAGTCGAACTTACACCATTTGCATTCAACTTAGCGCAGTGTGTACAGGGGAGTTACTAAGTCAAATGGAGATACACAAGGTATTTTATGTATCTTGCATATCTCTGAAAACCGGCGGCAGTCTAGACCAGGCCTCAGACTCCATCAGGTGGTCCAGAGACATCTGTGTTGGACACATCACCAGGCACAGACAATACCAGAAGGAGAAAGCAGGAGTGCCTCGGTGAATACCATGAAGAGAATTTGAAGACCTCCCTCCTCACAGATGTGAACTATGGACTATTTACATTGCATCACACTGTTGACATAAAGCGGGACAATCCCTTCCACCACACCTTGTATACCCTCTGCATAACTTCTGTAAACATGATGTTCCCAAAGTCCTTACCACATGTACTTTAAACCCCTAAACTCTTGACTCTCTTCATCCAGGACAGTGCAGGCTATGTATTTGTTATACTTGCAATTCTTACCATAACTCAGTGCTTGTCAATGACCTCTACTCTGTACCTGGATACCCAGCCATGCTTTACATTAGCCCTATAAACTGCTTGTTCTTTTATAACCTTGCCTTAATAAAAATGTTAGAGCTGTTTTCAGCACACAGGACTTGCCATCGGCAGAACCAGCCACTACTGCACCTCTGTGCATAAGCATGAGTCTGTGGCTGTAGTGATATTTGCTCACAAATCTCTGAGTTAACTGAGCCCAATCCTATTGCATTCCATTTTAAATTAGATGATCTGTATGATCTGGGTCTGGTGAGTTGTAGTTTTAAAATATCTCAAAAGCGCACTTTTATTTAAAAATAAATACAAATCTTGCAAGCAAGGAAGCAATTGACCAGCCCAGGGCTATTTGCTGTTTATTGTGTCTATATCCAAATCTGCTCTTCAAAATGAGGTTCAGTCTCTGAACTGTCCCACTGTTTTTGAAGATTCTGGAAGCCTGATGGAAAAGACCTTTATTGGGTTTCCGTTCTGTCTCTGGCCAGTCAGGATAGTTTCTTCTGCTCTGTATTCTATTCCTATTACCTATTGAACACGCTCATATGCATGAGCACTGCATGCCTATCAACACTGAAGACCAGTGGTTCTCAGCCTTTTGCAGGTCGCGACATGCTTGGTGGTGTGACGTGACCCTACAGGACACAACAGCTCACCTGCCTCAGGCCAATTCCAGCCATTTCCCTGGCTCTCTGCGACACACTTACCACTGTGTGATGGCACAGTAATGTGTCCCGACAGAGTGGTTGAGAACCGCTGTCGAAGAAGGTTCAATTCAAAGCAACCTTCCTTCCCACCCATATGGATTGACTGAACTCCATCTGCAAACTATAGTTTATCAAGTTTATTTTTTCTTGGTCCACAAATCCAAAGAAAATCCAGTCAAATATATCCAGCTCTTAGATGTACAAGTAAACTTCTGTTCTCACTCTGTTGAGGGACAAGGAGAGTAACTGTTCTTTTTAAAAATGATGAATGCAAACTTTAGCATTTCTAAGAAAATATAACTTTACATATAAGGTGTGTTAAATAATCAAGTTACAATTTTAGGAAACCAAAAAGTAGCTTTGAAGAAAATAGGGTAGAAATGAACATAAAGAGAAGCAACGGAAAACATTTAAACCAAGTCCAAAGCCTGATTTGGATCTCATGTGCTCTGCTCTAAATTAGGAGTAAATCCATTTAAGCCAATGTACTTACACTAGTGAATAACTGGTGCAAGTGAAAGGAGAATCTGGCCCCATATATACCTACTCCTTTCCAGAATTATCTTGCTCCTCTTTATTTTGTGAATAACTTTTCCTCACCTGCCTCATACTCCTTTTTCATCATTCATATAATGACAGGAAGTCAAGAGAAAATTGCCCTGTCATTGCAGGAATAAAGCTGAACCTGAATTGTGAATTTGTTTTATTTCAGAGCCTCTGAGGGTAGCAATCCTAGGAAACCAGGCATGGCCATGGCCTTCAATTTAAGACAAACTTATAGTTCTGGCCTCAGGCTGTCTCACACAAGTGCCAGTGACGTTTGTTGGAGTTGCAAATGCCTATCTTAGGGCAGTATGGTGCCAGTACTTTTCAAGGGTTTGAACTCGGTACAGAAACCATTTGTTCTGTCACAGAGGGAACAAGGTTTTTGTTTTAGCTTCTATGTGGTGAAGGGTGCTGGGCTGATAGTGAAATCTTTATCCCCAGATGTGTCACAGTGGCAGTGCACATTTCCTTCCCTGTGCCTCCTCCAAATATACTTCACCCTGTCCTGAAGGGAACACATGAGAATAATTGGCTCCAGGGATGATTCAATCCTTGGTCCCTCTGCTGAGACTGCCAACAGGAATTTCTATGGTGACAGTGGTTATGGTGATGTGGAACTATTAAGAAAAGGACCGAGATTCCCAACTCATTCCATGTTGGCCATCCATCAGCCATTGCTTGCATGGTGACCAGGGTCACTACTGAATGAAACTGGACTGAAATCTATAACCTACAGGTGAGAATTTCTATCGCACTAGCAATTACCTCAGCCATCAAGTCACCAAAGATAACTCTTAAATGCTGCTCATCTCATAAGCAGAGAGGATTACAGGACAGATATGTGGAGGCCTTTGAAAAATTACTTTTTAAAACTGTTTCCATAAAATGGACAAGTCCTTCCTAAAGCGCACAACTCTTACTGAAATTAAGCGGATAGTAAAACTTGAATTAAAAGACATTCAAGATAAATTGTTATTGAAATATGACAATGAATTTTTGTATGATAACCCCATGCTGTTTTATAGCAACCCACTAAAACACATGCAACAGAGAAACCAGTGATTTCCAGGGAGGAAGACACATTCTGTTTCTTTTCAGGACTGATACAACTTTTTTCCCAGTGAAGAACTTTCCCAAATGCTGATGTTTTGACTGCTGTTTGTGAAGACAAAGAGTGTGTATAAATCAGCCTATGAAATGGAGCAGACCAATGGCCTAACAGCCAATACATGTTCTACCAGTGTAGGAAAGGGATCAGAAAGGCTTTGCCTGTATACTGAGGGAGTGAGAAGAAAAACGACATATAATTACTGTCTATACAAGAAACAGCTGGCAAAATATAAAACCAGCAGGAATTAGTTGTACTTTTGTAGTAAAATAAAGCTAGCCATGGAACCCGCTTTGCGTGGTATTAACAGGAGACTGTATAAAACATATTGATGTTCTCGAGATAAAAATGAGTACACTACAGCACAGTATTGTGGAAATATACAGAAAGCACTTGCACTGGTATAAAAATATACACCTCAGACAATGATGTAAACTGGTACAAAATCATTCCAAAAAACAGGAACTAGTTTACAAAAGGTCACATTAATATAGAATAATAAAACCAAGTTTTTATGTCCCAGCCTCACATGCATAACACAGACAAACAAGCAGCCCAGTGGTGGGGAGCACATGTACCAAAGAGGAACAGACTGAGGCTCAACTCAGTGCCTGGCTTTTTCAGTCAACAGTGTCTGTCTGCTGCAGACTGCAGCCAGCTTTGCAGAAGTCTGACTGTCTGACAGCCTGAGAGCAGGGCCTGGCACTGCAGCAAGAAAGCCTGGGCCACTAAGGGTAGTCGTCACTGCAATAAAACACCCCTGGCCGGCCTGTGTCAACTGACTTGGGCTCAAGCTGCAGGGCTATAAAATTGCAGTGTAGACCAGTAGTTCTCAACCTTTTGCAGGTGGCGACATGCTTGGCTGCATATCGCAACCCTACAGGACACACCAGCCCACCTCCCCCAGGCTGAATCCAGCCATTTCTCTGACTCTCCGTGACACACTTTCCACTGGGTGGCAACTCAGGAATGTGTCCCAATACAGTGGTTGAGAACCACTGGTGTGGACATCCAGGCTTGTGCTGGAGCTGGGTTCTGGGACCCTCTCCCTTTGCAGAGTCCCAGAGTGTGGGTTCCAGCCTGACCTGAACATGTACACTGCAATTTTATAGCCCTGCGAGCCCAAGTCAACTGAGATGGGTCAGCCGTGGGTATTTTATTGCATTGCAGACCTACCCTAACAGATCTCACGACACATGCTCTCCCAACTGACCATTTTCTAATCTGTGAGGTGCCAGAGACGAAAGCACGCTTGGAACTGGAGCGCTGCTGCTCACAATGTGTATCTTACCAGTTTGGCTATTTGCCTAATGGCCTTGCCAGTCAGTGATCATCAAGTGAATGGTGATGCCTGCACAGAGAAAGTTGGAAGAAAGAATACAGATGCAGCAACAGAACAGACTTTGTTACTTCATCCCTAAAGAAACATTCCTGCTTCTCCTGGGAGAGTAGATGAGAACTCCTGGTTGGATATATGGTAAGGGCAGGGATGGTAATGGCTGCAGGGAAAGAGAGCTAGCAAAAGACGCAAAAGTGCCTCATCACCCTTGCTGGGGTTCCTTCTCCCTCCCTTGAAACAAAAATCAACTGGCAGTTAAGTAAGCACCTGTTATCAAAGAGTTTGCCAGGCAACAAAGGAGTTCAGACCTGATTGCAAGTTGAAGGGCAAATGGCAGAAGCGAGGCTAGGAAATGGAAGCCTGCATTTGGAAGAAAGACAACTTTGCCAACCTGCTGATCTTTGCTTTAGTAGTGCTGAACGCAATCTGTAAGCCTCTTGTACTGTCAGGTTCCTGGTGCTCAGTGTATCCAGAGCCTGCAAAGTTCACTGGAGGGAGCTCCGCTCTGTCTCTTCAGCACACATACGCCAGGAATGGATTTTAGTTGGTCTGACCTGGTAAAAACTAGAATCTAGCAGCATCTTCTGGTCCATGAGGGCAGAACTTGTTGTTTCAGGGATCAGTGCAGGTTCCCATAATACTGAATGTGTCAAATCAGAGTTGAAATATTCAGATTACAAACTGCAGCAGGCATTTCTTGGGTGGGAGAGCCAGGAGAATGGAGAAACACATCATTAAGGCCTCCAGGATTTTGTTGACAGGACTAAGCAAGATGATTCTTTCCCACCAACCTGTAATTTCAGAGTCACAACGCTGTCTGCATTTGGCCATGGAAAGATAAATGCCAGGCATTCTCACTCACTAAAAAGTGTTTTACCCGTTGTTTGCAGAGAAGTCCTCTCTTTTGGCAGCTTGAATTGGACATGTCCCAGCTCACACTCTTTTTGGTCATTATCTCTGAGCAGAACTCCCAGACACAGGTCCCCACAATAACAAGACGCAAGAGTCTGATTAATTCTCCCCGTGATCCTCTTCCACCCAGGCTACGATTTTCCCCTCCCAACCAGGAATGATGTCATCATCCTGAAATACCTATGAAAAGGCAGAGAGTCAAGTCACTTGGTGAAGAGGGACACAGCTTTGTTACATACGAACAACATGCAAGATGGAGCCACTAAATCAAACAGTAAAATTAACTAGCACTTACACAGCATGTTACAGTTCCAAAACACTTTAAAAACTGCAGTATGGCTGGCTACTCCTCTCCCATTAAGAAAAAGAATAGGATTATTAGCCCATTTCTTCTGACAGGGGAAGTGAGTTTCAAAGAAGGATCATGATTTGCCCAACATTACCCAGGGAGTCCCAGACACTGCATCCTGAGCTCAGAACATTAGCCAGCACTGTCTTTGGAAAATGCTATTGTGTATTCTTAATTTTAACTTAATTTTTGGGCGAAGGGCACCATTTACAGTTAATGGAGGGAGAAGGAAAAGGATTCTTTGCAATATAGAAATAGATCATAACAAACCAAGAACCACATTCAGCTCTGGCATAAGTAGACACATTGACCTAATCAGGAGTTACTGCTTATGCCAGAGCTCGCTCTGGCTCCAAGTATTTAGGATTCTTTAGAAAAAGCCCATCCCCAGCAGCCTGGCTCACACCCAAGGGACACGAGCCACAAAGGGAGAAAACTCTGCATTGGGACTTTAGACAGACAAGAGGCCCAAATCCTGCTGGCCTGCCCATGCAACAGCCCCATCACCTGATATAAGTGGGCACTGTCACCTGATGGACTTGGTGCTGATTTTACAGGCTGCAACACACCAGCGAAAACAACAGATGTCACACCGGTTCTACTAACTCCAAATCAAACCTTGGGAAAAAGAGTTTGGAAACCTATTTTTTGGATTAACCAAATGCCTGTTTGTTTGAAAGATTTTCTCTCTGCTCCAAAATGTAGATGGCCATTGGATAGCTGCTTCTAGAGGTATGATTTGGAATCTGCACTCCCCCACCCTCTCAAACAGTGTTATCATAGGAAGCGTCCCTGGGAGCAGTGGTAGTGAAGGGGGGACCCTGCAAATCACCATCTGCCATTTGTGCACCTTTGTGATCATACTAAATTCACTGCCCTGGGTGGGACTGAACATGTCCATTTTTGGCCCTTTGTTTGGGGGCTCTCATTCCTCAAACAGTGACTCAGAAAACTTGTTCTGTAGCTAGTTAGAGATTCCACTCACATGGGAAGTGAGTTGGACAGAGACTTCCAGGCTGTTGCTGGTGCTGTGATCCCACACACATACTTAGGTACCAAAAAAGCCACACATACCTCCTCCTTGACTGTGCCGAACTCAGGATCCAGGGCTTTGAAATGGTACCGGTGGGTTCCTTCCCGATCAATAGCTGCCTTGAAGTCCTTCAGAGTCACCTCACCTAACCTGCAAAACAGGAGTAAGGAGCTATCCTGGCTGGCAGACTGTCACAGGATTAAGATCAAATGCTTGGAAGCAGCTGTCATATGACACATTGAACATTAGCACCAGCATGCATATCATGTGGCACTCTGAGGTGAGCCAGAGTGCCTGAAAAAGATATGGTTAACAGCCCAAAACATCTGAACACAGATAGGAAAGCATTTTTAATTTACTAAAACCAAACCCAGACAAACTCTTTTATGTTCCCTATTTGCACTGACTGTGATAGCTGCCATCTTAGGCCATGTACACACGATCACTTTATTGCACAATAAGGCTCCTCACCACGCAATAAAGCTTGAAGCATCCACACGAGTGTTTTCCCTGTTGTGCGGTAACACCCTCTTGCCCCGCAACAGTTAAACCACTCAAGTCGAGAGTGGATAGGCTTACCGTGGAACAGCTCGTGTGCACAGATTTTCCGCATTAGACAGCCTCCGGAAATGCCCCAGAGTGCCAATCCAGGCCAATCTGGGACATTGGAGCTGTCAAATATGTCAATTTCACTGCTCTAGCTGAGCAGTGAAATTGACTATTATTGGAGCTGCCACCCAAGCCCCCGGGCTGAACTAGGAAGCTGGCCTGAACCGGCTCCGGCCAGCCCCCTAGCTCAGCCCCCGGGCTTCGGGTGGCGGCAGGGGCTGCGCACCGCAGCTCCTGCCGCCACCCGAACCCCTGCAGCTGAACTAGGGGTCTGGCCCGAACTGGCGAAGGCAGCCGGTTCAGGCCAGCCCCTTAGCTCAGCCCCGGGGCTTCGGGAGGCAGTGTGGGCTGCAGCCAGCCCCCTAGCCCAGTGAATCACTGGGGCAGCCCTCTGCCAGCCAAAAGGCTGGCTGTGGGCAGTGCATGGTGGGACAGGTGCCCACCATGCATTGCTTCTTGTATCGCAAAGGAGCGTTCACACAGGTGAATGCTCCTTTGCGATACAAGAAGCACGTATGCACACACAAAAGCGCTACATTTATAGCGCTTTCCTTGTCCCGCAATAGCTTATTGTGGGACAAGTTTGTCGTGTGTACATAGCCTTAGATAGAGTCTTGTGCTAAATGGTTTGTGTTATGTTGGAGACGGAGTAGGTGTGAAACTGTCTGGCTGCTGCTCACTCATAAAAGTAGGGATGAATTCAGGGCCATCACAGGGGCTAAAGGGGTGTGGCCTGTAGGAAAGTCCCCGGCTTCAGCCCCTGTGGCCCCTGCATTAATCCACCACCTCCTGCCCCCACAGTGCAGGGGAGAGGTGGGTACCACTGGGACTCGGGAGGGCCCCTGCCCTGCCGGTGCTGGAGGGGCCGGGTCTTGGGCCAGAGGCTGGACTCTGTGATCCCGCCATGCCTGTGGGCCAGCTGGTCTGAACCCAGGGGTGGGGTGGGTCAGCCCTATTTGCTATGCTCCAGGGATGGGAACGGGGCCAGCTGGTGCATGGTGAAGCTCCAGTTCGGCCTTCCAGGACCCCTGGCCTTGGAGGGCCACACCAGAGGCTGTACTGAGCATCAGCCTGGGCTGGCCCTGGCCTCAGCCCCGCCACCCGCATCGGAGTGGAGCGAATGGAGCTGGCCTGCCCCACCCCCAAGGGAGGACCAGCCAGCCCAGGGCCGTGACGGGAGTGCGGCCCCTGCCTCCCCCAGCGCCAGCCCAGGCGGGGGCCCCCATTGTGGTAGCGGACTGGGGCTCCAGGCCGGGGGTGGGCCCCCAGTGGTGGAGCAGCCCGAAGCCACGAAGCCTCTTAATCTGGGCCTGGATGAATTATGATATACACCAGTGATCAAATCTTCAGGGGCTTTAAATAAATAAACTAATTACATAAGCACCAGCTGGGGAATCTGGTCAGGCTGAAAGTAACAAACATACATATCTTGGGTCTGCTTTCTTGTCACCATTTCCCCACTGCAGTGAAATAAAAGTCAAGGGCCAAATTTAAGGGATGGAGAGCATGTATTGGTGGGTAGAAGTACCATGGATTAAATCAGAGCTCTCAGTGAACCAAACTCTGTTAGCGCCCCACTTCGATGTGGCAGAGCCAGGCCTCACCTCTTTGGTATATTGACCATGAAAGGTGTGAGTGAGCGATCAGTGAAGTAGAGCACTTTGGTGCAGGTACTGCTGCTCATGGTAGGCGTGCTGTGAGAATGAGGCAATTCTGCAAAGAGAGAAACACAAAGCAGTGTCACTACCATCAAAGGAGAGCAGAGTTTCTTCCCCAGCCTGTTCCCCTACAGGCATTCTCAGCATCTTATTACATGGTGGGTCTTGCCAGGGCCTGCCCAAGGGTTTTTGGCACCCTAGGTGAACTATGACTTTGGCCTCTCCACCCTCTCCAAATTCAATACAGAAAAAAATGAGAAAGTCTAGAATGAACATAATAATATATTTTTTTAAATAAGAGAAAAAATTTCACTTCCGTCTAATTTAGCGCCCTTAAAGCCTGGCACCCTAGGCGACCGCCTAGTACATGTATATGGTTGGGCCGGCCCTGGGTCCTGCTCCCTTAGAGGAAGACACTGCATTGCAAGGTGGGTATTACAGTGTTAGCTCAAAGGAGCAACCTAGGGCAACTCCATGGGATAGCGACACACAGCCCCATCCAGTGTACACAGCACACCACCTACACCAGATACTTTGCCTGCTGTCTTTGTACTGACTGGAGAATTCCAGCCAATTTGGGGAGAATGACCACGAGTGACCCCTCTTCTGACAGCTCAGAGGTGAGGGAGGAACGCAGTATAAGTGGTTATCATTCTGCTTGTCTTCCCTCATAGAAAAGTGGGAGCTGTAACTGATTAACACTGACAGGACAAGAGGTCCTCCTCAGCTCAGCCCTACCAATTCAGAAAGGTGCAACAGACCCAGCCATCTGCCCATATTATGCACACTAGGGAGGTGTCTGTGCTTATGGGTTTCTCTTTATTAATATGCACATCTCTCCTTCTAACTCTCCCCTTTCCTACAACGTGGAGGTGTCCATGATAAAGACATAAGAAGGGGAAGGGTTACACAATGCAACCCTCTCTAGTTTTTGACCTTCACAACACTTACACAAAGAAAGAGAACTGCAGATCTGGACATCAATCACAAGGGTTTTTTGGCTTAAAGAATCTCTAGAGCCATCACTCTGAGCTCTTAAATCCTCAGTAATTCTAGGTTTGTGGGAGCTGGGGCTTGAATAATTTGATGGCTGTAGTTGAGGAGAAGGTGCCTGCAGGGGCTTTGGAAGGCAGATGAGACAAGTTTTGCATGAATTGGGCTGGTGACATGGAGGTTGCTGCCTGAACTGCAGCTTTAGAGAAAAGAGAAATGGGAACGCAGGTGACTTCACAGCAGAACCCATATCAGGCTCTTCCTCCAGATACTAAATGGCCTTAATTCCTTTGCAAATGTCTCCCTACACTTCCCCTCCCTAAAATCTTTCTGATACTGAGCTTTGCAATGCAGTTAAAAGGTGGGGCCTGCTATTTGTCCCCAATGCTGACAAGCTGACTCCTCTCTGCCAATTTGAGAATTCAGTCTTTACAAATCAATGGATTTTTCAGGTTATATGTAACACCAACCCCAGAGAAACAGTTCACATGATGGGCAAATGCAGTGAGAGTAAAAAAATCTGTTGCTACCTGTACACATTAAGGAAATGCCCCTCTGCCTTATATATTGGACAAACAGGACAGTCTCTGAGCAAAAGAATAAATGCACACAACTCTGACATCAGAAACTGCAACGCTAAAAAACCAATAGGGGAACACTTCAATCTCTCTGCTCACTCCATTGACGACTTGATAATAGCTGTGTTGAAACAGATGAATAACAAATCACAGCTTCAAAGAGAAACTGCAGAACTCGAACTTATATGCAAATTTGACTCAGTTGCCTTGGGGTTAAACAGGGCTATGGATTTTTCCCTCATTACAACAGGTGATTTGACCTCACTTTCCTCTCTGGGCTGTTCCCCAGTGTTTGAATCCTAACACCTATTTTGATTTGCTGTTACAAACTGACCCGATCCTATGTCATACACTTTCCTGCATTTATTTTCCCCCCATTCTGTAAGTTTCCCGTCTTCAAATCGTCTGACGCGGTGGGATTTTCTCCCACAAAAGCTCATGCGATAAGTAAATCTGTTAGTCTGTTAAAGTGCCACAGGATTCTGTTGTTTTTCTGCAATAGACTAACACAGCTACCCCTTTGGAACTGGGCATTAAGGAATGGTAGTCATTGACCACTAGGTGGGGCAAGCACTTAATGAAGCCAACAATAATTCTTAAAGAGTCTGAGAAAAATATGGCATTTTCCCCTGAATCTGAGTAATTACTATTATTTATATTGTACCACTGCCCAGGAATTCCAGTCAAGATCAGGCTTCCATTCTGCCTGCCCACAGTCCCCCTGCACTGAAGTTTAGTCTGTGAAGTAAATGGCCAAGGCGCAGTGTTATATCACTGAGGAATGGATTGAGAAGCCAGACTATTCTGCTTCCCAGAAGGGACACTGTGCAGTGGCTTCTGTCCAGAAGACCTCTGAGCCATGAAGCCAATTGATGGAGCTGAAATGCACTCACTGGAGTTGGGAGGCCAGGAGTCTCGATACTCATTCACAGCTCGACTTGCAGGTAACTTCCCTTGAACCTATAGGGAAAGGCAAGAGAGTGAGGGCAAAGGATCAGTTCCCAGGGTGCCCAAAGGTGCAAGAAAACTGACCAGGGAAGGGAAATTTCATGAGGCAATTTCTTACACACACACCCCAACAACTAGACCTATCCTGACACAACACAGAGACCTATATATGACACCCCCTCCCCCATACACACACACAATAAAGACATGCAGAACAGCCCCAATACATACAGATTTTCACCCAGGCTCCACCTGCAGGATACAGCACATTTACATGTAATCAATATGAAGGACTATTTTCTCCCAAGATGCTGGGAACTCAGATTTCCCACAGCCCCTCCCACAATCCAGAGATGGAAAGTCCACTATCTACAATCCTCTACTGGGTTCAGCATGGCCTGTGGGGATGGCCAGTCCTTTGAGAACAGCAGTCAGAGTAGAGACTCCGGAGTCAGGTTTACCTGGTATTTGAATGTCATAGTTAACTTTCCACTCAGCCGCACTTCTTGCAGACGTGAAACAGACCCCAGCACACTGACTACAAGGTCTCCGCCGAAACAACAGATGGGATGGATTGATTAAAAACACTGACATGGCCCTATTCCCCAACAGGGACAAAAGAAATCTGTGTCGTTGTAAGGTCAGCAAGAGTCTGCTTTCAAATGCCGTCATCAGGCCCAACGTGCAGCAGTAATGGCAGTCTATGGTGGCTTGCTCTCTGCCAGCCAACCCAAGCTTCACAGTGCTCTGCAAATGTTAGCCAGTTAATCCTCACAGCCCCCAGTGAAGGAAACCAACACATGAATAGGTAGAGAGACTTACCTAAGGTCACACAGCAAGTCCGTGACAGAACAAGGAACAGAACCCAGCAGCCCTAAGTTACAGGGCCCTGTTCCAAGCCCTAGACTGGATAAGACTGTGCAGCACATCTTAGCATTAGGCCTCCAATAGTGGCAGTGAGAGCAGAGATGTGCGGTACAGTAATGAAGCCATGCTACACCCTGTGGGTTTCCCCAGAGCTGGCTGGGATCCTTAAGACCCTCCCTCTGTCACAATCTAAGCTCCTTCAGGATTCAGTGAGCATGAGCAGCACACTGCAGGGAGAGATGTGAGGGGATGGAGCATTCCTGGTGGCTAGCTCTGGTGTCTCAGTGTATGGTCATTAAGAGGAGGTGGAAGTAAGAAGCCAAGCTCACTGGAAATGTTTACCCTTCTATCTTGCCTCTTCTGCATCTCCATGCGGTGCAGTCTCTCCATCAGGCTGGAGATGCCCTGTTCCAGGCTGTCAATGGTGTGATGCTGGGGGTCGTGGCCACTGAAACTGTTCCGCAAACTGCGGAGGGCGTCACGCACCAACTGCAGGTCATTCGTCTGCCCAAGAGATCAAAAGAAATCAGCCAATGCCAGGGTTCAGAGCCTCAGTGGACCCTCCACACCTCCTGGCACTGCAGCTTCTCCCAGGCCCAGCGGCCCCTCAGGGGCCTGCACTTTCCCGTACAGGCTGGCAGCTGCAGAGGGAAGGATGCTGAGTGAAATCCTGAGCTGGCTCTGGCTAAGCAGCGGGGCACCTACCGCTCTGTGGGCTGTGGGAGCAGCTCCTTTTCCTGCTGTCTGGAGAAAGCCATTGCTCTGCGTGCTGTGAGTGGTGTAGCCCACCATCTGTTGCAAGGAGAGGAAATTTCAACAGCAAGAACAGCAAGTTTCTGCACTTCCCAGCAGAAGATTCCAAGATGCCAACTTCAGATTTGTGACAGGGTAGAGAATGCAACTGCACCAACTATACAGCCCCATGGCAGCAGCATTCTGCATTTTGCAGATATTCATTAAAGAACCCCCACATACCCCTGAAACCTAGGCAAGTGTAAGGATTCCCATTTCCAGATGGGGAAACTGAGGCAGAGATGAGCAGTGACTTGTCACAAATTCCTGGGGGGAGTTGGTGTTGGGCTGGAATTAGAACCTAGCAATTCTTGGCTCCACAACCTGTGCTCAGACCACTGAACTTTTCCCCATTCATTTTGATGGAGGAAGCTGAATAGGTCTGAACTTTTCCAGTGCCAGCTGCCCTGCATCAGAGGGCACCCCCCCTCCCTGCCCTTCCCGAAGCTCAGACTGTGATGCACATGGAGTCCGGTCTCTCTCAGATAGAGGGGATGCCCCAGGAGCCTGGCACTAGCCTCCGGCTGCATATTGCATAATGCCAAGCAGAGAGCCACATTTCAAGAGCCTGTTGTGTTCCGAGCACTAAAGCCCCACGCACCTCTCCTGCCTCTCTCTTCATGCACTGAGCCAGCAGGGCCTCCTTGTGCTCCAGCTCCTGCTCCAAATCTGCCTGCAAAGGGAACAGACCAGTGAGCTCGAACTGAGCTGACGGGGCTGGGAGCAGCTACTTAGGGGGCAGGGTATGTTTGTGGGCTCTGTACCTGCCGGTAGCTGGCCTCAGAGAGCTGATGGAGCAATTCATCCAGCTTGGCCTGGTGCTGCTGTAAGTGCCGATCCTTCTGGCCCAATTCCTTCTGTAACCCAGAGGGATTAGGGGCATCAGTGTATGAAGGCTCATCTTCACCTTCCTCAGGAGCAAGAAGGGTTAAAGCCTGCACAGCCTATCTGCTTTAAACTCCATGTTCGAACTGTGCTTTCCGGCCTTGTTTGAAAGGGTCAGTCAAGACCCCACTGAACTGAGCTACAGACACACCCCAGTGTCAGCACTGAGGCCAGCAGCACAGGATTTGGGGTGATTTAATGACAGATTTTATGGGTGGTGGGTTTGTGGGTTAGTGCTGTGCATTCAAGTAACCCGAATAACACTGTGAAGAGCACTCTGGGGTATGGCACAGTCCCCAAGGTGGAAGGCACCCAAAGGCGGCCTTTGGCTAGTGGGGGCCCTAGGCAAAGGCCCATTGTGGGACCCCCTATAAGGCCATTACGGGGCCCCCCTCTGTGGCCCTGGCTCCCCGCCACCAGCCTGCCCCAGGCCCCCTCCCCTCCCACTGCCCCCCACTTCAGCCCCAGTTCCACACTGCTGGCCCAGACACCCCCCCCCCCAACGCTGCTAGCCCCAGCTCTCTGCTGCCAACCGAGGCAGACACGACTTTTGGGGTAGGCGAAGAGGCGACGGGGGCCTCTTACTGTTCGGTGCCCTAGGCATGCACCTGCTTCGCCTACCCCAAAAGCCGCCTCGAAGGCACTTTCCAGCCTTCTAACCTGCACAGCCATATTCCACATCACAGAGGTATTCTAGTATTGCTATTTAGTTACACTGACAATCCAGGAGGGACACAGAGCATGAAACACAGACAGAGATGGCAGGAGCACTACAGGAAGAATGTTTCCAGGGCTCTCCCAATCTCCAAGTAGCTGGGCTGGAAGTTTCCCTTACTTTATATTCTCCCAGGAGTCGGTTCCTCTCTTCAATCTTCCTCTGCAGATCAACCTGCAGAAACAAAATCCAGGAGGGGATTTGTCTCTCAGGAGATCAAGTGCATCCATTGACACAAACCTCTCCTCACCCATGTATGGTAATGACTGCTGTGGGGATATGGTCACAGAGTAACGGCTAGAAGCAATAAAGTCACAGGCACGTATTTGGGGAAGTAAGCTGTTCCCCTTGGAATGGCAACTATATTTGCTCCTCCTTTGCCACCATTGCTGCCTCCTCAATGCTGATTCCACAAACATGTGCTCTATCTGCCAGACACCACTGGCCTTTAACACAAGGAACAGAGATGAAAGGAGCACTACAGCCTTATTCCAGTTATACTGAAAACATAAAGCAAAGCTCTTCCTTGGTGGAGGATGGGGAAGAGGAAGAGGGACCCCCGTAAGTGGAAGGAGGAGCAGGAGACTCTGACTAGAGGCCCCTGGGTTTGCACTGCACTGTTTCCCTTGCATGGCCCTGTTATCATTGCTCCATCTACCCCACAGCTCATGGATTAAGTGTGCCCACCAGCTCCACGCTGTCACTGCTGGGCCTTCTGCCCTGTGGTTTCAGACCCTTCGGTCTCTAGCCACCCCACCTCAACACCTGTGACACTGCTTGAGTCAGCAGCACAAAGGACTCACATTCTGGTTGTGCAGTTCCTCCTTTTCCATATTTGCTCTCAGCAGCTCTTGCTTTAGCTGAAGAACTGAAGCGTCCTGCTGAGCCAACCTCTGCTGCAATGCGTCCTGGGAAAATACATATCATTACCACAGTGCCACTGGTGTGCAAGGTGTAGGTAGGCGCTCTGCCATGAGGAGCTGATGGTCCAACTTTGATAGAGGACATATTGAAAATGACAAGTCAAAGGGAAACAGAGGGACATGCAAGGTGCCAGAGCAGAGCCCATGGACCAAGAGTGAGCTCTGGCACCCACAGCAAGAGATGTGAAGGCATCTGTCTGAGCAAGGTCTAAGGCCTTGCACTGTGGTGCTGTCTGCTGCTGAATTCTCTCTCTTTACCCAGCTGCTTAAGTCATTGAGGAATTTCTGTGCTTCTGTTTGAACTTCCTGCTAAGGCAAGGTGAGGCCAGCCTTGCCCAGTGGAGTGAAGCCGCTGTGTTTCAAGGCTTTTTGGTGAAACAGAGTCAATGCCCCCTGTCTACTTCCTGAATCACTCCAGAGAGAGAAACAAGGAAACATCAGTCAAGGGAGCAAGGCCTCAGATGTGAAAAATTCAAGCTTCCAGTGTGGCATAACTGGGTCTCTGAACATGTCTCTGAGGAGCTAGGTCCCTGCCTGCCTCAGGGCTCACCCCTGCACTTCTCCCTTCATATTATTGTGACGCAAACAGTTCCACCTTGGACAGCTACTGCAGTGTGCTTCCTTCACAACATAATGTCACAAGTAGCTCTAAAAATACCTTGGGCTCAGGAGCAGATTATTAAAGTGCTCATATTCCAGGTGGAGGCGCTGGGCAATCAAGAACACAAACAGCCAAAAAGCTGCCCCAGCTGAGGAGGGCATGTGCACATACCATAGTTCCCTCCTGCCTCTTTGCTGTCAGCAAAAAATCAATTCACCACACTAACCGCTACAATGTTTATTCCCAGAGAAACAGAGCTAACAGGTCATGAGACTCTCCGTACACATATCCTGTTCCACCCATCCCTTAGGGGAAAATGAGGCCCAAAGAGGCAATGTAATGTGGTAAGATCACAAAGACGGTCAGTGAAAGGGTCAGAAATAGAATCCAGAAGTCCTAATTTGCAATCCCCTGCTCTGACCATTCTCACCTCCCAGTGCCAGGAGTAGAACCCAGGAGAAGAGCCATAAGAATGGTTAAGGATTAGAGAGAGTACCTTAGAGTGATAGACTGAAGGAGTCGATCTATTTAGTTTAACAAAGAGAAGATTAAGGGATGATTTGATTACAGTCTCTAAGTATCTGCATAGGGAACAGATATTTAATAATGGGCTCTTCAATCTAGCAGAGAAAGGTATAACACAATCCCATGGTTGGAAGCTGAAGCTAGACAAACTTAGACTGAACAGAATGTATGCATCTTTGACAGTGAGGGTAATTAACCATTAGAACAATTTACTAAGGATCGAAGTGGATTCTCCATCATTTACAATTTTGAAGTCAAGATTGGATGTTCTTCTAAAAGATCAGCTTTAGGAATTATTTTGAGGAAGTTTTCTGCCCTGTGTTATATAAGAGGTTGGACAAGATGATCCCAGCGGTCCCTTCTGGCCTTGGAACACATGAAGCTCTGAGCCCTGACTTCCACTTCCCTGCTCTCACAGGCCCTACTCCAGCCTCTGGGGTAAACTGAGATGTATAATGTTCCCTCTGAATGGCTCCCCAGGTTTACTGTTAAATATTTAATTGACTCCCTCACTTCTCACCTTTATTCCTTGTAGGTTTCGAGCTTCTTGTTTGTATTTCAGTAACTCCTTCTGTAAATCCAAGACAATTTGTTTAAACAGTAGCTCCCTGTATCCCTAGAATTGTCTTCATCCCTCTCAACACTGGGTCTCTAGAGACCCCCTTTGGTATAAAACAAACCCCACCTCCTCCCACAGACCAAAAAACCATGTCAGCAAACATGCCATCTGAAAGTTTACAAACATAGCAACAGAAATCACTCCTTACCCATGAAACACCTTCTGAGCAGCCAGAACTCCCCTACACTCTTTATATGAAATTGCAGAGATGAAGATTGCAAATCCCCCAAATCTACCCTTCAAGACAATGCTGAGCACATTACTTCCAGCGGCAGTGCTGGGCCACAGCCAAATGTAGCACAGACAGCCGTGACAGGAGGACTTTTCTTAGCTGCTTTTATCTTCTACATGAAAGCTTGTTACATCCAGACATGGCTATAAATTTAATGATTGTCCTGGATAAAGTCTTCTAAATGCAGCACAATATGCATCTCTCATGGAAGACTCCAGCTTCTAGATTGTGCAGAAAACTCTACTCAGGGCTGGACTTAATTCAAATAATTGTTTGGTGGTTTGTTTTAAAGGAGAGTGGCATTGACAGCATTATTTAGAGGCAAAGCAAATGAAAAGGGGGCATTTCCCCAGATTCTGCCCCACAGTAGTTTTCAACACGAATGATCATGAAAACACTCATCCATGCTTAATAATAACACCACTCATAAAGCACATCCTGCCCCCCGGGTGAGAATCTCAAAGCACTTTTCAAATTCAGTCCACTCATTTCTCACGGCCCTTTGGGGGGCAACGACTGATTCCATTTTAAAAATTGGGACACTTGAGGCCCAGAGAAGTGAAGTGACTTACCCAAGTTCACAGTGCATGATGGCAGCAGAGCTTCTGACTCTCAGTCCCCTGTATGCAGGAACATTCCCTCCCTTTCCTTAAACCAGAGAGCTATCTAATGCACATAGGAAAGGGACCCCCAAGGATCCCAAATCTGATAGCCACTCTTCGTCTATTATCTATCCTATTCTAACCTTTAGGTCCTGATTTTCATCCATGCTCTGGTCCAGACGACTTCGGATTATGACCTGAATGCAATCACAGTGCAGTTATTACCCATCCTCTGTCTGAACAGAGCTCAAAGCTAACTGAAACTAGATTGTAAGCGAAAAGAACGTGCTCACCAACTGCTCTTCTGGACAGGCTCCACGTTCACAAAGAACAAATGATCCCTCCTGCTCATCCTCAGGTAAAGAGCCGTTGAGAAGAAGAGCCTAGGCAACAGCAAAGACAAAAAGAATCCCCAATCAGATGATTTCTTGGAAGCCCATAGGGAGAAACTCAATCCCATCTCCACAGCTTTAGCCTGCAACATTTTGCAGTAGTCTGGACCCAACAGCCTCTAACCAATTTTCTCTATAATTTCTGTTGACATGTTAATGCACAAAAAAGGGGGCTTGTTTTGAAACAAACACAAGATATCAGAATGTCCCCATCAAAGGGCCCCAGCTGAGAAGTCTGTTAGTATGCAACTCCCATCACAGTGAAGGGGAATTCAGCACCAAGCTAGGGTAGCAACTCATCCCTTTTAATGAGCAATGTTTGTCCTGGGTTTTAATCCAAGCTGCATAAAATCACCCTTTATAGACAGACAGCATATACGAAAACTGAAGGAAAGACACTGAAAGCCAGGCAGAGGTTTGCAGCAAGAGGCTTTTTTTTCCAAACTAAGTTTGAAACATGTCCAAGTCATCAATAAATATTTAATTAAAAAATAACTTAGTCTTTCAATCAACGGACATTCTAATTCCAAAGGTATTGGAAAGAGGGAATCTCTGGATGGAACAAGTACAGCAAAGTCCAGATGTGCCTGATAGGAACATTCCCCATTATTAAGACCTGCTAACTAGTCTCTGTCCACACTAGGAAAACAGACCGATGGCCGACCATGGTAATCAACAGCACATCGCCTCTGAGCTGGCACTGAAAGCACTTAAATGTGAGGGTAACTGGGACACCTCTGTTTTCAATACCTTCTCACAAAGCACCATGGAGACTTAAGGAACCATGTCAGCAATAGGTCCCCTCTCCTAGAGTAGACCGACCCTGCTGACACATTTACTGCCGGGACTCTGAAGCAGGGTATTTAGGAGCAGACTAAGCCAGGACAAGATGGAGCGAGGTTTGCAGAACTGCTGCCCAAGTTGTAATGTGAGAGGAGACCCTCAGCCACAGAGACAGATGGAAAATCTTAAACTCTGCCACTGTGGGTAGAAAAGATGGGGAGTTCAGGGGCAGCATAAGATTAACTCTTTTAGCACATCTAAAAGGAACTTACGTGTCTGAAAACAAGACCAGGAGAACTTTAAAACTAAACGGGACAGAGCCCTGAAGAGGGAACAATTTTGCACTGGCTTGTGGGTGTAAGAAGTGCTGTTGGTGGGTGGGGAGGGACTTAATAGGGTCAGATGGCCGTTGTATATAGGCATAGCTGACTACTCTGATTTACACTAGCTGGAGATCTACTCAGAGTCTTTCCCACCTCAAACGTGTAGGTTTCAGGAGCCAATCAGTTTATGCTGGCTCGTAACATACAGCAAGATAGGCCAGTAATACAAGGCAGAACCAGGAGAGTGATGAGAGTTAGTAGAGGATGCTAGGACACTAGCATACCTTCCTTCCAGCTAGTTTTCAGTTTGAGTTCTACTCCAATCTCATTGCTGCAAATTAAAAGTCTCATCTTCAGGGATGTTCCGTCTTGGACCCAGAAATGCCACGGCTGAAGAGTCAAGTCAGATTTTCTCACCAGAGAGATGCAAACCTTACTTGTATGCCAAAGCAATGGCAATTTGTATTCATTGAACGCAAATCCTCCTGGGGAAACACTTATCTGAGTGCAGTCCCAGAATTTACCCGGCAGGACGTCTAGGCTGGAGTCAAACAGGAACACCGAAAGCTGCACAAGGCTTTAGAATTTCAATCAAACCCTTGTGATCCAGCAGCATTTAAATATTGAGCAAGAAGGGAAAAATCAATCAAACAAATCCAATTCCTTGGACAGCTATGTCAGCCGCCTCCTCCTGCTCCTGGGGTGGCGGGGGCAGTAATGCCAGCTGGCTTCTCTTGCTCCTGAGGTATGAGGGGGGCAATGCCAATCTCCCCAGTGCTGCTTCCTCCTGCTCCCAGAGGGTGCATTATGCAAGTGGATTGCACCAAGCGTCTATTTTCTTTTGGAATCTTTTGTGTCTCCTGCCCATTGTCAACTGGGAGCAGGCCTGTGCTGCTCACACAATGTGGGCTTTGTTTACTTGTACATAAATATTTACCATTCAAAACAAGTGCGGTTCCCAGCACAAACAGAAAGGGGTATTCCTGGGAGAGTTCAGGGTCTTTGCCATATGGAGCAGGGGGTCTGCTCACTGAGCAGTCACACAAAGGGACAGAGGCGAGGGTCATTTGGTCAGGAAAGAATTGGAGTACGGCAGCTAGAACAAGATCCCACAGAGAAAATTGATTCAAACGATCATGTAGGGAAAGTGCCATATATTACAGCCCAACCAGTCTTCCGAAAAGGAGACAGATCTGATTCTTTATGTTCCTTGATCAGTTCTATGAATCTCTACTGATTTTCCTGCATTCCTTGTCTCTTTGCATTACTTCCAATCACAAATCACACAAAGCCTGTTTTACTCTCCTGGCCTGCTAACAAAAACTGTGGGCTGGCAAGCATCTTGGCAAGGGATGGGAGTCTCAGCACATGGGGAAAGGCTGTTCCATCTTGCTACTTTGGGCAGAAACATACATGTTTTTCATGGTGATAGCACATTCAAGTGTTACCACATAACCAGGGCACAGGGCCCCCCACGTAGTGAACTAGTTACATAGTGGCCTGGAACCAAAAGACATTGTTGGGGGATGAGCAGCAACTAAATGCAGACTTTTCAGAGCCCCCTGAAAGAGATCCCTTCTTGGATGCACACAACATATCCTCTGCCTTTTCCCAGTCTGCCCCAATCACTATTATTGGAACAGATGAGTCATGAAGAGACTTAAGAGACTACATAGCCAGTCAGCCCTGGTAGCGGATACACTTGGAAATGAATGCACTACTAGCTACATACAAACTTCCCCACATTGCTCTGCCTCAGTCTCTTCCACACCTTAAACAAGCCCCTATTCACATCTTCCCAACAGAACAGACAGCCTGGGAGATCATGTAAAAATGACTGTCCTGAGAAGAGAATTTTTTAAAAATCATCGGACTTGTTTGACACTATCTAAAAATCTACCTTGGAACTACGCCTGTGAGCTTGGAAAGTATGGAAAAGTCATTCTCTTTTCTATTGCCTCGTTCAAAGCCTTGCAAAGAGGGAAAGATGGCCAGCAAGGAAGCCACACCAGTGAAGAGACTGGAAAGAAAGCTCATGCTAGTGCTGTGGCAGGAAGCGAGAGCTCAGGTGCAAGAGCACAGCACGAGTAGCGTCAGGCTTAAGGAGTAACATATTAAAGCGCTATGAAGACCCTTTCTGTGGTTTATGAAGGTACTTCTCTAGACCGCACCACCATCATATCTGAGCGAATCGCCTATATTGATGGATTTATCCTTACAGTTTACAACACCCGATGAGGACATCAGGGATTAAGTGACTTGCTCAAGATCACTTGAGAAATCTGTGGCAGAGCCCAGACCAGAACCCAGATTTTCTGACTTCCCAGCCAGATGAGGATCCTTTCTTTCAGCTAGAGCTCAAGGGGAAAGGAGAGTCTAAAGGAAAGATAAGAGAAATGCTGGCTGAAAACCAAAGCTGATACCTGCAGGCCTGAAATCATCCTCTTTGCTTCCTCCATTTCTTTTTCTAAATTGTCTTGTTGTTCCAGCAGCTGTTCCTCCCAGGAGATCTCTAGGTATGTCCCAGGGCTCCCAGCCTGCCACTCTGGGAGAAATGGAGAGTCTGTCTCTTCTGCAAGAAGAAAAAGCTGTAAGAAATACTAATGAGCAATAACAGAGAAGTCCTGCAAAGGGAGGCCCAACATACAGTGGTCTCCAGGTCTCTGCACTTGGTTCTCAGTGGCAGGAACTGGAATCTCTTCTTAACGATGCCAAGGTAAAATCTAGGGTGAAGCATTTTCCCCCAGCTCAGGGAATTATGTGTCATTCATCCCTCAAAGGAAACACTACCCTCCCAGTGTGTGCATACCTGTGCGTGAAAGGTGACCGGAATCCTCTGTCGTCATTAGCTTTGAAGTACGTGTTCTCCTGGGGTTAGAGAGGGCTGTGCAAGGTGGAGAGGAGGATGCAGTGGGTGGGGGTGAGCGTGCTTATATCTCAGTGTTGGCATTGAAGGAAAGGGTGCAGGGTTAGTGGAAAGTGGGGATCTCTCAGTGTTGCAGGACTCAGGAGCCACCCCTCCCTACCTACGCCAATAAGCACTAATGGACTTATCTAAAGCCCACTGAAGTCCAGGCAAAAAAGACTATACTGATTTGAATGGACTTTAGATCAGGCCCTAAACACTTGTGATCAAGATTTTTCATTGTTTTGGTATATCTTGCTATTAAAATATCCCCAACTGGTTGGTAAGCCATGGGTGAAAACCCTGCTGGGCATAGCCAGAATTCTTGAAGTCCTGCTAGGTTTTGCTCCACGTACTAAAGCATTATAGGTGCTGGCAGGGAAATCATGCCACTTTCAAATGAATGAATGTTTCGCTCCAGTTGCTGTGCTTTGGAAGTGAAATGCACGTAAGGCACGTTCAATATGAACCTCTCTGTCCCATTCCTTAATAAGCCACGGTTTTCCAAGCAGAACCCTGTTCTTTATTAATCTAAACAAGGTCTGGTTCTGTCAAACTTACTCATGCTGAATAGTAATTTACTCCACAGCATTAATGCAGCTAGTTGGGAAGCCAGTTCCTAGTCAGCATAAGGTTGGCAAAATTAGGTCCCCAGTAATTTGCTGTATAAAACCTTTTCCTACAGAGCCATTTGTAATGAGTCAGTTCGTTATTTCTGTCTGATTTCTTTATCTACTCATATTTTTCACTGCTTTGTTATCTAGGCACTAGTCTCCTGCTACATATCCTCAAAAATATCTGAGCAAGAATTAAAGCAAATTTCAGAAAGCTATTTACCCATGTTTTATAGATTAATAAATATTTGAATCAAAGCCTGATCCCAAAATGCCTGTTCTTGCTTTTCTGGCTTTTTGCATTTATATTCAGTATCATTATGGATGCTCATCATTGGCTGTGATTTTAGATCAAGAGATCAGTGGGATCTTTTTTAAAGAGAAGAACATAAAAGTAATTTCTAAACCCTGTAATCTTTTGTAATCTCTGTAAGAGAAGCTGGTCCATGCTGGCTAATGCCACAGTTCTGGGGGGCTACAGGGATTTAGACTTTGTACCAAGGTGCAATGCTAAGCTTGGGGATAAACATCCTAGTGATGCATATCACCTAATTAACCAGAGTTGTAAGTGATCACTGCAGGTAGCTATAGATCTCTAGTCAAGTGCAAAGACATTCCATTGTGTAAAAGTGCACGGGCATGCTGACGTTGAGAACACCAGTGAAACATTACAGTCCCTCAAATATTTCAACCTCCAAAATATTTTACAGCCAAATGTTGCACACTAATGAGTAGTGAAGAAGAGGCTTTATTGGTTGGGATGACAAAGCACCTCCTTAGGGAGACTCCCTGTCATTCAGCCTGAGGATGGAAACTGATCTGAAAGCAGTGTTTCTACACAGCAATCAGGAGAGGAAAATGATGTCAGAAACATCATCAATAACATTTCCTTTGCACTCTAGATTTAAAACGGAAACTGACCCAGCAGTAGGCATTTTGGCTAATTCTTTTTGCTCCTTTGAAATGAAACAATTCAGGTTTATCAGATTTGGCAGGGGGAGGAGGAGGGGAATATGCAGTGGGTGTCATGGTAAAATGTCAATGATGTGTCAGTAAAACCAGGCAATAATCATATTACAGTTCCCAGCCTTGCAAAGTGCCAGTGCAAGTTAATTAGGAGGTTTTGGGCCACTGTATCATAAATCCAGACCCCCGTTACACAGGCTCAGCTTCAGCCTCCTGTATATTACAAGTTCAGATGGATTCAATCTTTCTATTGGGATTTTGGAACTTTCTTCACAACAGCTTGAAGTAAGGACAGAGCATCCACCCTGCACTGTAACTAATAAATGACACTTAACCCTATCCCTTCTCTAAGGCTTTTCATTTTCAAATCATTAACTAATCAGTTTCCTGGACTTTACCAAACTGTGGCACAAACTTAGTGCTACTAAACTGTGAGTTTAATAATTTTATACAAACCGATGGATCAGCTCACAAAATTCTACACCATAAGGTCTCTGGAAATCCATCCAGCAAACCTCTGCCATGGCCCTCACTTGGGAAGTCCTGGAGTCTGGAAGGATAAAATACATCATCTGTGCTCTACCTGTTCTGGTTTCTGTTTCTTCAGCTTGGATGATCACAAAGCCTGCCCTCTCCTCCGACTGGGTTGCAATGGACTCACTCTTTGTGCTGTGTATGGGACTGGGTGATGTAAGACTGCAGAGAAAAAAGGAGATACAATTATTTCATTGCGAGCTGTGAACAAAGCAGGGGGGAGAATAGCAGCCTCATCTCTGTCTAAAATAAAAAGCTACATGCAGGAAGTCTGGTTACACTGAGCACTGCCCACATGGCAACAAATTCATTAGCAGGCCAGACAGTGCCTGTCATTTTTCAGACCAGTCTACTTGAATGCTAGTAGCTGAATAAAGTGCTTCAGCAACAATTAATCTTTTCACTTTTCCTGTAGGTTGAGAGCATGTAAATAGGAGAAGCAAACCACCAAAGGATTAACACAGATCCCATAGTCAGGGAGCTAATTCTAGACTATACTTCAGAGGACTGCTGATCTGCTTACAACATAATGTATAGGAGGCCTACAGTTAGAAACAGCTACCAAAAGTCATTCCCAGCACCCTAGCTCTCTGGTTTCTCACCTGTATTTAAAAGGCATGCTTACAGTATAGGGAAGTAACCTAGAATTCCAATGTTTAGGTATTTTTAACAATCAGAGGAGTTCGTGAACACAAAGACACCAACACATGATCTAGCTTTACATGAGAAAGCTTCTTGAACGCAGCTCCCTATTTCTACGGCAACAATCTCAGCTGGTTGTGAGGTCCAGACTCTCAAACTCTTTCAGAAATTCTTCCCAAATCCATCACCCAGACAACAGTCAAGCCGTCCAAAGCTCACTGATCCATTTAATGTGCCCCTAAAGTCTCCAAGAACTAATCCTTGCAAGTGCAAGGACGAGTTAATGTTTCATTCTCCCCAAGGCAGACACAAAAGCCAGAGAGAATAAAAGACAACATAGTGAAAGTAACAGAATAGATTTAGAGAAATAAAATGCACTTCTATAGCTTGCCTTCCCAATCTTCCCAGCCCATCTGATATAGGACCCGCAGCTCAGGAACATACATATCTCTCTAATAAAATCAGAGACTTGTAGAAAGTAGAGGTGGAAATGGCCTGTTATTAGCTCTCACCTGGTCCACTCTCATGAGACAGCCCCCCCCCCCCCCCCCCCCGCCCTCTCGCTGAGACTGTTCCTAGTCTATTTTCCAGGCCTTTGGCTAATCTAGTTTTAAATGATTCAACTAAGTCAGCTTCCTCTGCAGTAAAAAAACAAATGAGTGCAAGTCTCTAAGTGAAGAGAGAGTGACCATTTTAGCCTAGGATACAAAAAGCAGCACCAGTGTATGCTGCAACCCTGTTGCTCATACAGGGTATATCTACACTGTAAAGAAACACCCACAGCACAGAGTCTTGGGTGTATCTAGACTGCAGTAAAAGGCCTGTGGCTGGCCAAGTCAGCTGACTGGAACTCATGGGGGATTTGGGCTGCAGGGCTATAAAACTGCAGTGTAGATGCTCGGGCTCCGGCGGGAGCCCCAAGAGTGGGGGGGTCCCAAAGTCTGAATTTCAGTCCATGCCCAAACCTTTATCCTGCAATATTATAGCCCTGCAGTCTGATCCCGTGAGCCTCAGCCAGGTAACCTCGCCCAGCCATGGCTGTGCCACGCGTCTTTTATCGCAGTGTAGATATACCCTCAGAGCCCAGGTTAAACGACTCAGGCTGCAGGCCTAAAAACTGCAGTGTAGCCATTCCCGCTCAGGCTGGAGCCTGGACTCCAAGCTCCTCCCCCATCCCTGGGTTTCAGAACCCAAGCCCCACAGCCTGAGCCCTGCAACCCCAAGTCAACTGAACCCAGCTCTGAGACTTGGCACCGCAGGTTTCTCTTTGCAGTGTCAACATAGCCACAGTGTGCAGGTTTGCTACAGCTTGTTGGTTGTGCCCAAAGATTTACCTTAAGAAAAGTGAATCCCAATGCAGCTTTGCCTAACAGATGATGTGTAAAAATGAAATCACTGTTCAGGGTTCCTGGGAATATGATGTTTGGGTTGCTAAGGCCCATAACAAATTATTAGACAAATGATCAAACTTTAAATCAGCATAGATACACAGAGAGAAAGTCACAGAGACAGACTGTCTGACCTAACACATCCAGGAATTTTGCATAGGATTTGCCTTCCTTTAAGGTGCAATCACTGATGTTCCCTCTGTGCACCTCAGCTAAGACCCCTGGGAACTCTCAGCCCTATATGGTCATTGGGAGGTGTATTTGTGGGTTGTTCCCCCATAAGCAGTAAAACCAAAAGGAAGTAGTCCAAAAGCCAGGATTAACATCTGCTGCATGTGAAGAGGGCTACCTAGCCATAAAGGAGAAAGATCGATCAAGAAGCCAATGCAGAGGACCAGAAGGCACATGCTGCAGAGGGTGCTCTAGGGAGGTGCAGAATGGAAAGTGTGGGCCATGTGGCAGGAAGCAGGACACAGCATATGGAAGTAACAATTCTTGCCTGTCTACTCAGAACTAGACCCATTACCTGGGGGATAACGCAACTGAGACAGCACCAGCTATTTCACACCACACCCACAATAGGATTTTAAATATAATCTTTTAGTGTTTCTTACAGACACAGCTCCATCTCCAGGCAGTTTCCCTATAAATGAGAGAAACATGGCCATTTGGCCAGGAGCACATTTACACACATGCTGATTGCTCCTGAAGCATCAACACAGGCCAAAGGTCACCCCATTTATCATTCTGCCAAATGATTAAAGCTGGAAAAATTCCCATGGTTTTTTGTACCAATACCCAAATGAACTGAAGTGAGGAATATCCAAAGACACATTCAAATTTGATTTCTTATTTAAAAGAATACATAACTATTCATCATTAAAGCATGCAGATATGAGTGCTGGGAAATTAAATCAACTGAGGCAGGATTTATGACACAGGAAAACACTCTGCATTATTCCTTCTAGCCCTGCTTGGTTTCTTAGCTAAAATCCTTGCTTAAGCAAATCCCTGGATTGTCAGTGTTTTGGGATCTTGTATGCAGGCAGGGCTTAGGGAAACATTTTCAGTACCAAGCCTGAATTCCTTGGAGATTTTAATAAACACCCTGCCCCTGCTGCTCCAAATGACAATGGCAACAGTCGCTCACCATTTGACCTGCTTCCCTCCCATGGTCCCACTTTAACCTTTCGCCTCACAGAGTCTGTTTCCCGTCGAGCCTCAGGATTCCGCAGGTCCTGGCTACAAACATGCCTTGTCCTTTCCCAGGCTTGGATTTCAGTGCAGAGGATGCCAGTTCCTGGCAAACTAACGAAGAAACGTTTGCCAGTCGGACTCCTCATGTGAGCTGAGAGATTCAGAGCAGAAAAGGTTGAGGGTCTTTGCAAGGAGATGTTTGGGGAGAAATCAGCAGCCCATGTACACAGATGTGATTACAGAGTCAGAGCATTCTGCAGTCCAGGTTTTGATTTTGCTGGTTTGCCTTGCAGATGGCTTGTCTCTTGCTGCTGCATTTTGGTCCACTGTATGCCCTGGTTGTTTTCATCACAAGAATCTCGGTCTGGATAGCAAGTTGCATTTCTCATCCCATTCTGCCTACTTCAGCTGTTCAGCTCCTGCTGCAGAGATCCAAGAATCAGTGAGGGAAAGGCGCTCTGTTAAGAGTAGGTTCCTTGCTCCACCAGCCTCTAAGGAGCGTGCAGCGTTTCCCAGTCTATGAGTACCTTCCTCCCTCGCTATCTCCAGCTCCCTCTCCCTCTTGCTGTCACTCTGACTGTGCAAGGCAGAGTCTATTCTCTGAGAAGATGTCTAGCTCAGAGTGGGGGAGGGAAGATCAGTGGGAGGGAATGGGAGGGGAGGAAAAAGGAAAGGAGGGAGGGATTGAGATGTGTAGTGGTCTGGGAATTAGTATGATTTTGGCAAGTTCCCCATGAATAATTTCTGTCATCTCTTATCAGACCATTCCTTCCTGGAAATTTTTATATCAAGAACATATGCTTGCCCCATAGGAAATAAATCCAGAAATGTGCTGATATTGGGCTGGGACGCTGCTGTGGAACTGTATAATGGGATGAGAAGAGGGGAGAGATGTTGCAATTACAAAAATATATTCAGTTTGCTAATATGAAATGTAGTTCTTGCCAGCCAGCTTTGGGGATCTCATGCTCAAATTGGCTTTTCCCGTCTCAAAAAAAGTGAAGAGAAAGCTGGCATCTTATTTCATCTTATTTCCATCCAGGGGTCTGGGGCCACCACATCCCAGGAAATGTCACCTTGTCAGCAGGGCAGGCTGCTCCTTGCTTCTTCTGAGACCGCTCATGTTTTTCAAAGTAAGGCATTTTATAAGCAAGGAGGCTGACAATGAAGAGCCCCTAGATATAAATAGATAGCATGCCACCAGAGCAATCAGGTGAGATGGGGTGACACACAGTCTCAGGATGAGTATAAGGAAGACAGACTGATAACAATATTGCTCTGCCTGTCTCTAACACCTTCTGCCTGAGGATCACAAAGTGCTTTACTTAACACCAGTGAGTCCAACCACACACCCCTTGGTGAGACGTGTCAGAACCGTTCTCTCTGTCTTAGCGATGGGGAAACAGAAATGAAGAGGGGACATGAGTTGCCCACGGTCACAGAGTGAGTCAGTGTCACTGCAGAAAAACAACTCTGATCTCATGAAGCTCAGTTGCCTGATCTAACTATGTAAGGTGGTAAGGAATGGGAGGGTGAATTGGAAGAAGGAGCTAAGATGTATATGAGAGGATGGCCAAGTGGTGGAGCAGCAAGTACATCCCTTGTTCCATGTTGGTGCTTCCCAATGTGGGGATTCATTACTCATGAGTTTGGCAAGTTCTCTCTCCCATCTCATCTTTTAACCAAACAGTCCTCCCCACATCCTAGGGCATATGTGATGGCTTCCAGGAATCCTCATGTAAATTAAGCAATGCAAAATCCATCCTAGAAACACACAGGTTCATTGGTGGCAGCTTACTGGGCAAAGGAGTAGGGGACCTGCCCACTACCTCAGCTGGAATGCAGGACCTGGGAGAACGAGGAAAGGCAGAACTGGTCACAAGTGTTAACTCCCATCGCAGCAGGGGCCCCCACTTCAGTAATGGGATATTAATTTCTCTTGAGGTGATTGATAGATCTGCAACAATACCAGGCCACCTGAAACTTCCTAATGCATGGTCACAGCAAGCTAGGTCTGCCTGACACCTGTTATCTAACACCCTTTTCTTCTAGATCCCCAATTCTAAACAAAACATACACAGTTTGGCTACTGTTGATTTTTCTCTCCTAAGGCATCAGCCTCTGCCTGGTGTCTTATCACAGGAACAGCATCCTCCCCGTTTCTGATGGGACTTCATATGAATAAATCCATCCTCACTTGGCAGTTACTGTTGCAAATAAGCAGTCAACGTCTGTGTCTGCAATTGCTCTGCCTTTGGCTAGCAGTATCAGATGCCTTTTTCCACAATAGCTGTAATCTGTTCTCGTCTCCCCTTGCTCACACAGAACAAGTTCTATTTCTGGCACTGCTGGAGGATACACAAAACAGCCCTCAGCCTGGCAGCCTGGATCCATTTCCCAGCTGGGTCCTGCATACAAAAATCAATAGCATTTCCATGTTTGCTCTCCTTTGCAGCCCTCAAAAGCTATGTGCTTTTGCCCTTTGATAACAACACTGATGGAAGCCTGCACCTTAGTTCCCTCTCAGTCTGTCTCTTGTTTCTCACTGCTGATGCACACAGCAAAATGTTTGTCCCTTGTCTTTGTATGTACAAAGCCAGGAAACAAAGAGATACCGTAATGGACAAAGATTATTCCATTGTCAAGATGTTATGATTGAAATCTAATTACACATCACAGTATATTCCCAGCTTTAATTAAAAAGCATTTTAGCTACAGCTTGATACAATCTCTGATCACTTCCTGTTGAGCGGTCAGTAGCTCTGTCTGCATCTCAGTGCCGCAGAATTAGTAGAACTCCAGGAAATATATACATCCAGTACCCTGTAAAATCGTTGGCTCCCTTCTGCCTCTGATCTATTTACACAGCTGTGTAGGGAGCAGGGCAGAGAAAACAGAATCCAAAAGAGCCTGCGGCAGTTTAGAGAAATTGAAGTCAACCAGAGAAAAGTGATTATCAAAGACAGTAACCAACACAGAATCTGACTCTCAAAGGTGCAGACTGTACCAATGTCACTCAATTCTGACCTGATATACCCTCTACTATTCCAGCCAATGTGCCCCAAACTTAATCAGCACCCCTCCCATTCTAGCCCTGCCCCCCACAGATCAGCCAATGCACCCCAACCTGATCCACAGCAGCCTTGTCAATCCAGCCTTGGGCCCCCAAGTAGGTCAGTCAATGTAGTTCAGTTCTGATCCATAGCAGCCTCTGCTATTCTAATTTCAAAAGTTGCAAACAAACACTTTATTAACAAAACAAACAGAGTCCTGCGGCACTTTTAAAGACTAACTTATTTATTTATCACATGAGCTTTTGCGGGAGAAAATCCCACTTCATCAGATGCTTTGAAGATGGGGAATTTACAGACGGGGGGGAAATTAAATGCAGGGAAATGTATGACATAGCATCAGGTCAGGCTGTAATAGCAAATCAAAATAGATGTTGGGATTCAAACACTGGGGAACAGCATATAGAGAAGGGTGAGGTCATATCACCTGTTGTAATGAGAAAAAAAATCTGTAGTCTCTGTTTAACCCTGAGGCAATGGAGTTGAATGCCCACCTGCCTTATATATTGGACAAACAGGACAGTCTCTACACAAAAGAATAAATGGACACAAATCTGACATCAGAAATAACATTCAAAAACCAACAGGGGAACACTTCAATCTCCCTGCTCACTACATTGACAAACTGTTAATAGCTGTGCTCAGACAAATGAATAACAAATCACAGCTTCAAAGAGAAACTGCAGAATTGGAATTTATATGTAAATTCGACTCCATTGCCTCAGGGTTAAACAGGGACTACAGATTTTTTTCTCGTTACAACAGGTGATTTGACCTCACCTTCCTCTAGTTGTTCCCTGACCTACTGTCACCAATTTAAAGTGCAGAGAGACTGGAGAAAGGCAAAATGTATTTACCCATACTGGAATCTGCCCAGAATAGTAAGGACCTACACTTCAAATGTCGTGAAAAATTTTTAATGAGCACATGCGGTCAGGACTATGTGTCATCCGGTGAATAGTGTCTCTAGCAGCACAGCATCCTCTAGCACTATATTGGGGAAGTGATTCAATATTGACTCAGAGAAAAAACATCCACACCAAACTGATATTTCTTAAGTATTTATAAGGCACCTGTCACATGGGTATCTAATCACCAATGTTCTGAAGAACCACTGAGTTTCCTCTCATTATTCTACTGGGTCCCAAGGGGCTGGATTCTCAGGCATGTTAAGGCCATTTCGTGCTACGGAGGTTCAAAGTAGCCTTCAAGTGGCCAGGGAAGCATAGTGGAGAAATCTCCATGTGCTGGAATACTCTCTGCTGGTGGAGATTTGGCAGAAGAAAATCCACCATCTTGCGCCAGCCATCCCCCAAGCCCTGACATAAGGGGGGACGGAAGAGAGACATTCCAGAGTGGAGCATGGACAGGGCAGGGAGAGGAGAGGATGTAATGGAGTAGAGCTCCATGATGCCAAATCCTCCATTGGCATAAGGTCCCTGACTCACCTTATCAAGCTTAGGGGGAGAAGGAAGGAACTTACAAGTTGCAGGATATATTTCTTTCCTTTCAAGCCTTGTTCCCTGGGAAAGGCTCTGTCCAAAATGTGTCCCCCTACACTCCGACCTAAACACAGATCTCTCCTACCGGTGGGAAGCTTCTACACCCAGCACCCTCTTTGGCTACCTTGTCTCTGTGAAGTGTAGTTGCCATGGAAGGCCCTGGCCTATGGGTGAGTAGGTCTCTGGCACAGCAAGGTCCTATTCTGTTAAGGACTCTGTAGATTAGGACTTCTGCTCTGGAGCACATGGGAGTCAATGGATCATGTGAAGCACCAATGGGATGTGTTCTCCCACCACTTGCGGCTGAGGTTCACTGCTGTGAGCGGGGCTCTAGGTAGAACATGCTGTAGTTCTAACAATACCATTTCCTTAAAGACTCCAGTTAAATGTTGCCTCTGTTCAGCTTTGCTTAACTAGTGTGACCTGGCAAATTCCCCGTCAAGGTGGCAGGTAATTTATAGCAGAGAGGGTACAGTTCTCAAGATCCAAGTTCCACCTGAAATGGCAAGGTAGGGTAGGCGGAGATGAACTGCTGGATAGACGGAGATGAACTCTGACTGTAAAGCTCTACAGCAGGATCCAGAGGACCTTTTAGAAATGAATTAAACATTGAACTTGATTGAACACGAAGGTCCCGAGAAGTTGGGGGATGGCTGGGTAATAAAGCAAAAACCAGCAAAAGCTGAGGGATGAGGGCACAATGGCAACAAGAACAGCTGCAGCACCCACTTCAAAGGTTCTAGGTCTGACTCACAAAATGCATTTGTGTAACAGAGTTTTTGCTGAAATTCCCACTTTCCCTGCCCCTGAGGACAGGGTGCAAAACACCAGGCTTGCTTGGCCTGGAAGTCTGAGCTCCTTTTTCCTTCATGTTTCTCACACAGATAGATGGTCTCAGCTTGTAGAATATCCTTTCCTTTTGCAGGGGTTGCTGTGCCCTCTCCCTCGGTCACTGAGGGGCAAGCCTGGATAGCTCCTGGGTCATCTACTGCAGCACAGTTCCCTTCTCTTAGCCTTGAGATCATTCTGCTCCTCCTTCTTTCTCCGTATCATTCACAGATTCGTAGATTACAGGGCCCAATGAAACCAGTGTGATTCATCTTCTCTTGAGCTCCCAGAAAACCTTCTGGTGTGGGGTTTCCTACTCCTATTCCCTCTGTTCTCACTGGGGGAGGCTGAAATTAGGATTACAGATCTGGAGTTCCACCTCCTAGCCCTGTGCTCACACCATTTGGCCACACTGCTTCATGGATGAGACAAATTGTATCTGTGGGAGATGTGGCAAGAGCACCACGCCATCTGCAAAATCAAGGGAGTATCAAAGTTTCACACCCCTAATACCTGGAGTTTCATGTTCCAGCTTAGCTGGGAAATCTTGACGTGTGAAACTTTCCTTATTCCTGAAACTAGTCAAACCCTGAGCTGTCAGAGGAGGACATCTATGGGGCAGAGAGGAGGATGGTCTGTGAGGAGGCCAGGTGTGGGCTGGGCAGGAGGCAGACTCTGCCAGGTAGTGAGGGGACACATTTCTGCAACGGGCAGGTCTGTTACCTGGACGAGCGGGACTCTGAGGGCTGCCCCTCGTATTGCTGCACTAATGCTCGGACACTCCAGTAGGGATTTTCAATCTCTTCATCAACACTGCTGTTCCTGAAGATAAAAATTACATAATGAATAATTGTCCCGCAGAGCAGGGGGAGAAATCCTCTACTTGATTTAATTTACTACCTGAACTTAATTATGTACATTCTAGGAGGATGGGAAGGGAAAAAAGAGGGGGTTGATAAAATAAAAGGAAGGAGGAAGCAATCCTACCTACCTCTTATGAAACAGAAAATCTAATTTCTGCTCTAGGAAGTGTGAGATAGAAAACCCTTTCCCACCTTTCTAAGATATAGCAAGGGAGGGAAATGCCTCCAAACTCCTATGAGTAGCAGAGGCTTGGTAGGGGAGGGAAGGAGGGAGGGAGTGGAAAAAAGGCTAGATTCTGCTAAAAAAAACCAAGGGCTGGCCCTCCTAAAGAGGAATGCTTGCCCATGTGCCTTAGAAAGAATACCTTTCACATTTCATTTTTCAACAATGGATATCATTTTCAATTTTACCATTTCAGAACTGAGCCATGGCAAGGGGCTTCCCATTGCCACTGACCCATTCACGGCATCACCTGCCTGTGGCCAACCTCACCTAGTTCACCTAGTGGTAAAACTACAGTGTCTCGCCGCTGCTGTTTTGATAGTAGGATATAGCTCATGCACATTAGTGATCCCATGGTAAAAACATAGCTTTTAGTCAGTGAAGACATAAACTTAGACGTATCCCAGCCAAGTGCTGACTAGCCTCAACTCTAGATTGTCTGTGAGCGCTGATAAAAGTACGGCAAAAGGTGGCCTGGATTCAGGCCAGCAAGCAGTGTGTGAATTCACAGTAGGGAGGCCAAGACCTCTTTATAGCTGTCCTCTAAGGAGATGCCCACCTTTACTTGCCCCCAAAGACTAAGATTTAGCATCAGGATTTACATGCACTCCAATGAAACTTGGTGGGAGCACTCTTTACCTCTGCCTGTGCTGGAAAACATCACGTCCTGAGCGTGAGACATCCTGACGAACATCTGCCAGGGCAGCCACCGCACCCTGGGCCATTGCAACTGCTGAATGAGGCCTGTGACTGGCTGATGCTGCTGAAAGGCTCTTCCCCACCACGCTGGCTGGGCTCTGAATGCCTGTTCTACTTGAGCCAGGTTTAAAATGAGCAGCTAAGGCAAGGATCAGCCTCATGATGGATTTCAGGTTCCCATCAACGATATCTGCAAAATGCAATCAAACATCAGGCAATGTGGCTCAGCAGGTTCTTGTCTGACCAACAAGTGTGAATGCAATTAAACACAACAGGAGCATTCCAAAAGGAAGGGACTGAGGACTCAGATCCAATTCCATTGCTCAGTATATTTGTTTTACATAAAGCTGCCTGAAGTAAAATCAGTGACTGCCACCTACAGGACAGAATTTTAATTTCTCTGGGCACATTTGGGCCTTCTGTATGGGATATTTTTAACCAACAGTCCACCTATGTAGGACAGTATACATTTGTTAGTCTTTAAGGCTATGTCTACACTTACAAAAGCTAGTTCAAATTAGTTAATTCAAACTAACTAATTTGAACTAATTATAGTTAGTTCAAATTAACTTAATTCAAACTAGCATGGCCCCACTCGAATGCTAGTTTGAACTAGCCATGGCCATGCAGGGCACTTGCTTAGTTTGAATTAGTCGGTTGCAGGAAGATCAATCTGCCGATTAGTTCGAACTAAGCAGTTAGTTCAAACTAACATGGCCACATTGGATTAGTTCAAATTAATGGATCGAATGAACTGTTAATTCGAACTAAGCAATCGAATGTATTAGTTCGAATTAAGGAAGCCCTTAATTCGAAGTAATGAAAGCCTAGTGTGGCCAAGGCTTAAGTTAGTTCGAATTAAGCTTCCATAATTCAAACTAATTTGCAAGTGTAGACATAGCCTAAAAGTGCCACAGGACTCCTTGGGTGCGTCTACACTCATAAATTAAGTCGACTTAAGCTTGCTTAAGTCGACTTAATTTACTCTGCATCTACACTACACTTTCCTTAAGTCGACTTAAGCAGCTACTTAAGTCAACTCAAGGAAAAATTAAGTCGACTTTGTTAAACCTACTTTTAAGTCGACTTTCTGCTTACGTCGACTTTCTAAAGTCGACTTCAGACAGTGTACACGTCAACTCTAAGTCGACTCAGGGCTCTCCAGGACTTCCCCACTGCCCTCCCTGGCAAAGGGAGAGCCTGGCATGCCCCCCCAAAGGGCAGGACAGAGCCCTGCCCACCCTGCCCCTATGCCCTGCGAGGGTCCCTGTCCCCCTTTGCCCCATTGTACCCAGGTACAATGGGGCAAAGGCTGAGCCCCCTGGCAATTGGCAAGGGGTGCCCCTCCTGCCACTGTGGACCTGTCCCAGGTCCACCTAGCCCCTAGAAGTCGACCTAGGCATCCAGTGTGGATGCTCTAGGTCGACTTCATAGGGTCCCCTCTAAGTCGACTTAAAATTTAGGTGTGGACATGCTAAATTGACTTAACAAAGTCGACTTAAAGTTGACTTTGTAAGTCGACTTAGCTAAGTCGACCTAAATTAACAAGTGTAGACATAGCCTTTGTTAGTATTACTGAAGGATCACTAGAAAGGTGCCTTAGTCACTGAAGATTACCACTGTACCAGTGATGACTCCAATTGACACAAGGAACTTGCATTAACATTTTTAATAGGTAATAGAGGGAGCTTGAGCAAGAATGAATTTCTGCAACAACGCCAAGTAATCATTAACTAATCAATCCTCATACTTCTGGTGTGTGGTAACTCAATATGCACTTTCCCTCAGTGTACAAAACAGCCCAAAGGAAAGCCCATCCAATCATTCAAGGGGAATTTTTCAAAGCCACCAAAGGGATTTGGACACACAGTGGTCATTAAGTCCAATGGGAAGTGGGCATTCAAATCCTATAGGTAGCTTTGAAAATCCCAGCCCCAGATTTTTAGAGAGGGGCTGGATGCCTGAAGTCTGGTTAATTTTTACTTTTAGTGGGCAGAAGGGGCAGAAATAAACGTTCTGTTAAAACAGATCATAATGATAAGTAACACATATCACTCATAGGGACTCTGAGGCAGAGAGGGGAAATGACTTGCCAAAGCCACAGAGTGAGTCACTGTCAGAGCTATGATTAGAGCTCAGGAGTTTCTGTGTTCCAGAGTCATGTGTCCTACCTCACTCTGCACAGTAGCTTTGTGACATTAATCCTGCCTCAATGTGCGGAGAAAAGGGTGGAGTAGCTTAGTGTTTCTCAACCATTTTGATACCATGGACCAGCTTCCCATACTCTGTCAGGGAGATCTCATGGACCAGTCATTGAGAAACACTGGACTAGATGACCACTTGAGGTCCCTTCCAGCCCTACATTTCTATGATCATAGAATCTTAGGGTTGGAAGGGACCTCATGAGGTCATCTAGTCCAACCCCCTGCTAAAAGCAGGATCACTCCCACTAAAGCATCCCAGCCAGGGTTTTGTCTAACTGGGCCTTAAATGTTTCCAAAGATGGAGATTCCACCACCTCGCTAAGTAACCCATTCCAATGCTTCACCGCCCTCCTAGTGAGAAAGATTTTCCTAATATCCAACCTCGACCTCCCCAGCTGCAACTTGAAACCATTGCTCCTTGTTCTGTCCTCTGTTACTACTGAGAACAGCCTAACTCCCTCCTCTCTGGAGCATCCCTTCAAGTAGTGGAAGGTTGCTATCAAATCCCCCCTCAATCTTCTCTTCTGTAGACTAAATAAGACTAGTTCCTTCAGTCTCTCCTCATAAGTCATGTGCCCCAGCCCCCTAATCGTTTTTGTTGACCTCCGCTGGACTCTTTCTAATTTGTCAACATCCTTTCTGTATTGGAGAGCCTAAATCTGGACACAGTATTCCAGGTGAGGCCTCACCAGTGCCAAATAGAGGGGAATAATCACATCCCTCGATCTGCTGGCAACACTCCTACTGATGCAGCCCAATATGCCATTGGCCTATTTGGCAACAAGAGCACACTGTTGACTCATATCCAGCTTCCTGTCCACCATAACCCCCAGGTCCTTTTCTACAGTGCTGCTACTTAGCCGATCGGTCCCCAGCCTGTAGTAGTACATGGGATTTTTCCATCCTAAGTGCAGGACTTTGCACTTGTCCTTGTTGAACCTCATCATGAGATTTCTTTTGGCCCAATGCTCCAACTTGTCTAGGTCTCCCTGCATCCTGTCCCTGCCCTCCAGAGTGTCTACCATTCCCCCCAGCTTGGTGTCATCCGCGAACTTACTGAGCGTGCAATCTATCCCATCATCCAGATCATTAATGAAGATGTTGAACAGAACCGGCCCCATAGCTTCATAACACGTCCATCCTCAGAGCCCTTACACTAAGTGCAACAAATGGCTTGTACCAAAGTCCTGTCACCAAGAATGGCCAAAGGAGACTAGAACAGGCCAGATGTAGGATATGACATTTTTTCTAGGAAAACCAAAAGGGATGCAGAGTACCAGACCTGGGTCTCACTCTTCAGAGCTTATCCTGCTCTCATTCGTGCCCTATCAAACTCTGAATGCACATGAAAAAGAAACAAGGAGTCTAGTGGCACTTTTAAAGACTCACAAATTTATTTAGTGCACGAGTTTTCATGGGAGAAAAGAAATACATTTGTGAGTCTTTAAAAGTGCTACTAGACTCCTTGTTTGTTTCGCTGAACTAGACTAGCACGGCCACCCCTTAGGAACTTTGGATGCACATGTTTTACTTCCCTGCGACCAGCCTGGATACAAGAAAGCAAGCTCTACACCTGAATTCAGATCACTGAGTTAAGATGCTCTAGAGTTTAGAGTGCTGCCTCGTCTCAGATTATTTACAGACAAGTTTTTATCGGTATTAACAACAGCTTATACAGTCAGTGAAATGGTGCATAGTAGCATGTAATGCTTCACTGAAAAAGAAAAAATAGCGCAGCCTCCAGACTGCTGGTAGCCATGCTGCCGGCATGGAGCACGTACTGTGTGCTCTGAATACACAGAAGCTACCCAGCTGAGGCACATCACCCGCAGGGCTGTACTCTTCTCCTCCTGATAACAAGAATGGTCACATGTGCCTTGATTCCAGTTCGAGTGGTACCTCACCCAGTGTCCCAAGAGGAGCAAACAGCATTATCCCTCAGGACACTCAGCAACCAGCAAGAATAGGGGACTGTTTTCCTCCATCTATGTGATATCTGTGACTAAACAATGCCACAGTAAGAGGCAGAAAATGCATGGTTTTGCTCCTTGTGTCTTTTCCTCACCATGTGCTCTTTTCCTCTTCTGATAGGAAATGCTGGCAAACAAAGTCTGCAAAGCATTGGAAACAATATCACTGATTTTCAATAGTCTGGAATTATCCTGTTCTCACCAGAGAAGGAGGCAATAGCTCAATAATTATTTATTTACATCCATTCAACAAAGGTTTGCACATCTATGTTCTCAATTATACCATTTGTTTGGTGCTCTGACCACTCAGAAGATAGGGGGCATTTCTTCTTCTTTTTAATACTACTATTTATTTCTTGGCCTGGACAACTCCTCTTCGTTACTGTTATCAAAGCAGCCAAAAATTTAGTGCCATTCAACCCAAAAACTAAACATATTACTGGATTGTAGCAACAAGAGAAACTGGTTTGGAAATAAATTATCTCTAGGACACAAAACAACAAAGGCTCCAGTTCTCACATAGATTGCTAAGGATCATGATAAAACTGTCATTAGACAGCACTTACCTTTTGCTGAAGTTTGGTGCATACGTATCTTTTTCGATGCCACAAACTGCAGGACTTTCTCTACATTTTCTCTCATTTCCTGCTGGCTGGTGGGACTCACCTGAACGCCATTCAGCTTCTCACCAGCTGGGAAAAAATCAAACAGCCCAATTATAGGGAGGAATCAGCCTGCTAGATGCTGACTGGCACGGCAATGGTTATGAGTGTAGGGACTGTCGGAGTCGGCAGTCGTTACGTTGGGGAGAGTAAGGGAGCCCTTTGTGTGACTGCTCCCTATTCGTGATGTGTCTAATGGCAAAATACACCTGTCGCACTGTCTGAGAAAGTGCTTCCTGTGAATAATTCATTATTCCTTGTATCTTCTTGAGTCACCACATGTCCCCTCTGTACATATACATTGTGCAGATGGCACCGTCTCAGCAAGGGACATCAGTTCCTAGAACCATTTCTGCTCAGTCTTATCATTTCTTTCTTGTAAATATTTGGGTCTTGGCAAAGAGATTAATCCTCACAGGAATCCCATCCATTAACACTTACAAGTAAACTCCAAGGAGCACTGTCAGCATTAGGCAGAGATACAGGGTAATGGGACTTCCGTTACACGTACATACATAAACCAAGTTATGATGTTACATACAGTCTCCCCTTCATCCGTACCTGATGCTAGTCACCAGTGTGAGAAATCCTTTTATGGCTCCTTTAAAACAGCTCAGCTGCTCCTGTGGCAGTTATCATGGCCACTCTCGCAGGTTTTGGCATGTGTTGTGACAAAATGAATGCAGTTCTCAAAGGGTTTGGAACTTGGCCATAAGCCAAGGGTCAGTAAGGGACACTGAGCTACTACATAAGGACGTCAGTGGAAGATTGGCTTTTGTGATGCGCAGTTTTCCTTCCTCTTAAAATGACCACCCTGCTTCAAAGCTGTGAGGTGTGTTGGCCAGCCTGACACAGGTCCAAATACTCAATTAGCAGGCCCCACAGAGGCTAGCCTCCTCCACGCAACACCCCACAGCCTCTATACAAGTAAAAGTGCCACTTGGTGTTACTGACCTACAATTTCAATGAGAGTGGCCAGGATGACCCCATCTCGGAGATCCTGCCTCAGGTCCTGCACTGGTTTTATTGCTGGCTTTTTCTTCAGCTGGGAATTCACCCAGGCCACATACGCCTGCAGTTGTTGCTATAAAAAGAAAACAAAACAAAATTTTGCTAGTCAGTGTTGTTTTTTGAAGTAGTTGCATCACCCTCACCTTTCACACTCACCTGTTTGCTTAGCTCACAAGTACAAACAGGTTTCATCCCACTACCTCCAGCACATTGGTTCACAACAAAAAAACCAAAATATTGTTTGGAGTAACTCGGTACAATCCAGACTGGAACAGCAGGAAGGAATGCTGGTCAGAACTGAGAAGCAACAATGAAGCTTAGAAAGAAGCTTGCCTTGCACCTGGCTGTGGTATATTTGATTCAGAGCAAACACTGCCAGGTTCTCACTTTTATTCCCAGTATTAATTTGTTCATGTTAAAAACCCTAAATAACTTACTTTCATAAAAAAATAAAGAAATGTAGCTGGTAGTTAAAGTAACCAGTGGAATTTTCAGTTAATTACACATTGTTAAGGAAATGGTAGGATTCTATAAAGGGCCAATTCCACTTTGGTATATGGTCCTTAATACTCTTGAGCCCAGTTTTCCACAGCCTTGCACCTTGTATCATCATTTACATCAGTGCAAAGAGAATGCAAACTGTGCAAAGAACACTACTGCTCTTATTGGGTAGCATTTTTGTACTGGTTTTGCAGAGGTGCAGCAGGAGGGAATAGAAAATGGAGAATTAAGTTTTTGATCTACCTAAGGAGCCATCTGGTGTCAGAGGCCGACAGCCCCATATGCATGTGTAACCTTTTCAATCCTCTACCTTATATAAGACTTCAGTAGCTAGTAGGAGCCCTGGTGAAACTGGAATTCCTTTGGGAAAGGGGCTTGTGCAGAACATGGAGTGTAATCAGATTTATCCCTTTATGGGATTACCTCTCTTTTCACTAAGCTTCCCATTATTCTGCAGATGTGGTGGGTTTTAAGTCTCCATTCCACATTATCTCAGCACATTGCATCAGTCACAGTTTCTGCTTCTACAGCCTGCCACAAAGTCACATTCTGATCACAATACCACTTGTAATCGTCCTGACAAGGGAAATCCAACTTTAAACACAACACAGCTCGCTCTGTCTGCTCAGAAAGGTGCCTGGACACTTGTGTTCAATTGGTTCTGCTCAGTCAGCAGACAAGCATGGAGCGTGCTGTGAGATGCATGCTTGGGAGATTGCTCAATGTGTTTTAAAAAACAAAAACAGTAGTGCTGACTGGGAAGTCCAGACTTTGGGAAGCACATGAGACTAATGAAAACTTGTTGGAGTGGATTCTGCCTCCTCTGCTGAGTCCTGTACAGTCACAGCTCTCACCTCTTAGCGTAAATTAGTTCTGAAGCTGCCAGCCCTGCTCAACTGAAAATGTCACCAGTTTCCACTGAATGGAAACTCAAACCGTGGAGCATAAATAGAACAAGCATAGTCCTGGCTTCTCTCCCAGTCATACAAGAGGATGATCCACCATCGGTTTTCATGTAAGTAGTAATAACTCTCCAAGCTAAAGGGCAAGGAATTGCTTTCCTATGTGACCTAAGTTAGAAGCACCTGGGCCCAAGAAGGGAGGGGCCTGGGACTTTACCCTAGGATCCCGCCACACAACAAAATTTCAAGGACAGACCAGAACTCAAAACCTTCTATTATATAAAGATTCAGTGAAGCTTTAATTTATTCAAGTAATTATCAATGGAAGAGAGAGATGTTTATTTGCAGAGCCATCTGTTACCCACTGAAACAGCTTCAGCACCCTTATGGAAAAGTCCTAAACAATTCAGTAAGATTCCACAGAGATTGAATAGGGTTACATAGAAACAACTTCAAAAACCTATACAATTTAAGATAATGATCTCTTTTCTACAAGTTTTTTTATTAACCATCCTATAGGAATGTACACTAGGGTATAATTCTATACTAAATTCTACAGGATGATCCAAAAAAACTAACAGAAAGGTTAAACAAACAAGGAGCCCTGTGGCACTTTTAAAGATTGCCATATTCTATTAGATTCCATAGGTCTTTTGTATAAAAGCAACTCACACAAAGGAAATAAATTATATAAAAATACAGCCTTATTATCCACAGTTTACTATTTTTTCCTTTCTCTTTTCTCCCATTGTCTATACACACACACACACACACACTCACTCAAATCACTATTTTTGCAAAGGCATTTTTACTGGTGTTAACCTTTACTATTTCATAAAAATATGCAGTAATTAGCATTGTTATTAGCAAATCATTTCCAAAGCCCTGTAAATTTACACTTTAAACAATCCTCTCCAAAAGAACAACTTTTTGTGGCTATGCAATAGTGATGGAAGGATTTCACAGAAGTTACTGCTACAATGCTGCAGACTTACATTTAATTAGCAGGTCTGGGTTGATTTTTTTTTCCAATCAGAGCATAAGATTTTCCTAGGGCAGCTCAGACTGTTGGTTTGTTCATCAATAGCTTATTATGTGTCCATAAAACTCTAACAGCTAATTACTTTAGTGCAGTACTCCAAAGATACTCTGATTCCTGCAAAACTAAAATCCCAAGCGGCAGCCTGTCATTTCTGGCAGCTGAGATGAACAGGTGATTGAATTTACCAAGGGGGGGGGGGGAAAGGACATGAAAGTTTAATGACCTAAATATTGCAGAGTGGTGTTAAATGCACTGAGGGACAAAAACACAAGCCGCTAGGCAGAAATCTTAGCCATAATGATTACGCGGCTTCTGAGACAGAAATTGCTTCGCTCCCTCACTTCCTTAGTCAACATGTATTTCCTGGTAAAATGAGAAATATGGTGAAACTGGAGAACACTCCATAGAGTCCTATCCCTAGGGACAAGAGCCCAAGGCCACCTGACACTTAATTTAAAGACGTAAAATAGTTTAGTAAATCAGATGCCACAGGAAAAAAATTGTTGCCACATTCCCCTTAGAATCCAGTTTATTCAAACCCCAAGATGGCTCCATCCTTCACAGCAATAGAATAGACAACAGAGTCCTGTGGCACTTTTAAAGACTAACAGATTTATTTATCGCCTGAGCTTTCGTGGGAGAAAATCTCCCACGAAAGCTCATGCGATAAATAAATCTGTTAGTCTTTAAAAGTGTCACAGGACTCTGTTGTCTTTCTACAATAGACTAACACGGCTACCCCTTTGGAATTTGACAGCAATAGAATAGGCATTCATATTACCATGATGCAATATCAGTATGATGTTAAGGCTGAATTAACATAATGTGGGGGCATTTATTCCAGACAGAGAACTCCACATGTTCATATTCCACTAAATAAAAAAGGATAGAAAATTTTGCTCGGATGTATTCTGCAAATGGAAACACGTATCTATACAGCAGATTTTATCCTTCAGGAAAGTAGAAACACTTCCTGCACCTTGCCTTGCAGTGAGCATAGATCAGGCTTCTCTTTCCATCCAGTTCTTGAGGGTAAAAAAGGGTTATTCCAAAATCGGGAGCAGGTCATGAAATTCACTGCACAGCTCTGATACTCATCTGTACCCAAAAATCTGCAAGACTAAATGGGGACAATCTGTAGTCTCTTCGTCTGTCTAACGTTCTTCCAGGAGTTAACAGGTGAGAAATTGGTTTGGTAAGCTTCTGGTAGCATCATGCATTAATTGGCAATCACACAAAAAGGGTTTTCTCCAAAGAATAATTCTATCCATAATGCTATCCCATTAATTTTAATAAGCAGAAAAGACATTTTCAATCTGACCATTATTTTACTGATTTTAGATAAATGACATTTTATATGTAACAATGGGCCACATTTTTGAAGCGAGGACTTTGATTGCACATCTCAGTTCTGAGAGACCCAACTTAAGAGATCTTGGGCCTGATTTTCAGCAGTGCTGAAAATCACCGACAGAGCTCATTAAATTAAAATGGCATTGTGAGTGCTTAGCACTTTTGAAAATCAGACCAAGCATGGTAGGCACCTTAACAGTAAGTTACCCCAAATCACTGGCTAATTTTGAAAATGTCAGTGTCCAGTTAGTATAGCGATGAGCATGTTAGAAATGCTGACTGACAAGCAGATGTCTCACCATGTGATACAGGCATGTACAGTACTATGCATGAAAAGATATTCAGTGTAAAAATGCCTGTACATATTGAAAAGACAATATGTGCTTTATAATTCTTCCTACAAATTTAATGTTTTACTTCCTCTTTCTGATTATTTATAATTCAACATATCTGGAAATTCTTAATGTAACTAGTCAGATTTCTTGCCCCCCTTAACTGTCCACATTTTTCCCTACTGTTTTGGATCTGCTTAGAAGTCCCTGTGAATCGAAAAGACACCTAAAAGTTTCATTTTAGAATAATTAACCAAGATTAGTAATATCTGAAGTCTGTGAGCAATAAAAAAACGGAAAGCTGTATTCTGCAGCCTGTCTCCATTCCCAGCCTTTTTCTCTCTCCTGGGAAGACTTGTCAATAGTGCTAATTACAAGTTTTCATCTCTCCAAAAGATCTTTAAAGTCTAAAATTACACCCTATTCCGGGGAATCTCAATCACTCAACAAACCTCACTAGCATAGCAGGCATCAGGACCTAGATGCCTCATTAAAACAATGCTGTCAAAATTCCCTGTGTTACATTTAGTTGCTTTAAATTAGTATCCACTGAGTCAGTGTGCTCTCTCTTCTGCTTCAGCCTTTTACCTGCTGAACAGCATCCAGGGTTCCCCTCTCTTATCCTCCCTTCTTCCACTACTCAAGAGCAGGCTGTCTCCGCAACCATCCTTGACCAGCATTCAGGCAGTTAGGCTGCAGGCTCTGGACATGATTCTGGACCTAAATAAGCCTCTTTAAATTGTAGCATGAAGCAGCCACAACAACCCAGAGGAATCCTCTTAGTACAGGAGCTGTGTAGGGCCAATGTACATGCTACTTTATACTGTCCTCCTGCACAGTCCCTACTATGGTGACACACTGGGCCTGGGGTGGTGGTCAAAGCATTCTGGGGCTGCCCTAATTTACACTAGCAGCGCTGGCCCCTAGCGCAGTTCAGAATGCAGGCAGCACAAGATGATATAAAGCCATCTTCCCACCCCACGCCTCCTGGACTTCACCTTGTGGGCAGTGTCTCCTGCCAGACCACAAATCTGAATGGAAACAACTGATGAGCCAGAAGAGAGAAGTCACTGATGCAGCAAAAGACACCCAAGCCTGGTGGGAGAGAGAAAAGATGGGAAGAATAGACCAGTCATTACTGTTTCCCTCATCTTCTCTCCCTCATTCCTTTCGACTGCGTGTTATATCCACGGGTGGTGTCTTGTCTCTATTAGATGGTAAGAATTCTGGTACAGGGATCATAGTTTCTCTGTGTTTGTACAGCATCCGTGTTATAAAAAACATAATTCTCTGATAAAAAAAAACAAAAAATCAGCATTTTTTTCTGACTAAAATGAAATGCTGAACTTTCGTTTCCCTAGCCACAACATGTATAGGTATTGGTAGAACATAAAGTTTTATTGATGTATTTACAATTTAAAAGCAACTTCAAAGCCTTCCAGGGCCATCAATCATTATAATACAATAAAATTAATAGAACTGTAATTTGTGTTTCTTACATGTACCAAATATTTCTATGTTTGTCAGCTTCAGGCGACGCAACTCGGGCTCACAGCCCCAGTTCGGTTAATATGGAGAGCAGGAAAATGGAGGCTTGGATAAATGAGTTTCTACTCTGTTTTTATTTTTTCACAAAATGTAAAGATTCTTTGTAAAAACACAAATTCCGCATTTTCCTGTGGCACACAGACTTCTAGGATCCCTGGTAATAACATTGTGCTCTAAGCATGAGAGCAGAACAGACAGAGGAGCCCACGCTAGAGGCAGGGAAAGAAGCTCCAGATCTGGTAGAGGATGCAGAAAGAGGGGTCACAGGCCTGAACTAGAAAAGCCCACAGGCTTCCCCACTTGCTCAGGCCCACAGCCTAGCTATAACAGCTGCTCAGCCCCTAACCTCTTCTAATGCTGAACCTTTGCCCTTCTAGTTAAAGAGGAAGCTCCCCCAGAGTCTATTACAGTGGTTACGGTGACACCATTCCACTGCTGGCACCTGCTAGCTACAGATGCTTCCGAACAGCACAGGATTTAACAAATGCCAGGAGCTTTCCCTTGTGTGTAATCAGGACTGGCTGATGTCGGCATCCCAGGCTGTTCTGAGAGGTAACAGCTACTGTTTACCTGAAGAACTCCCCTTGAACTAGTTAGTGCTAAGCATCTTTCCCAACCTCTGTCACTACCAGGCAATTTCATTTGAGCTTTGGCCCATCCTGAGCTTTGTGGGGCAGGTGTAGGTTCTGGTCCCATACCTCAATCTGAATTTGTCTCAGAATGAGCAATTTTTTTTAGGAATAACATATCCCCCTCAGACCAAAGATTTACTATACAGAGCACAGATTATTAGGATTGCAAATGGGGTCAGGTTTAATCCTATTTAAATTAACACGGCTTTGTGTTCCAAAAGGGGGTCTGCTTCACCTGAGGTCTGTGAATGGGAAAGTAACTCCCTCACCTGGAGTTGTCTGGGGCCAAAATTGCTGGAGCTCCCAGACAGTTTTTTCTCTTATCTTCAGATTGCTATGTATAGCCCCAAAAGATCTTTCAGGACAGGGCCAGAGTTTGAAGATGTGGACCCTGGGGCCATCTGCTGTTGTAGACTCATGTAGCTCCTTCAGTATGTGAATCACAGCTGGGAACTCTCAAAGTTCTCCAGTGAAAGGTGGGGCAGGATCATAAATGAACACTTTTTCTAGGTGTGCAATTAATTACAAAGTACCCAAGACTGAGGAAGTGCCTCATGCTCAACTGATGATGGGACAACATTTGCAGATCTCAGGACTACTCACCCCAGGAACTATTTTGCTTCCAGTGCCAATTTTTCAGTTCAGTAAAACAACCTGTTAATTAGTATTATCTAATACTTGCATTGTAGTAGGAGCTAAAGAGTGCCGTCAGGATTGGGGCCCCTTTGTGCTAGGCGCTGTACAAACAAACAGGAAGACACCGTCCTTGTAATTCAAGCAGACAAGTGACATACAGAAAGTGAGGGAAGAGGAATATAGAAGGATAAATATAATTGTAATATATTTGCTTTTTTCCATTATAAATAGATGAATTAAGAGTGAACACTCCCCATCTGTTCCTCAAGCTGTCATTAACTGGCAGATGTATTTTGGAGATGGATGCCACAGCAGAAGTGTGTCTTTAAGAGAGATCTGAAAGCAAGGCAGCCTTACAGATTGGTTCAGGGAGAGTAACATTGTGGACGAAAGTGCAGAGATATTTTTATGAGAAGCTAATAAGGAGGTGGATGAGGGTGGCACTGCTGGCAGAGCGAAGACTGCAGGGTTGACATTACAGAACTCACAGGAAAACAAGTAGGAAGCGGAAGAGATATGAAGGAGCTTGAAAGTGAGGACCAGAAGCATGAACTTGATCCGATCCAATGAAGCAGGATGAGCTACTAGAAGGATTCAAGGACAGGAGTGACAAGATCAGAGACAAGCAAGGAAAATGATCATTGTTATCTTCACTCTCAATGGACTGTGGGAATAGAGCCCAGTGCGAATGGTAAGGAAGCAGGAGAGAAAAGGTTGCAGTAATCAAAATGGGAGGTGAAGATGACTTGGACAAGTGTTTCAGCTGTCTCAACAAAGAGAAAGAGCTGGATCACAGACATGTAATAAAGAAAGAAGCAGCAAGATTTGGCTATGGGCTGGATGCGCAGGGCAAAAGAGAGCAAGTCAAAGATGATACCAGATGATATTGTTGTCACCAGTGACAAATAAGGAGAAGAAGGGAAAGAGTAGATAAACTGCAAGGGATTGGTGGGAACAGGAACCGAGGGAGAACTCACAACGTATGTGTGGTTTGCGTCCTTCCTGGACTTCAGACTTATACCTCATTACACACCAAAGGCAAGTGTCTCTGTCAAAAACCACATCCCCCTCATGTGTTAATATTTCAGAACACAGTTTAGATACATGTGAGGGAGAGAGAGTGTAAGCCTATGAAGTCAGGACTCCTGGGTTCTGTTTCTTGTTCCAGAAACGATATGTCACTTTGGGCAAGTTACCTACTCCATTTGGTTTCCCCTGTCTGTAAAAGAGGGATATTAATCTGCACCATGCTAAAATATATGGACATTCTGGAATGGAGGGTGATATAGACGGAGAAAGTACTAATGGGGTTGTTACAGTAAAAGTTAATATGTAATTCTAAACTAAAAGACAGCAGATAATATGGAGACTGGTGTTAAAGCAGCAGCACAGAGCTTTCCCTCTATAAAAGAGGGAACGGAATCAGTGAGGGTGAGAGATACAAGGAGCTCATGGCCTGCCATCCACTCACCATCATCTCCTCCCAGTGTCATGACTCAGCCTGCAAATGGGAAGAGGGAAAGCATAACAGCACCAGCAGCATTAATATTCCCCTCTGGCTGCTCCCATCTCAATCTCAAAATGGGGCACATAAGTTACAGAGTGTTTATACCAAATTTGTATAAGATTGTGCCTGGGACTTACTGGCTGGTTTGCCTCTTTTCCCAGATGAGAGAAAAGAGAAAGAATCAGTACTTCTTGTGTGACATCTCCCATGAGCTTTAGCTGCCCTAGCCATCCTCATCAGCCTCGTGTAATTTATCATCTGCCACTTAGGGCTTGATTCCCTCTCCTCTCTAGGGCTATGTCTACACTTGCTAAACTTAGTTCGAATTAACTAATTCGAACTAATTTTAGTTAGTTCAAATTAGCTTAATTCGAACTAGAAAAAGATAGTTCGAACTAAGCAAGTGCCATTCATGGCACTTGCTTAGTTCGAATTAGCGATCCCCTTTCATTTCAATGGCCGGTTAGTTCGAACTAAGAAATTAGTTCGAATTAACATGGCTACTTTGGCTAATTCGAACTAGTTATTTCGAATTAAAGCCTTACTTCTGAAGCCCTATTCGAATTTATTAGTTTGAATTAAGGAAGCCCTTAATTCGAACAAACTAAAGCCTAGTGTAGCCATGGCTTTAGTTAGTTTGAATTAAGCCTCCTTAATTCGAACTAACTTGCCAGTGTAGACATAGCCTAGCACAGTAGCAGTGGGGAGTCAGCCATGTCTGCCTGGCAGTAAACAAAACATCATGCTTTAACGGCAGGTTAGTGTGCCTTCATGTACTAATCTGCCTTTATTTTACTCTTTTTAGAGTCCCCCTTACATGGGGCAGCAGGAGGATAACTCCCCTGAAACCTCCAACACTCTGTTGAAGACTTGGGGGCTGCTTGTTTTGAACCTGATCCAGCTCCATCTGCCATCTGTAGGCAGCATAGTTGACATGACAGACCCCTGACTTTTGTTGGGTTCTCCACTTCTTGCAACCTCATCCCTGTGGCCTCTTGCTGCCAGCTCCAGGTGCTTCTCCCTTCTTTCCTAATATATTTGCTGAGAAAAAAGGTCTCAAAACCTGAATCTCTCCCCATGGCAGGGTTTGGAGATTCAGTCTAGGATGGTAACAGGTTTCACAGTCTTTTCTCTGCTTTTCCTTTACATCCTATGGACACTGGTCACAGAACAAGTCTAGCAAGATCAGTAAGAAGAATTTTGTGCTCACTGCCCACACACTGTGGGGCTGGTTTCAGCATCCTGCATGTTCAGAGCATTGAGCCAAGCGTCTGCAGCAACGAAGCTCAAAGCCCAAGCTAATTGCATCAGGACATAATGTGTTTAAGGCCTTGCATGGTTTCTAAGGTCTCTGACATTATCTTAATTAGATGATCTCCATAATCTCCCAGTCTTCCACTTTGAGTTTCTGTTAGTTTTGTTTTGACTAGATCTTTGTAGAAGCAAAGAACAAAACCCTACAAACAAACAGAATGATGTTACAGCATAAAATATTCTTCCTGGAAAGAGAGGCCTGGGCATGATTCAGGCTGCCTACTACATGGGATCAACCTGGATCTGAACTCCATGTAATGAAACCCACTTAGGTAGAGCTGTGGCCCTGAGTGACTCCACAGTGGCCATGTAGGGTTAGGTTACCGCCAGGGCTGCTCATTCATAAAATGATTACTTCAAAGCCTGATGTTCAATTGCTTTCAAAACCACTTACGGACCGCTGTAAATTCTTCCTCATTCAGTAAAAGGCCTGTCCCAAGCACAAATAATTACTAAGTGACAGCTGCACTGTCTGGAAAGGAGGCCTCTGTGCAATCTTGCACACCCAAGAAGGCAGACAGTGTGTGAGTTGTTGAAGATACAAAGGTACATAAAAAATCTTGATATAGCATCCAAGATGGTGGTGAATGGTCAGAATCAAAAAGAACTACCTGAACCTCCACCCATATTTGGAATTAAAAGTGGACATTTTTAAAATTCTGAAATGTTTGGAGAATTGCTTTTCACTGACTTGCTGAGATGTGGAGAGAAAGATCATCCATGTGGATCTTGCTGGAATTCTAGCCAGGATTAGAAAACTGTTTTCCATGTGACTTCTATCCCAGCTTTGAACATCCAAGACGTTCAAACCATTGGGAGAAGCAACCCAGTCAAGCCCTTCTACCACACTATTTCCAGGGTGTTATGATCATAACTTCCCTTCCCAATGGGGTGCTACAGTATGATTATGTCCAGGAACTTACAGAGTTCTTAGGAATCACTTGACAAAATAAAACAATACATGTAGAGAAAGGAATAAAGGCTGAATGTTGAACAAGTCTTGGTGCTTTCCCTTTTTATGTCTGAACACGGAACACCACGCATACTCACCAGGATTTTCATTCCTACCTTCCAGATTTTATGGTCTTCAACAAAAGCTGTTGCTTTAGATCAGCAAATTAAACCCAGACAATGGTCCCCATTTCAATTAGCTGGATTAAAAAAAAAAAAAAACAGAAGCAGTGGATCCTCCTCTTCTACCCTCTTTTATACCAGGTAAGCCCTCTAAAATTATTGGGAGTGCACCTCCATGACCAACAACAGAATTCAGCCCAAAGACTTTATACTGGTTGTGCCCACAGCAGTAGAAAGTCATTGATCAAGTCGTTCAAATTGTTGCAGGGATATTCCCATCAGCTCTGTGTGGTCAGGATGTGTGTAATTGCCTAAGCTGAATTCTAAACCCAGCTATCTGAACTCGCCTTTCTAAATACAGATCTCAAACAGGAACATCTCTAACCCTCCATTTAAAACTCCTAGATTGACGGAACAGTCTGTCTGGCTCCAAATACGGAGAAGGCTGGAATCTTTATTTCTGAAATCACTTGCTCAAGTTCTGGCAATAGTGGCTGGGTGGGAATGACAGACATCATTGGAATCCCAGCTAGGTTGCATTTACTGCAGGAAAATAAGTTACCGGCCTGTGAAGATTGTTTGATCTACAAGCTTGTTGGCAGGGTTTCAGATGCCAACTCAGCTTGCAAGACGTATGTGAAGGACAAGGTGATGAGCTAAAAGTGCATTTCACAAAAGTTAAGGAAGAATTTCTAGAGCTCCCAACCATCCAACATGGCTTTTGTCTTAGTTTCTCTCAGAGACTTCCCCATCTTCCCCTTTCTTTCAGCCATAACCACAGTCCCTCTTAATAATGTGAGTCTTGGACTTCAGAGGGATTAGCTCCATATTTCCCACAAGAAAACCACATTCCAGTTAATAGAAGGGGCAGGGTCAATCTGATGGAGTTTTGCCCATTCTAAGTCCAGCCCTCCTGTGTCAGCATATAAGGCACAAAGACACTGATTAATAATCCTTTTCCTTCAGCCTCCAGAGGTCTCAGAATTAATCATTTGGACTTTCTCATATTTTTAATAGAAAATTATGCTTGAAATGTAATATTAATAGCTTCTGTCACTTAAGAGTTTCTTCAGGCCACACCGACTTCTTATTGATGCGGCAAACTCCACACTCTCTTCTGGCCATGCAGACTTAGGCCTTAGCAGTGCTAGGTGCAACCCAGAGAGCCAGTGAGTCTGGGACGGTTGGCAAATTTTCAAATATGTAATTCTCAGAAATACCATCTCTAGAGCGAAGGAAGAGTAATTGGGAATAACAGCCCCTGTTTTCATTGTGGTACAGTCAGGCCCTGATTACTCAAGAAGCACTCAGTGCACTAGCATAGGTCCCCTATCTCGGCGGGGAGGGGGCTGAATACCCAAACCCTCTCAAATCTGAGTGGTGCAGTGACTCACCCAGTTACCCTTCCATCTTGATGGGACCACGTGAGTGCAGGTCAGGTAATGGGAGTGAGCAGAGCTGGGTAGCCGGGATCAGAAGAGCCACCATAGACCATGATGGGATTGGAGAGCTGAGATGGGGGGATTTTGGGAGGGTGGGTTCAATGGGGCTGTGGTGGGTGGGATGTTACAACAGGGCTGCTGAGATATGTTCAGGGACTATTAGGATAAATGGGGGATTGTGGAGGATCGTTGGGGAATATCTGGGGTGGGCAGGCATTCGAGGGTCTGTGTGTGGGATGGTGAGGGGGGTCATTCTGGGATGCGGTATGTAAGGACAAGGGTGTTATAAAAAAGGTGGGGAGGCTGCCAATATCCACAGTGTACAAGGTGCCAAAATTCTTTAATCTGAGCCTGGTACAGTGCGAAACCCCAGTTCTCAAAGAGTGTGAGCTCAGTTCTTGGCTCAGCTGTGCGGCCCCTTTACACCACTCTAGCACATAAAAGGGTTGTACTGCAGTGAAACTGAGCCCCCAGGAATACCCCCAATGTATGGAGCACCACTTGGTGCCAAGCTGACAGAAGAGCTCGCCACCAGCCCTCCCCTCACAAACCCCACAGGGGCCTGTCAGTGAAAGGGGTGACTGAAATGCAGTGGCCTCTGGGGCCAGGGCCACTCTGAGTGTACATGAAAGTCCTGAGGCTGCTGTAACTTACCAAAGGGCTAGGCAGGCCACAGCACAACCTATAACCCACCCCACCATCCACACTCTGTACAGTTAGGACAGGGGATGAGAAACAGAATCCGGAGCTCTGTGATGAGGCTAAAAGGTCTGAAACCAAATTCATCTCAGAACCTCTCCTAATGTGTTTTCTTCAGCCTAAGCTGTTGCTGCTATAGATGATACCTTCAGCTGAGAGTACATAGCACTAGTGCTTAGCAACAGGTTCTGTAAGTTTAAAAATAGCTAAAACATTTCCCTTATATTTTAGTCTGTTTCCAAGGAGAGATGAACTGGCACAGAGCCAGAATGGGGCTGTCAAATTCAAAATTCAACCACTTTCACACCACTGTGCATCAATGAAACTGGGTCTTTGCCCAAAGCCCCAGCTACACACTTCAGTTCTGATTTTTAGGAGATTGGAACTAGTATTTTAAACTGTCATTAAGTGTGCTGCAAAGTGCTGCTGGATGTACGTACCATTTCCCCCCTGAGATATAAAACTGAGGTCCTGAACACTTGTGAACATTAACAATCTTCTTTTTTTTTTTTTGCAAGAACTGGGGTTTTTAATGCTAATGTCCTGAACAAGTTCCATCTTTGGTATTCACATTCTGCCTACCTCTCTATATCTCCCCCACAATTTGAATTCTTCACTTTCTATCTTGAACTCTTGCGCAGCCATATTCTTAAATAGCTGTCATGCTCCACCCTGAAGATGCATTTCAGGGGTGGGTGACGAGATGCCTGCATGTGCATATGTATATATAATTTGTACAATCAGTGATGTACTTTGGGATCCTTTTGGAAAACATGCCATATATAGAAATATAAGCTTTTATTTATTTATTTATGATTTATAGGACCCAAATAAATTCACAGTCCATTTTGGACAATTTCAGTCATACAATTTGGAAAATAGTCAATTTCATGGTTTCAGATGCTTACATCTGAAATTTCCCCGTGTTGTAACCAAGCGGGTCCTGACTGACAAGGGTGTTGTGAGTGGAGGGGTTGTTTTAAGGTTATTGTAGATGCATTGTGAGATTGCCACCATTCAAGGGCGTCACTGCCCCAAAAAGAGTTTCAGAGCCCGGGCCCCACCCTCTGCTGCGCCGGTCCTGCCCCCGGGCCCAGTTTGGGCTTCTGTTGTCACCAGCTGGCGGCCTGGCCCCAGATCCCCAGGGTCAGAGCCGGATCCTACTACTGCCAAACCCAGCTGGGCCCCAGGTCCCCGGCTGGGGTCGGGTCCAGATCCCGCCGTTTCCGGCAGCCTGGCCCCGGGTCCCAGGCTGGACTGGGGGCACTAGCGCTGGGACTCAGCGCCCCATGTGCTCGGCACCAGTGACACCACTGCCACCATTACCTCTGCACTGCTGCTGACGAGGGCTCTGCCAAGCCAGAGAGCAGCAGCTGCTGGCTGGGCGCCAGGCTCGAAACCCAGTGCCATCACCTGCAGCTGCACAGAAGTGAAGGTCGCAAGATATTGGGGGAAGTGTGGGAGATTACCATATGTCTGGGTTTTCTCTCCAGTCTCCCACCCAGCTTGGGGGTGACAGCTGGAACCCCACGTGGGGGGCTGATAGCTGGAGCCACAACCTGCCGTCTGAGTCTCAGACTGACAGCTGGAGCCACAGCCTCCTGCCTGAGTTAGGGGCTGAAAACCGCACTCTTGTGCTGCGTTCAGAGCTGGGCTCCCAGCCAGCCACCACAGAGCTTCCTGAAGTCAGGGAAGACCCACCTCCAGGAGATGCCCCTGCAGGGGGGCAGCAATTCGCATCCCTCCAAAGCCTAAGGTGGAACTAGCAGCATGTAGAAGTCCCCAGCTGGTACGCCCCCTGCCCTGCTCCTCCCCTACAGTATCCAGATTTCATGGGAGAAATCAGATTTCATGCTCCGTGACTTATTTTTCACGGCTGTGAATTTGATAGGGCCTTAATGATTTGTAAAGGAACTGCTGAGTCCAAAATAAACACACTCTACTTCTAGTACTGCAAACAAACTGCTTTATTCAGCTATGTAACTGAGTGGGGGGAAACGGCACTAAGTAACTCCCAGGTAAGGGATGGGTGAAGCATGGCTCCCATCCATAATGCTCCATAACCCAGTTAACTCCCCGAGGACCACTTTTACTAGAATTTTTTTAATTGCACATGACATAGAAGCCAGCACCACCAATCACATTCTACTGACCACAACTTCATTTCAGTGAGTTTGTTGTAATGCAATAATAACTCCCTGTAAGTCTCCTCCCAGGAAACCAAGCGTAAGTGAGAAGACCACAGAGACGAATTCTCTGCAACAGACATCTGAGTATCAATAATTTTTATCATTGTACAACTAAAGGGTACTTTGACTTTTGCAAGATACAAATGGGAGAAAGGTCCCTGTGAGTTCCTTTGTGTCCGAACCTCTACCTCCCTTTGGCTCTGCCCAAATGGATGCCTCGCCAACATCTGGTAAAAGACTGTACCAAGACATATGCTGGCTCTGATACCAGAAATCTCACTCCGTTCCTGCTTGCGGTGAGATGTTTTTTAAGTGGTACCTGATCCTGCTTTCCCCATCTGGGAACTTTGCATGGCACTTTCATTACACAGTGGGCAGACATTCTCCCTGTAATTATGCTATTTTCCTATGCACATACCTTGAGCCTCCCACACTGTTAGTGCTACTTCATTTCCTACTCCTACCCCAACAAAGGCAGCTCTATGCATTGGCGCTATGCCTGTAAATCTACAGTGGGCATCCATCTGATTAAATACATCTCAGCACTTCAGCAGGATATAATTACCTCTAAAGTTTAACAAGAAGAAAAGTCACTAAAAGGCAAGGTGCCAGAGTTAAAGTGACTGCTGAACTCCCTACACAACACATCACTCCCCTACCAAGCTTTGCTGTTGCGTTAAGAATAGTTTCTGGCACCTTTTAGAGGGTGTTTTAGTGTCACCGCCTCCTCTCCAAGCTGTTTTTTCAAAGCTTTTTTTCTTTAAATAAACATAATGTTCCATTCAGGCCCACATGTAACAGGCTTCGCCCTTAACAGTCAGAGATCACCGAATGGTTGCTGCCAATGCTTTGGAGTAGATGCGTCTTTCATCTAGAATCTCAAATGGCTACACTGCACCAAACAAATCAAAGACCTAGTTTAGAGTCTGTCAGATCAAATCTGGATGAAACATTATCCAAAGCTTCAAAGAAGAAAAGAGCCATTCTTCCTTTATGTTCAGGCTTAGACAGTGGCTAGCTTTGCACACGACGTAGGAGAAAGGGAAGAAGGAGCCTTATGTCCTTGCAAAAAGGCTGGGTGCAATGTGACTGAAGAGTCCTGCTGTCAAAGCTATGTCAAGACAAACACGCATACTCCCTAAATAGCTGGAAGCAGTCAGAGAGGCTGCATGATCTAGTACACAGGGCACTGAACTGGGAGTCTGGAGACCTGGATTTTATTCCTAGCCAATGACTCATTGTAAACTTGAGCAAGTGACTTCACCTCTTTCTTCCTCGGTTTCCCATCTGTAAAGTGGGGATCACAAAAGCACTTTAAGGTCCATGATATAACTATAACGATTTAACTGTAATTAGGTGTTGTTATTATTAATATATCCTGCAAGAGGATGGCAAACCTGCTGCTGTGAAATCTAGTCCAAGGTCAACCAGGGAGGCTGTCAGTGCTGGAGACAGAACCCTAGCTAGCTGCTTGACTTCTAATGCTATACCTTCACCACGAGGCCAGGTTTCCTCTGTTCATAGCCCTGCTGCTGGCCAGGCAGAGGGCTTCTGTCAAAGTGATAAGAAACCCCACCAACGAGGCACTGGAGGATCACGGTACTTTGGTAGGAATCCCTAGTGCCAGTAAAAGAATATATCAGCGTAAATCAATGTCTGAGAAGCCTCAGCTGTGTTTTCTGATGCTTGATACGTATGGTACAGCAGACCTACCAAGCAGCAGCTGCCTGGCATCTCACAGACCAGATGGGCAACCTAGGAGGCCCATGTGGCATTAGCGGTTCTTTCAGATCCTCTTGCCTTTTTGGATCTGAACAAGCCTTAAACATCTTGAACCCAAGTCTCCACTTATTTATAACAGGAATTGCAAAGCCAATGGAGTTACACTGGAGTAAAACTGGTGAGAGACCAGAATCAAACTCACTATGCGGAAAATTCCAAAGCCTCTGAGGAGGCACATCTAGCCTTGTCACTGGAATCCAGCCTCAGCCAAGCCACTGCATATGGAGAGTTGCAGTCCCATAGCCATTCTACAGGGCTGGGAGTGACCCTAGCTATCTGAGCTACTACAGGCAGGGAGATGGAAATAGTGAAAAACAGCAGTCCATGTGAACCTTACTAGCCAAAAATAGTATTAATTACAAAGAGATACCTTTGGCAGATTTTTTTCTGCTAAGATCTCAACAGTTCAGAGAGACATTTCCATCATGGACCAAAAGGAACAGAAGAGCTGAGAGAACAACGTTGAACAGAGATTCTACAATGCTGGAGAATTACGCTAACCAAAAACTAAATAAATAAAAAGGCCCTTTCACTGGCACTCGGATATCACGGAGATGGGTGCTATTTAAGAACCTACATTATACAGACAGACCTTGTTAATGCAATGATATGACAGACTGTACAAGCGTAAAAGTCAGGCAATTCCCATTGCAGCCATCACTCAGCTAAAACCCTGCAACGCAAAGACTATTACTATTTCCCACAACTAAATGGCAGTTCTAAGGCTCTTGCTGCTGCCAGGCACTCTGATTCAGAAAAGATTCACACTGGGGTCCTTGAAGACTCCTCCATGTTTCATCTTCCACAGAAGAGGCAGCCCTACGCAAAGACCATGCATGTTCTTCAAACGTTACCCTGGAAGGAACGAACAGCCCCTTTAGGGAACACATCACTCATAAACAGCCACCTACCGAGCCTGTCAAAGAAAATGATCCTCCAACTTCCAAAGGAAAGTACAGAAGGGGGAATAATTGTTGAACTTCAGCAGGGCTAACTGCTTGGAGCTGTCAGAGCCTTTTCTGATGTGTCTACTGAAGCTCTGAAGTCCCCCTAAGTCTGAAACAACTGATAAAAGTCTGAGCTCATGACCTAACTAAATTGCATTATTTCAGTGAGAGAGGTGCTGAGAGGAGACCCCTTGGACTGTATCATCACAAAGCAGACCCTGCCCTTTAGGGTTCTCTCTGTTATAACCTGCCACTTACAGGCCTGCATTCCCAGGCTGCTGTCCAGCTGTGGGTCTAAATGATTTAACTGCCTTGAAGCAGCAAAAGCTGCCGTTACAAACAGCAGGGAAGCACCTTCATGGCAGAATATTCCATTAATGAAAGAGGAACAGGAGCTGTATGATGCCCATGGGGGAGCTTTCTGCATTTCAACATTAAACAAAAACCACTCTGCTTTAGAATGTGTCCTGATAATGATAACATATTTAGAGCCTCTTTTGGCTCAGGGACTTTAAACAGGAAGGGAAATGCATTGCCCTGAACTGCAGTTTGAAGGGCCCCACAGCAACCAAGGATTCACCAAGAAATCACCTTCTGACAGGTGATCTGTGAAACAGAACAGGCACTAGCTGCAGAATGGGCAAAAATGTTGCATTCTCAATCCCCTCTCCTGGGTGAATGAGAGTGGCCCTCAGCCAGCAGGATGGACAGGAAGGGAAACAGAAGGAACATACATACCCAACCTAGCTGACAGGCTAAAGCTCCCATGTCTGAAGAATCACAGACTAATGGTGCAAAAGACCCAAAACTGATTCCTGCTTAAGCTGGAACCACACCCGTTCGAGATGGTTACCTGTACAGCAGTTGCATATGAGCCCTATGCGTGCATCTGTGTGCATGATAGTGAATGGTGTGCTGTAATACGTGTACTGTGTGTGCATGTCCACCTTCCATGAACAGCTTTGGAAATGGAGCCCACATTCTCCAAGGTACATAATTCCAGTCACAGCCACTGGTTCACAGGAGAGATGCACTACAGGAGGTGCAACAGCTGTGAAGTTGGTACCGTGGCTCCTTCAGAACCATGACTGGCCCCTTGTGTGAAATCAGGTCCAAGACTCTTATGCCTACTCCTCCACACACACGCCATTAGATGATACTAGACAGTTTGGATGGAAGCAGACATTACAAAGAAACTGATTTTTGCTCTCAAATGGAGGAGAATGCTAATTTAATGGCCACCGCCGTGGCTGACACGAGGGAGGGACTGAAGAGGGCTGTGCAGGAGTCTTTACAATTTAATCTAAAGAGCCAGGCTGTCTAGTTGAGAGCTGGCACAGACTGACATACTTTGTAATGGGCATAGAGGAGGAGAACACACACTGATCAGGGAATAACTAAAACTGCATGTTTGATATAGGGATGCAGGCTTTGGTACTGGTCAGACAGGAGGGCCTGGTGCAGGGACACTGTACCAAGAAGGGTGGACAGTATTTATACTGTTAAGTAGGAGGAATTTCAAAATGCAGTAGGGTATTACAAGAGGGAAATGTGGCCTGCCATGAAGATAAAGTCTCAGACCTTTCTTGTCTCTGCCTTTGCAGTCTTGGCCTACCAACCCCAGAAAGGACCTATGTTTGTTATTGAGGTTGGTGGAAAAAAAAAGTCATGTGGTGCTGGGGCTTGGGGTGGATAGAGCAGCACTAAATACAAACAAAACAAGCCAGGCCATCTAGCAAGAAATAAAATGTAATAAATTCCACATTCCAATGAGTAAGGAAACAGCAGCAAATCCTTAATTCCAGCTCAGCCCCCTCCCTATTCTCCTTCCTTCTCATTTTACAGACAGGAAATCCCCCCTTACTATGGTCTGTATGTGCAGCACACTTTGCTCACAGAACCAGCCCAGCAGAAGCTGCTCTGACATTAGTGGGGCCACACAGAGGTAAATGACAATTAGACAAAGTTCGTTTGAACTATCTTTCTGGGCATCCTAAAGAGGGAAGGTATAGAACTATCCACTCTCCTGATGGGGTCTCTCAGGAGTTCAATCTCAGTGACTTCTTGACAGGTCTGACCCAGTAAACTACCTCCCTGGGATCAAAACAAGGAGGTTAGGAGCACTTTAAAAATGCTAGTTTCTTATCCAAGCTGAGTTTCAATCTCTAGCTATTTAACCTATAAAACAAGATGAAAAGTGAACCAGACAGACCACAAAGTGCAGCCCCCTATCAAGGACTCCACATGCCATCAAAACAGATTTACAGCCTTTCCAACAGCAATTCAAACACAGAGACCCACTGAGCACAAGAGAAGAGCAGCCAATTCTACAGGGTAACTGGTCCCTCCTGACTTTGCTGAACTTTATATTACATTCTGATACCAGAGTAAAGGCTTCTGCAGAATTTTGTATAGAAACTACCAGCTGTTAATTACTCACAGACTGTAAAGTCTTGAAAAGTACTGCTCAGCTGCAGAATATAAGATGAGCTGCCCTTCTACCACCAAGCATCTTATTCTCCCTTTTCAAAATAATTTCTCTCTTCCTGTTTCTTATTTAGTTCTGTGAAGCACTGGGAGGGACACAGCTTTATGAGAGATGCTGTAACAACGGAAAGCTGCATTGCCCTGTAAGGATCTATATGAGACTTGGGACACACATTTACCTCCGAGAAGCCCTCTTGCAGAATATCCAGTAAATTCCCCCTGGCCAAACAGGCAAGCATTCTTCACAAGCCACCAAAGGGCCAAGTTCTCAGAACACACAGAGCAGATTCTCCAGCTCAGGGCACGTCCTTCTTCTTCTCTTCCTCCTCCTCTCAAAGACAAAGAGTTGGAGCTCATCGAGGACCTTATTCATAGTCTCATATGTGCAGTCCGTTACTGCAAACAGGATACTTGAGCCAAAGTCAAGGCTTGTACTGAGCATGCTCAAGGGGGAACCACTAAGGGAGTAGCAAGCAAGATGTCACACGGTTTCTATAGAAACGCTTCAGCTCACACCATGCAGGCCCAGGAACCAGTGGGGGAAACATCTGAAACCTATTTCCAGCAAGCAGGCCCTGAGCCCTGTATCTCACACGGAGCCTGCTGGTACAAGAGACTTTCAAACCCACCAAACACAGCATGCCCTGTACTAACGGGATGGGGAGAGACTGCAGGGTAGGGGTTAGAGGACAGCAGTAGATTCCTTGTTTATTTAAGAAAGAGAAGTTGTTAAAGGCTGGCACTGCTTCTAGCTTTAATTTTCATTGTTGCTGTGAGGTTCTGGAGAAACAGCAGTGCTCAGCAAACCCAGTTTCAGTACACAGAGACGGGAAGCTGCAGCCGGGCCCTTATAGAATCAGCTCTATTTACACAGCACCTGAACAGAGCTCTAAGTGCTGCAGGATAAAGTAAAAAGGTAACAGAGAAGCAACTTCCATAAATCAATTTAACACAAAGAAACTCTCCAGAAAAAAATTACAGCATAACTCTAGCCAATCCATCAGACTTCAACCCACCATCATCAAAGCACATCCAAAAGAATGTAGCCTCCTTGTAGGCTGAGTGTTACCCAAGTGGATCTCCAGTTAGGTCCATGAAACAATGACTTGGTCCAGCAAAGGGTGGCCTTTGTGCTTTCACCCAGCACCTGATGGGCATTGCAGGGTTGGTGGGTGATTAATGAGCAACGTACCAGACAGATCCCTTTGTCGAGTGCCCAGAAAAAAGAAAGAGGAGCTTTACAACATGGCCGGAAGATTAGCAGACCCAGGTTCTATCTGCAAAGATATTCTGTAATCCCAGAATTGCCCAGTGAAATTCAAGCGGCTCTTTAGGATTGCATCATATGGTTTTGGCCATGCATTTCTGAGCAAGACAACATATTTAAAACACAATATATTAAAAATCAGAATGCTTTGGAGGTAGAAATCAATGCACAGCTATATTATGCTTTGCTCGTGTTCTCTCTAATACAAATGGGCAGAACAAAATCATGGGACTTAATTCAGAAGCTCAGGCAACAGGTCATCCACCAACACTGCCAACCCCAAGCTTTCAAAAGCTTGAGTCAGCTTGAGCTTGAGCTTCAGCTTGAGTCAGGCCCCATAAATCATGAAAGTGGCTTAATAATCATACAATTTTTAAAAATAATACTTTTTAGATTCTTTTTAGTTGCCTTCTGGTTATTTAGGAGACACATTTTCAAGCTTTTCTCCAACCATAATGGCTAGAAACTTACGTTATTTTTAACAATTTAATAAAAGCTGAGATTCTTGTGTCATCACATAATTGCAAGGGCTGAGTCTTACAGAAAAATTACAAGTATTGTGAGACTCACAGTAAAACCATGAGGACTGGTAACATTGCTTGTGTGCACCCAGGGGTTAAAGTAAGGGGGAACGCACCGGAACACAGTTCCGGGGCCCACAAATTTGAGGGGCCAGAGTTCCAGGGCCCCTAAAAATAGAAAAATGCGGCGGAACGCATGTTCAGCCCTGCCCTGGCTGCTGGCAGGTCCTACATCCCATCGTTGGTAATCACAATACTTATTGTGTTATGCAGTGTCTGCTAGTTTGTGACAATAATTGCTATAGACATAAACACCATATAAAATTATAAATATTTTTATGGAGTGATAACCGATGCATGTGGTACTGAGAAGTGGTTGCAAATGCCTACCTGGGCTGGGGCCTGCACATGCATGAAGGAGGCCCAGACAATACGGGAAGGGGGCCCGGAGATTAGGAGGGTTCCGGGGCCCATCAAATTATACTTTAACCACTGTCTGCACCCAAACTCATCCCTCATGCATCCTTGGTCCTGGCCTGCTTTTGGAACACAAAATGGCCAACAGAGTGATTACAGTTAAGATTCAATCACAATTTTAAATAAATAAAATAGATTGTCCCTCTAGGTTTTCAAGCAAGAGTTGGATAAAAGGTCCCCATGGGACAGAAATTTGACCTCAGCTGAGAAATAATGTTTGCAAAAGCCTTAGCAAAATACATTAGAATCACACCCTCAGTTATTAACCTCAAAACCAAGCCCTAGTTATCATATACTTTTTAATATAAAAAGTGTTATATAGTAAATACATATTTGTAGCAGATGTGTGAGCATTAATACGTGAGGATATGAGGTCATCTCTCTGCATAAACTGAGTTTAGGACATAAAAATGAGTCAGAAATGTAGTTAAGCAAAATCAAATGCATGTAAGTGCAAAACACTCATCTGCATAGAGAGGTTACAGATGTCTCAAGTGCTCTGATTTTTTCACAATTTAGTTTATGAGTTTTGTGGTAGATTAAATATCATCCGTTCATAATCCCTATAGCCACAGACATTTTTCAGTTACGGGGAGACAGGCAGATTTTTTTTTTAAAACTTACAAAACATATAGAAATGATTGTTTTGAACAGCTTGGAAACGCAAGGCACCCAACAGTATTTAATCTGTAAAAGATATTGCTCATATAATGCCAGACCAAATTCACTAAGAAGAATTTTCCGTTTTTCATGGTCGTGGGAAGCATTTAGTGGATAGCTTGCTGTATTAATATCAGTTAATGATGAAGCACCTTTAACAACGCTTTGACCTCACAATCCAGAGATGGAAAACATTTGGGCAACAAATAGAGGTGCTGCCAGCTGCTTTGGGGAGTTAACTCTGCAGTTAAATTACGGCAGACAGTGTAACCTTTCATTCGACTACAGACATCATAAATGAGATCATGGCAGAGACTATTCTGGCTTGTCTGGGATGCAGATTCACTTTCTCCAGAAGAAGGGGTGGCTATAAAATAGAATATAAACAGTGTGGACTCACCAGGAAAAATGTAACAATCAGGGCCCAAAATAAGGGGCAAGCACTGGCCTGGGCCACTACATACAGCATACTGTGCGTAGTACACCTTCACAGGGCCTGGAGTGAGTGTTGACGCTGACAAGCCACATCGCACCCCATATGGAACATCATGGACAGCACACTGCACCACACAAGGTACACCCAGTTGACTGCACATTATCATTAAACGATTACAACTTATACTCAATGGAGACCACATCCTGAAAGAGATCTTTCCCAAACCCCCTCTTCTGTCCTTCAGACAACCACACAAGATTAAAAAGCTCATCATCAGAAGCAAGCTCTCCACCAACCAGGACCCACCAACTCAAAGCAACACCAGAGTCTGCCATAACAACAGATGCAAAACCTGCCGACATATCTCCACTGCTACAATGATCAATACCTTCTACAACACATCTGTCAAGATCCATGGTTCCGACACAGGCCTATCACAACATGTGATGTACTTCATCCAGTGCACTAAATGTCCCAATAACAACTATGTGGTTGAGATCAGACACTCACTACATTCTCAAATAAACTCATAGAGAAAAATGATAAAAGACAAAAATGTCATTTCACCCATGGGCAAATACTTTTCACAAAATGATATCTTTAGATGTGACCTCTCAGGTCTCATCCTCAAACGAAACCTGTACAAGATCTTCAAAAGCTGAGCATGGAAGCTTAAATTTGTAACTCTGATAGACACTAAACATCATAGTCTTCACATACATATTGGACTGATGGTTTATTACAACAATCTGTAACCCACTAAAAGCCCACATTTTTGTCCTATGACTCACAGATGTTAACAGGCGCCTGCTGCTTGAGTGATCCCGTAGAATATGTGGTAACTACTTATACTAAAAAAGCGTCTGACGAAGTGGGATTTTCTCCCACGAAAGCTCATGTGATAAATAAATCTGTTAGCCTTTAAAAGTGCCACAGTACTCTGTTGTTTTTCTGCAATAGACTAACACGGCTACCCCTTTGGTACTTATACTAAACAATCTGTTCCTTCTTGTATTTACCTGGGACATTCTGAGTATCTTTCTCAGACCTGAAAAAGAGCTCTGTGTAACTTGAAACCTCATCTCTTTCACTAACAGAAGTTGGCCCAATAAAAGATATTACTGCACCCAACTTGTCACTCCAATGACCTCCAGAGTAGACATATGTTAGAAATTTGTTGCTTACACTGACCTCTGGTGACCAGTTTCAGTATAACCCTTGTGTCTCCACTACCATTGTCACAAGGGTGAAAAGTACAATTGTTATTCATATTGTCTTGCTTCCTAGCTCTTCTTCACCTCTGGTTAACACAAAAACCTGTCTCTTTCACCAACAGAAGTTGATCCAGTAAAAGATATTTCCTACCATGTATTTCTAATATCCTAAGAACAACATGGCTACAACTAAACAGCAAACAAGATTTCAAAGCAGTTAACCAACATTAAGGAATTATTCCTTACGTCAGCTTTTGGGAGGTAGGTAAGTATCACTGAAAGCACCAAGGTGCACCAGTGAGAGAATACTTGGTGCCACTGCAGTTCCCTGGCCCTCCCCACCCAATATGCCATTTTCAGCCATCACCATCCCTAGTGTTTCAGAGGATGGGGAATAAATAAACCCAAGCTACCTGGGGGAAAAAAAATTCTTTCCTAACTCCTGCAGGTGACTGGCTGACACTCTGAAGGATGAGCTTTTATGAAAATAAGACATAAACCAGAAGTGAGTCCCAGGGCTGCTGAACCCAGCCTTCTATCATCATAACCGAACCTATCATACAGTCATACTCTTAAATTTGTCCAACTCTCTTGAAACAGTCCCCACAACTCCTACTGGAGAGCCATTCATAACTTCGCCCCTCTGAGGGTTAGAAACCTTCCTCTAATTTCCATCTGGAATTTGTTCATGGACAATTTATATCCATTTGTTCTTTTGCCAACTTTGTGCTTTAGCATAAATAGCTCTTCACTCTCCTCTGGTGTTTACCCCTACAATATATTTATAGATAGCAATTATATCACCTCTCAGATGTCTTTTTCCTAAGTTAAAGAAGTAAAGTTCTTCCATTTTCCTCTTATAAGACAGATCTGCCATTCCACGGATCATAGTAGGAGCCCTTCTCTTCACCAGTTCCAGTTTAAGTTCATCTTTCTCTAACATGGGTGACCAGAATTGTACACAATGAGTCAATAGCAGAAACAGAAAGAGAACCCAACTCTTCTGACTTCTAGTGCCCTTTCTCTAATAGCTATCGCACACTTCCTCCATATTCAGTAAAATTAAATAAAATGTAAATCAAAAGTATTCTTGGAACTCTCCTAAAAGAAGAAATGAAGGCACGTGAATCATGCTGAAAGTATCTGCAGCCATCATTGACCTTGCATGGTATACACAGCCCTGCATTGCCCCATCATTACTTTCATTAGCCGCCCTGGTATCCAACAGAGATTTTCTCCCTGGGCAAAATAAAAACTTTTGGAAGGTTACCGAAGGCTCAGCATGTTGTGATGCATTATTAGGCATCATGTCCATAGGCGTTCCCATGTCAGCCTCCACGAAGCTGGATCAGAACACATTGAAATGGATCAGAAGACCCTCCCATTGGAAACCTTAGGTGAAGAAGGATATGTATTAAACACACAGAAAGAAAACCCTTTAGGAAAAAATATTCTACCTCTAATCCTTCAATGGGAGGTATATATGCCAAACACTAGGAAGTTTGGGTGTGGGACCCAATACTCCCTATACTCTGTTCCTCAGGGCACCATCTGGTCTAGTTATAAATGGCCCAAGAAATGAGGTTTCCACCTCTTCTACTAGGAAACTATTTCATTGTTAAGGAAAGTTTCCTGATATTCAGCTTATATTTTCATTTGCTTAGGTATGTCTACACTTCGGGGACTATATCAGCATAGCTATGGGGCTGTAACTATGCCAGAATAACCCTGTAGTGTAGATGCAACCTATGCTGACAGAAGAGGTTTTTATAGGAACTACATCTCTCCAAGAGACAGTAGCTGGGTCGCAGTCTTCTGTTGATCTAGCCGTGTCCACATGGGGGTTAGGCCAGTGTAGCAACAGCACTTTTCACATCCTGCCCTGAATAACACAGCTATATTCATCTAAATTTTAAGTGCAGAGTAGCCAATTGTTTCCTTCTGTTAATTCCAATTATACTCCCTTTACTTCTTAAAACAAAATTCAAAATACACCTTGTAAAGGGATTTCAGTCAAAGAAATCTACCAATCTACCCATGTCTAGCACCATCACCCTTAGAGCTATGTGTTGATAGGCCTGTGGTACTTATTTAAAGCTCCTGTTTCCCTTTCTTTTGGTTTCTCTCAGGCCCCATGGGGAATAACATTCCAAATGCACCTGCCACAAAGGGGCCTGTTTCATGACAGCAAATTGTATGGCAATAACATCATGACACTCTATGCAGATTTGTTATGCCCAAGTCTGGATCTGTGTCCAGTATGAGCTGCCTCCTTTGAGGCAGACAGAGATGAGACTGAAAGGTCATGGACGGAAAAGGAGATTGGTTAGAGAGAGCTATAGGTATGGGGAGTGACTGTAAAGGTTCAAGTTTAGCCTCCACAGCAGAAAGGAAAAAGGATGGGAAACACCCCATCTATAATTAGACAGCCGGGGTGTGGCCAGCTGTCACTGGGTGTGCGGTAAGGAGTGACGCTTAGTGGGTGATGGAAGGATATGGGTACCGAGTGTAGGTGGTGGTGGCATGAGGATATCATTAGGTGTTTGTGTATGCGCTAGGGTGGTGTCACAGTGTGTAGTGCAAGGATGGGAGTGTTCTTGCTTGTGTGATGGGGCTGTCTCTGTTTCTGTTGAGGGAATGGGTGTATTACTGTGTATTGGGGGAATTATGGGGGATCATTAGGTATATAATGAGGGATGGGAGAGTCATTTGGTATATACTGGGAGACATGGGGATCACTGGGTGCATGATGGGAAATTGGGGGGTCACTGGGTGTACTGGGAGTCGGGATGGGTGGTCACTGTATATACGCAGGGAATAGGCGTGCAACTGCGTGTATTCTGTGAGATGGAGGTGGGGTCACTAGGTGTAAGGAGGAGAGTTGGGGGTCGCTGGGAGTGCACTGGGACGTCCAGACGAGTTGGAGGGTCACTAGGTATGTCCTGCATGTACGGCGGGTGTGGAGCAGGAGGGGCAGTGGATAGGAAGATCACTGGATGCATGCGGGAGGCAAAGATGGTTACGTGGGTGTATGGGGAGTTAGGGTGTCACTGGGTGGATGGTGCAAGACTGGGGGCCACTAAGGGTGGCGCTGGAGGGTCACTGATGATGGGGGTGGAGGCTGGGGGGCCCCTGGGGCATAGGCGAGGCCTTGGGGCTACACTGAGAGAACGGCGGGGGCGGGTGGAGCGCGCTGGGTGCGGGCCCGGGGGGTCAGTGGGGCTCTGTCTTTTGGGGCTCCCGCTTCCCCCCCGGCCCCCGTCGGTACCTGCACCCGGCCCAGACCTCGCAGCTCCCAGCGGCGGCAGCGCGTCCCCGCTGCCTTGGCGACCGGGAGGCCGCAGGGACCGCCCCGCCCTCCAGCCCGCCCAGGCTCCCCTCGGGGCGGCGCTGAGCGCGGACAGGCCTGCAGCTCTGGGGAGATCAGCTGGGGCAGCGTTCCATGGGGTGGTTCCATGGGGAGCAGGGCACTTGGGACGGGCTCAGGGATCTCCGATCCGGATCTTCTCCCCTTGCTTGGGGTAGAAGTGAATATGTGGCTGGGGTTCCTGGGGAGCGGGAAAGAAGGGGGGTCCATGTTCCCCAAAAGGCCCACTGTCATGGGTACCCACAGCAGCTCACCTGGGATGGTTATCTGGGGAGGATACAGGAGGACCTGCCAAAATGATAGAAATGTCTCCTCATAACAGGCGGGGACCCAACACCACACCTTCCAGTTTAGCTATACAAATATTTCTTTTCCGATTGTTAAAACCAGCAATCCTTGCATCCAACACCCAGGAAGTCATGCAGCAGAGCCAGACAGCAAGGCAAGGGGACGGAGTGGGAATGTACAAATTCTTTGTTAGCCATTTCCAATCATTTCTGACCCAAACTTCTGTCAGAGATTGGCAGAAATGCTCTTGCTATGCTAGTCTAATGTTCCCAAAGACACTTTTTAGAAATGCTGTTTTAGTATAAATCATGTTATTGCATGTTTATTATATAAAGCAGCATTTCTAAATAAGAGTGATTCAGCATACAGATTTCGCCGCAAATGAGTATTGGCTTCACATTTTCCGAAAGTAAAGAGGAATAATTTTCCTTCATACAGTATTTATTTTAATAACAAAGTATCAGAAATCTCCCTTTCATAACTGGTGACACTTATGACCCTGAATCTGCCACGTATGACTGTGAGTAGCTTTATACATGTGTTGTGCAAAAGTACAGGAATGAGGCCTATATCACCACAATGACCTTTTAAAAGTGCAAATTAATTAGTTAAAAGTACAATTAAGCCTCAAACATTAAAGGAACATTTGACTTCACATTCATTTAACTCAAACTGAACCCAGAAAACAGAAGATGTTTGTAGAATCTGTTAACATTCAGTGCAAAAACAAATAATTCAGAGAAATCATTATTTCAAAGTATGTGACTTTCACATTTTATCTATTCAAGGCCTGTTAAACAGGCAAAATTACTGCATTATTTCTGTTTCTATGTAGAGCATTTGATTATCTCTAAGATACACTGTACCTCTAGAAACAACCTGGACCAGTACCAGTTAAGCATGAAAGCTATAATTCCCCAGGAGATCTGAGAAAAAAATACCAGTCCACCAGTTGAGCTCATTAAAAGATAGTTTCTATTGCTGTTACCACTAATACAGAATACAAAAGAGCCAGAGGCATAATTAATCCATAGATCAATAAAATCAACAGACTTGCCCAGAAAACAAGTTCCTTAGGGCCAGCCTCTGTGCTTATTTACACCAACTACAATCTGAACCAACTGTATTGACTTGTGGATTCCCCCAGTGTAACTGAAATAAGAATCTGGTCATTATTGTTTGTCCTATGCTCTATTTGTCTGGCTTGCTTTCCCAATCCCTGCTCTTCATTCCAGAGAACAGACACTTCAGATCAGTATCAGAAACAAATTCTTTGAAGCACTTTTTGCAACAGCTGTTTGTTTCACTCAGAACTAGAGCAGAATTTGTTCTCAAATGAGCCCCATTAATTTTTGGCTGGAGATGCAGGTACATGCCTTGTTTCTATATAACAAACCATCCAGCTGTCAGAGTTCTGCATGGATACCCACAGTACCTTTCGGTGGATTTAGAACCAAGGGTGCATAGTGTCAAAAGATACCAGCCTATTTCTGCCATTAGCAGACTTGCGAGTAGACATGGGTGCTACTCTGCTAAGGAGGTTATGGCTGTCAAGGAAGGCTCCACATTACATGACAATCTATATTTAACAAGGTGTATATAAAACCTGTATAATTTTATTTCATCCTGCACTGGTTGAGGGGGGATAGATTAGATAAAGGTAAATTAATCGCGCTTTTAGTTCTAATATTGGTGAGTCTATGAAAAGATGTAGTTACCTAATATGCCTATCGTGTAGCATGCACAAGATTTGGGTTTGAGACTCCATTTCCATCCTTGAATGCTGACCCTGCAGGGGCAAAGCACTCAGCCTTTCTCTGGTAATGAGGGAATGGCCAATGCCACAGAGTCACACAGTTCAAAGCCCATCCACTTCTCCTTGGTCAGAAAGATAGGTTATCATGCAGGGCCTGGAGAATGGGGGGATTTGGAGTAAAGAGAGAAGGGAGGATTCCTTGGAGTTCAAGGAGCGATTCAGAAGAACCAGCCCTCACAGTAACATAGGGCTTTATCCTGCAAACCTTACTATGGGAATAATACCCTACTGATGTTGGTGGGACTTCACAGGTGAGCAAGAGCTCAGACAAAAAGGTTGCAGAACAACACCTCCCAGGAAAACATGCAGATATTAGTATCTGTTTTCTTTTTTGATGAATACTAACTCGTACTGATTACACTCTGGTCTTTAATTAATAAAGCTGTTATAGGCAAAATGCCATTTGTTTATAAAATTTTATTACGCTGGCCATTTTCAAACACTGGCATTTGACCAGGGTGTCCCAAATCCTGCATTGAGCCTCTCAGATAAGCATATAGGTGTACAGAGTTTCATTTAACAGTCCAATGTACTTGTTTAAGTATCTGGAGGTGCAGTTTGCCTGCCCTGTTTAGGTGACAATATTGGAAATATAGCCCATAGTTGAACCTCTGCAAGGGGGGATGCAAAAACCTACTGGATTGTTGCTAAACCACATTAATATTATTCATTCATAAACAACATCTCAAATGTGTATTTGTGAAGGTCTGTATAGCATGAGCCTTGTGCTATGAGAGATTATGACAAGCACGAACAAGAAGAAAGACTCCTAAATCCTATCTGAGGTTGGCTGTGATTCATCCCCAATCCCACAGACATGCAAATAGCCAGCAGGTCCCAGGACTGGATAACCTCCCTTAAGTGTTAACAGAGGATTTTAAATTACTCTTTAAAAGTTAATTTGTAAATTTTAGTTGCTTTCATTTGAGACCCTGGCTAAGATCTAGTCATTCCCTTTCAGATGCAAAGATCCATATCTGTAACAGTCCTACCACTGAACGGGCTGCTTTATATCCATGTCTAGACCTCGCATTCCTGCTCTGAACATTATAGGACACTGTGCATGGTGGGAACACCCTGCTTCATCAAGGAAATGGCCTGGTGTTAGTGTCTGAAGCATGCCAAGCGTAAGGGTTAGTGTTTGAGGCATGCATAGAGTGAGGTGTCCATGCCATTTCTTCCCAGTATCAGAACAGAAGCAGGGTTTTCTTAATATTGAACCAAAATCCAGTGGTAAACATCTCATTTGCTCTAACTTATCCAATCCTCTGTTCTGGGTTTCCAGATCTGCCTTATAATGGTGTTTGGCTAGTCCTCCTGCCATGGTATAAACCACCTCCTCATGGCACTGGGCTCTGATTTCATGTTTCATAAGTCTGGGAGCAGCTTTATCTTCCAGAAGGGCCCTAAGGAGACATCCTGCCAGCCTCAGAAACATCCCTGATGTTTCCAAAGGGGTAAGTTGGATTTTCTCAGCAAAACCCAGTGAAAAGTTTTACTCAGTTACAAAAAACATTGCAATCCTTCAAAACCAAATGCAACTGGAGGATCCAGCTTCTCTGCACATTCTGGGAGACTCCCATTGATGATACAGGCATGACTCTACAGCATCTCAGTCTATGAAATATGTTTTGCTGGAGGAGACTGCTGCACCTCTTACACCAGAGTCCCATTCTTGCTGTCATATTTCAGCCTTGGATGGGGGAAGTTGAGGGTGGCATACTCTGTTGCATTCTCCATTTGCAAGTTCTTCACCTCTTCGACTGAGCGCTCCCGGACCCTGGTGAACACCTGAATATCTGCATAGTGCACGCTGTCATCGCGCTTCACATTCCTGGGCTTGTTCACAGTAGCATAGACAGGAAACTCCAAGATGTCATCATACATGTGAGCAGCCTCTGGGCCCTTCTGGAAAAAGAGCGCTAGAGAATCAGCTCCTCATTCTTGCCCCCCATCTCCCACTGACGCTTCAAAGGAGGGCTGGACACCACTGCCTTGTTCACTGCCATGCTTGGGGGGACAACAAGTGGGTCAACTGCCACAGGCCCATGCCACTGCCCCTTTCCCCCCACTAGGGGGAGCAAACAGCTGGGCCTTTGGGCCAGACTGCCCTGCCCCCAGGGTGGAGCAGCTGGCCCAGGGGCAGGGCAGGAGCACAGAGCCTGGCCTCTGCACTGGCCTGCCCCACCCCACCCCCACCTCCCACCCCCAGCGCAGGAGGGAAACAGGGTCTCCCTACAGGCTGATTGGTCCTGAGCCCTGACCCCCCACAGGAACAGCCCTGGCCTTGTTGCTCCTAGTGTCAACCAGAATGCTATGCAGCTCCCCATAGGACAGAACGTGTTCCCTCCAAACCATCCTTAGTCCCTACTACCCAGTAGAGAGATGACCCCAGGGGTTGGGAATGCTTCTCCTGCAGCTCTCCCAGCACCTACCAAAATGGGGAGAGGAGATGTGCCCAGGGTCTGAGAACATGGCTCCCATAGTTCTCCCAACTCCCCAACCCCAAAATAAAGTTTGTGTCCATACAGCAACCAGGAAGCACAATTGCAACATGTGTGGGCAAACCCGAGCCAGCTTTGACTGAGCTGTCGCCTAGGTACAATCCTGCCCAGGATCCTAGGTTTGTAGTCAAGCGACTAGCCTATGCCACTGCCACGACGCTGTTGTTTTTTATTAAGATAGCTCAATCAAAATGAGCTGGCGCATGTCTCTCCTGGCTGTCCCAATCCAGTGTAGACACCCTAAGAGGCTGAACACTCTATTTTCAACTTGTCTGTTTAACAAAAATGTCTTGAGAGGCCATTTACCTTCTTGCCATCCTGGAGCTGCCGGTTCATCTGTTTCACTCTAGTGCCTGCAAAATAAAAACTCCACAGAATCAGAGTGCTGTCACTGCTGACTATTGTTCCATTTTTCGCATTTCACAGCAATGGTGTCTAGTATACATGCTCTCCCCATGGGACCCTTTTCAAATTTCCAACCCCGTTGACTTCCAATGAGGACAACAGGCTGTGGACCACACTGTATCACTTAGTAGGAGATACCCCGTATGGACAGCTTCCTTGTCAGGTCCCCTGAGCAGCTCAGATCTACAGTTTGCCTGTACCGATTTTGTCCTTTGCTATTTGGCAAACACATTTTACAGAGGATGGTTTTAGGGCTATTGATTTGTTTATTTCTCAATGCTCTGACCTAACTGATGTCCAGAGTGATGTTTGCAGCTCCAGAAAGAACATTAGGTGGCAGATGCTGCAAAGCCAGCTGAGGGCACTCACCCACCCTTTGGTTTGCACCAATTTAAGTCCTTTTAGACATGCATTTTAAACATGTTTAGAATCTTCAGAAGCTGTCCTGCAATATTCTGTAACACTCCTAAGGCACTGCAGGCAAAATACTGGGACTGAAACACAAATCTCTTACGACCAAGTTCACACAGCCCTAACATTGTGCTGTCATTGTCTGGTTGGAATTGTTTTGTGGGTACTTTAGTACAAATGTGGCTATTTATAAAAAGGCACAATAAGAAATTCCCAAACCCAAAATCTGTGTCTGTCTGTAAATCATATTTATAATGCACAGCCCTTTCATATGGTATCTACACCAACAAGGAACACAGTCTCCCTTCAGAAGTTTGTTCAGGCATGCATCCTGTTAGAAAGAACATTATCTCTGTATAGGAGGAAGCAACAATAATAAGAAATAACAGTGCACTGGGGACTGAATCCTGTGCCAATTGAAGTCAATGGTGAAACTCTCATTGACTATGTCTACACTTGTTAATTTAAGTCGACTTAGCGTGTCCACACTTCAATTTTAAGTCGACTTTCAGGGGACCCTACAAAGTCAACCTAGAGCATCCGCACTGGATGCCTAGGTCGACTTGTAGGGGCTAGGTGGACCTGGGACAGGTCCACGGTGGCAGGGGGGGCACCCCTTGCCAAGTGCCAGGGGGCTCAGCCTTTGCCCCATTGTACCTCGGTACAATGTCTAATGTCCTGGTGCATGGTGGCTAGCCCCCTACCTCTGCTGCCGAGCTGCGGGTGGCGGCGGGGGCTGGATACTGAAGCGCCCCCGCCGCCACCCGAAGCACGGCGGCTGAGCTAGGGGGCTGGTGTTTCAGCGCCGGTTGGGAGCCCCCAGCCCTGGCAGCAGGCAGAGGGGCTGGAGCCCCCAGTCCAGGTGGCCAATCCGTTGTCAATTTACTGCTCTGCTAGAGCAGTGAAATTGACTTATTTGACAGCTCCAATGTTCCAGAGTGGCCTCGATTGGCACTCTGGGACATTTCCGGAGGCTGTCAAAATCGGAAAACCTGTACACAAAAGCTCTACCGCAGAACAGCTGTTCCGCGGTAAGCCTAACTGCTCTCGATTTGAGTGGTTTAACTGTTGCGGGGCAAGAGGGTGTTGCCGCGCAATAGGGAAAATGCTCGTGTATACGCTGGGAGCCTTATCGCACAATAAATGATTGTGTGTACATGGCTCTCAGTCTAGGCAGCTTCAGAGGGAAGGAAACGTAGCATACAGACCATTGGAAGGGGATGAAGCCTCTAGAGTCTGGATGAGAATCCAGATTCGTAACTATTCTGAGTGGAAGCCACAAGCCCGTGGTACTCTATCACTGCTCTCCACAGATGTTTCACAAATCCTTACCTTGCTTTTCTTTTTTTCTTTTAAAAGGTGAAGGGCAGCTCCTGAAATTAGAGAGAGAGATGTGTTAATACTCCGAGGCCTGAGTCTTTTGTCATTGCATTCCTATGTACAGGCACACCCCAGACTGCATTTGGGAACAATGAGAAAAGAACCTGAATGCTGGTCCTTGAAGAGGAACTAATGCACTTTGATGTCCTCTCATTTTAAATGGAAGGACATCAATGGGCATTGGGGAACTTTCAGTGCCAGCAGCAGGGTCCACATGGCCCTTTAATGTGCAGATCCTAGCTTGTTGCATTAACATTAACTAGTTTCATAGAAAAGCTCTAAGCCATTTAGCCCAAGCAAGACTCTCCCAGTTGCAATTCCTAAGAGCTGCCCAGAGGAAAGTGTTACAGAATTAACTCTCAAGACTGCAGGGTCCAAAGCCCCCCATCTCCCTATAAGACTCCTGTTCAGAATTACTCACCTGGGACAGTCAGAGAAGCAGCCCAGATTGGAGTTTTACAGTCTTGAACCTACCTTCCCTGGACAAAAGAGGTTTCATTTTGTTTCTTACAGAAACTTAATGGTATTTGTGGAATTCACCTTGCAGGATAGGAGGAGTTTTAGAGGGCCATGTATGTATAAGCTAAATGAATTCTGCTTCCTGCCTTAGGATGTTTGAGACCCACTAAATTCTTTCTTGTGATGTAATGAGGATTTGAACCCAGATCTCCTGAGAATGGTTCTTTTAGGTGAGGCAACTCTGCCAGTTCTCCTGACTCAGGAAATTATACTCTGGATATCTGTGACATCTGCAGTGATCAGTGTGAACATAATGGCCCCTAGGATTCTATGCACACATCTCCCACTAGTGATGGGCTGGAGGTTCTTCAGGAGGTGCAGGAAGTCACTGGGCTGTGCCCCAATGAGCCCTTGGAGCAGCAGTTTTCCCCGGATGGGAAACGCTTGCATGAAGTGATGACATGGACCCCCAGTGTCCCTGTGTCCTGGGCAAAGAGGGGCTCCTCCAGGGGTTACACCAGGTGTGGATCTGAGATTCTTGGATGCATGTGCCATGGGCGGGTGCTGGTCACTCTTGTGTTTTGTCCCTCTGCCACCTTACTCCATCACTGCACAGAAAAAGGAGGCAGGGTCTGTGACTCACAGGGTCTAATCTCCACAGATCCATGGAATGGAAAAAAAGCACTGATGGTGCCTAACATGGTAAGCCAAACACTTAGCTCAACAGTTTGCCTGTGTGACCAGCCCTCTCTGCCTTTGCTGCACTTTCTCCCCATTTCCAAAGGGCAGGAGTTGTCTCATTAGGATAGTGCTACTAGTGCAAAGAGCTCTCCGGAGCTATCATGCGCAAAGACATATGCCATCTCTGCCCCGCCGCGGCCTAAATGGCATGACAGGTGAAATCTCAATTACAAGGACAGCCACTCAAAAATGAGCTTCTGCAGATGTCAATAATATGTCTACCCGTGTGGAGAAGCTGGTTCCTGCCTGGATGGAGGAGCAGGCAACCCTGATTTGGTTCTGCTATTTAAAAAACACAATTACAGTCTAGGGAAAAGGGCCCAAACATTTAAACAACACTGTAATGACATCACAATGGCACAGCAAAACTGCAGCAACACAGCCCAGAGATGGGGCGACGGAGCCCAAAGCCATAACGGTGCCATAGCCATAGAGATACTCGAGAGATACTGTAAATTATACAACTCAGAGCTGGCGTGATGCCATGGCAACACAGCCCAGAGATGGGGCAATATTGATGTGATGCCACTGTGAGCTGGAGTGACCCTGTGCCGTGGTAATGCCTTTATGAGCTGTAATGATACCATGGTAACACTGTTGAGAACTGCAGCCAGAGAAACAGAGAGAGGAGAATGACAGGGAGTCTCTGTTGCTAAGATACCTTAGTCCAACAACTCCATTTTTGTGGAAGAGCTGGAAATGCCATGGCCTTGGGGGGCACCCTGCCAGAGTTCGTGGCTCCATGACCTGTTATGCATACACTCTGCTTTCCACAGGATGCTGTCACAGCCAGGAGAGGCAGAGGAGTCAAATGGAGAGAAGCAGGCAAGATTTGACTCTGAGAGAAACGTGTGCACATCAAACCTGAGTTTGTGGGGATGAGCTGTGAGACGTTTTAATCACTCTTTGGTGGAGCCTGATGCCACGGATACTCTCAAACACCTACCCACCTCCCACTGCCACTCAGAGAATCAAACACGCACAGATACCCAAGAATGAGCAAGAATCATTGACACTGGCTGCAGCAACGTTTTTGGCTGTTAGGAGATCAAAGGCTCTGGGGTGCTGAATCTACTCTAGGGTTGTCATGAAACATTTTCTCCTGAAGCCAGGTGCCAGTTTGCTGCACCAACAGCCCTAAACTTTGCAGCTCCTCCCTGATCCAAGAAACAGGCACATAAGGAAAATTCACATCTGAGGGATCTCAGATAATTTTCTCCTTTCTTCAAGTCTTCAGCCTAAACAGAACCAGAGCAAACAAAGCTGTGTGCTCCACAGACACTAAGCCAAATCTGCCATCAGCTAGCCCACTGGACCCAGGGGGAGAGACAGGTCAAACACAGAGACATCCCAGTACTGCAATGAACAAGGGCCAAACTCATCCCTGGTGGAACATCACTGACTTCAGCAAGCTACAGTGGGTCTGAATTTGGTTGCAGGAGCACACTCTGTCTCTCTATGTAGATATGTGTCACATTCTGAGCCAAATGCATGAAGCAAATGTTATCACTCCGTAAAGCTAGAAGGACCAGAGGAAAACAGGTGCCAATCCTTATAGGGCTAGTAACATACTAGCACATATCCAGCCAGGCACTCTAACCAGCACATTAGGCCTTGGAAGCTCTGTGAGCTGTGACTAGCAACATGAGACCAGCACTTTTAATGGAACAGGCGAGGGTCACCACAAGGCATCCAAGGAGCATGTGGCTTTGCATGTCCCATAGGGTTTGCTTTATACACCCTAGGCATGACCAGGGACAGTGTGGTACTTGGAGGAGCTCTGGGCTTTCTAGTTTTAAAGATGGGGGCGGGGGGTGAGGGAACCTTTGGTTCTATAGCAGCAATAAGAACGAATGCGGGAATGCAGAAAGGAGGTTACACACTGAGAGGTTTTAATAATGGGCAGTAGTGATTAACTTTTGTTCTCTTGGGAAGCAGGGAGGCAAATTCAGCCTAGGTGGATGAAGGGCAGTTTCCACTGAAATCAGTGTGGTTGTACCTAGTGATCTTAGAGCTGAGTTTGGCCTAGCACCTGCGAACAGCTCAGGGAGGATGGGAGCTGAAAGGCACTATGGAACAAGATGGGTTGTTATTATTATTAATACTCAGCCCTGATACTTCCCTGTCACACTCCAGTTCATCCCCCTCCTCCTGTGTATGTAACCATTACAGCTGTAGCTTCCTAACCCACCTTGTTGCCTGAGCTGTGCTGAGGCCACTGAAATTGCTGTTTGCGCAAACAAGAAGAGGCTCAGCTCTTTCCAAGACTGGGCTGGAGTTTACCATGTAGAAAAGGGCCTCCACTCTGAGCAATACTGCTTTGTTTGGAAATGTTTGTTTCCTGCCCTGCCCTGTCAGCTCCCCATATCCCTCTCACAGCAGGCAGTCACATAGCCCTCCAGACCCAAAAGGAGAGCAGATGCAGCTCACTGACTCTTACAAGTTGCCTTGCCCAGCTTCTGGGCTCTGGAGTCAATTGATCCTTTGCAGCACTCAGGAAGGTCGTGTGGTATAATTAAAATAGCTCAACTTTAAATATAATCAGCAGTGTCCCTGGCCAGTTCCCTGCGTTGCAGCATTCAGTATCAGCTTTCCAAGCTGCTTTCACTAGTTCTGGGTGCCCTCCTTTGTGGCTAGAGTTTAGCAGCTAGTCTGCAGGCTGGAGTTATTCTGAGGCTGTCTGCAGGCTAATCCCAGAGAAAGCATCTCCCCACCTCAGATCTGATGTGATTAGAATGGACAGGGCAATTGAAACAAGAATCTGACAAAACTCTTCCCATTTCCTTTCAAAATGAGACCACAGATGTCTGGACCAACATATACTCCATCACATGCACACTCACTCCCCCATCCCATCGCTACACACCTGCTCGACTCCCCCTCCGTTGACAGCCACAAGCCTATAACCCATTATATGTGCACAGACCTGCTTCAGAACCTCACAAGACTTCTTCTCTACATTCCATCTCACTCACACACAAATCTGCTTCTGCAGCCCCCACATCTAATCCTAAAATCCATCACATCATCACATCTCCACCTACTGTCTATCATGCACCCCACCAATCAACAATCTCTCTGTTGTGGGGCACCCCACCACCCTATCAGATGCTCAAACATTTTATTATATAAACTTTCCCTCTCCTATTCGTTGCATTTAACAGATCTTGAATAAACAGCAAAGTTCGAGAGGCTGTGTACATCCTTGTTTGCACAACGAAGTGGGACTTTGCCCACGAAAGCTCATGAGAAAAATAAATTTGTTAGTCTTTAAAGTGTCACAAGGCTCTTCTTCTATTTTGCTGAACTAGACTAACACAGCTACCCCTTTGGAACCAATGCTGAATATTTCCTTGTTTCAATGAGAAATTAAGGCATATGTGACATAGAGGGACACAGTCCCTATGGAAACACTCCCTAGATGTGCCCAGATATTAGGTAAATTTTTTTATTTTAATATTTTTGTCCTAATGATTCTTTTTTTAAATGATTTCTTAGACTTCAGAAACCATTTGAATTTCCTGGCACGGCTGCTCCATTCCCTAGGTCGTCTGTGTTGATAATAATGATTTTGGATGGGATTTTCAATGGCGTTGGGTGCCTAACTTCCTTAGGCCCCTTAGAAAACCTTATCTTTTATTTTAAAAGCCCTGTGAGGCACCTCCAGAGTTGCCCAAATAGATAAGCAGGAACAACAGCAGTTTATATGACCTGAAATAGCAAAAAATCAAAATAAGATACACAAATCCTTAAGAAAGTGATACCAATGGCCATCAGGGCAAAAAGCATAGGCTGGGTTTTTTTACAGCCTAATAACTTGCAGTAAAAACACACCCAACAGCCAAGTTTGTCCACAGCGTCTAGAGCATCACCCTAGGACTCAGGAAGACCTGGGTCTAATTTCCTGCTCTGCTACAGATTTCCTGGGTGAGCCTGCCGAAGTCACTTATTGGCTCTGTGCATCTGTTCCCTTAGATGAATATATTTCCTTGCCTCCAGGGGGGCTGTGAGCATAAATACATTAAAGACTGTGCATGGATAAAAATTGCTATAGAAAAGCTAGGTGTAAAGTCAAAGACGCAGAATCATCTGACCCAGGATTACATGGGGCTAATTCTTCTGCTCCTTCTCAACTGCAGAGCTCCTGCTACCTAGCATACCTCTCTGTAGTTAGCAGCCACTTCAAACCAGCCATGTAGATAGGGTATGAGTGGACTGAATATGGAACCTAAGGTCTCATTTTTCTTTGTCTTTCCCCTACTCTATGCAGATGCCTAGGAAGAAAGAACTTCTCTGCTGCTTTCTCCCTTGTGCAGCCTTTAAGATAGATGTTTGCCCTGAATTCACAGATCACACACATGGTAGCACACGGCACAAGACAGCTCACTGCTTCCAGGAGTCTTTAAACCAGAGCCCTATTCACCACACAGGGACCTTACCAGGGGCACCAATGAGAGGATGGCATGATCTTAGGGAAGACCAAAAGATGTCAACATAAAACTGAGGCAGGAAGCTTGAAAGGAAGCTGATGGGGATGATCTCTTTGTTACTCAGATCATTCCTATCTCACTGTTAGTCTCAGGACCTGTAAATGCCTTTGCACAAAGGTAATCTTCACTGCCCCTAGTGCATGGAGTAAGGCTCTAGAGACTTGGGCTCTGTTTCCATCTCCACTGCAGGGTGAGAAAGGGCAAATCACTTCCCCTTTCTGGGCCTGTTTCCCCTCCCATCCTTCTGCTGTCTTTTCTATTTTGACTGTAGGCTCTTTGAGGCAGGGACTTTCAATCACCATGTGAGTACAGGGCTTATGACAATGGGACCTGGTTCTCTGCTGGGATCTCTAGGTGTTACCATATTACAAATAAATAATAATCCTGCAGAGTGCTGAGTCTTTTGGTGCACAAAACCCAGCAGGATCAGGCTCTAATCTCCCCGGCATTTGGAAAATCAGGCCCTTAGTGCTACCTTGCTGGTAGACATATCATATTGCCCCCCTACTTTCTATGCAGTGTTTGATACAAAGCCAAATGGGAATAGACAGCAGCTATCCCAGCATAACCACTGCACAGAAGAGCCCTCGGGAGATAATTCCAAAGGGGGAGCCGTGTTAGTCTATTGCAGAGAAACAAACAAGAGTCCTGTGACACTTTTAAAGACTAACAGATTTATTTATCGCATGAGCTTTCATGGGAGAAAATCCCTCTTCGTCAGATGCTTTGAAGCGTCTGACGGAATGGGATTTTCTCCCACGAAAGCTCATGCGATAAATAAATCTGTTCATCTTTAAAAGTGTCACAGGACTCTCTTTGTTTCTCAGGAGGTAGGCTGCCCCAGGCTTCCTGCCAAAAGGAAAGCTAGAAAGGTGAACTCCTCATTAGCTGAGCCCTGCCCAGAGATCCACCCATGTTTCAGAGATGCCTGGCCTCCAAATTCCGGTTTCTGTTTCTCTTTAAGGGCAGAGATTGTGTCTACTTCTCTGTCTGCACAGCGCCTGGCACAACAGGGCCCTGCTACAGTAATAGAAATTACAATGATAAGGATCTTCTTTATCCTCAGGACTCCCTGGCCAGACTCCCAGCTCAAGCTGTTCACCTGGGTCTGCAGCAAGGCAAAATCCCCCAGTACATGACCCTCCATGCTTCAGGCAGTTCACAAGGCCCTCAACTACTGTGAATAGGCTTCACTGCAACAGTGACAGATGGCAGGGAAACCCTCAGGGCAAGAGATGGAGAGAGTGTAATGGAGATGAAGGATTGTAATGAGCCCTTAGCAAGGAGAGCAGCCAACACCCAACACTGGCATGTAGGCCAGTAAGTCACACACCCTTGTCTGACCTAGACTATCCCTGGCTGAGTCCTGCCCACACAGATACAGAATCTTGGATTCCATCCTGATTCCCCCACACCCCATGTTTCTCTACCATGAACTCTCATGAGTTAATCACAAATAAGCAACAATTTCCACCTGGCATCAAACAATGGTTTGTCATATGCCTTTTCAATAGTCCAAGCATGATGGGCCCCACATGAGTCTGGCATCGTTGCTCCCAGTGAGAAACAACATCTGAAAACCTTCCCAGAGCTGGCTGGATTCCCTGACTGGAAATAAAAGCCATGTGGACTGGCTGGTGGTGGAGACAGAGCAGGGATCGGGGGAGGCAACTCTGAAAGCTGGATTCAGAAGGGTTGAGCCACAGTCCCTGTATGCCAGAGTAAAGCCCTCCGGGCCATCCATGGAATGGTCCCTGAGAGGTGGGAGATCCGGGTAGATGTAGGGCAGGCTTTGCTGGTCCAGAAGCCGGGGGGGGGGGGGGGGGGGGGGGGGGAAGGGGATGGCGAGATCCTTATTCCAGCTGCTGGAATGAATGTCGGGGTTATGGCAGCCAGACACCAGTTAGGCCTGCCCCTAAGGCTGCAGTACCTGCGTCTGGACCCTGGAAAGGAATCAACCTCAGCACAGGAGAGAGGTGAAAGTGATTCAGGCAGCTTCCCTACCCCAGCTCCCTCCCTGATCCAGGCAGGCTGAGCACCAGTGCAGTCTACTCTCTCTGCGAAGCTCCAAAAAGCGTCCTCTCACCAGCAGAATTTGGTGCAGTCAAAGATATTTCCTCACCCAGCTTACCTCTCTATTGGGCCTCCTGTGGCATTCACCCCCGAGCCCGGTGGGTGTCGATTGCTTTTCAGTAGTGCTAGCACTCTGTCTGTGGGCAAGTGGGGGCCCTGGGAACTCAGCCACCCTTAGCAAAGTCAGACAAAACTTTAGCCCTCAGTCACCCCAGCCTAATCTCCTTTCCCCCACCGCCTGTACTCACCAGCGTCCCCCACAGCTGCAGTAGTTACCCATGTTGCTTTTGCCTCCATGAAGCAGCAGAAGTGTTTTTCTGGAGTCACAGGGAGCGAGCTTGTATTTCCTGGTTCCCTGTTCAGCCCCTGGCAGCTCCAAGGGAGTGTCTGGCCGAGTCAGGTTTCTCTGCATCAGTGAAGCGAAACCCAGTTGCTAAGCCTGTGTGTGCCATCTGCTGGAAGGATCTCCAGAGGCGGCTGCTCCTGCCACCATACACTCAGCTCTCTGGCAAACTAGGAGTGGGGAGGAGTTAGGATCAGGAGTCCCGGCCAAGCCTTAAGCTGTTATGGGGGAAATTCTCCTGTTTGAGCCACATGGCAAATCCGATCTCTGATATTCTGCTCTACCAATGTACACTGAGTCCCACTGATATCAGGGAATTAGCACACCGCAGGAGAGCAGAAATATCCATGCTGAGCAATTAGGGGGTTAGAGGGTGGGGAAAAAAGATCAGAGATGGGGTTTTAAACCTCCCTGAATGGGATGAGCAATTTCAGGCTAGCCCTTCCCCAGGAGGAACGGCAGCTGTCAGGGCTTTTCATGCTCTGATCATCCTGATCTCAGACAGAACATCAGAAAAATGTGTAGCATTACAAAGAGACCAGCGTTATCTGGGGAGTCAGCTGTGCCGCCTCGGTAGAGAAGCTTTGTCCAGAGCAATCCCAAGCATTAGGGAAGGATGGTCTTGTGGCTAAAGCAGTAGAGTGGGACTCGGGAAATCTGGGTTAAATTTTCTACTTCTATCACAGGCTCTTTGTGTGACCTTAGACAAGTGGTTAGGGCTAGATTTTTTTTTAAGGTACCTCGGTGCCTAAAGATGCAGGTAAGTGCCTAGTAAGATCTTCAAAAGCACCTCCAGTAGGAGTTAGGCACTTTTTATGTCTACACTGGAAAAGTTAAGTTGACTTTGTTAGTCGACTTAATAAGGTCAACTTAAAGTCAACCTTATTAAGTCAACAAAGTCGACTTAACTTTTTCTAGTGTAGGCATAGTCTAAGTCAACCTTAATGCTGTCGACTTAATAAGGGTCGATTTAGGTGCTAATCCCCATCCACACTGGTTTTAAGTTGATTAAGGAGTCGTCTTAAGGCTTAAGTAGACCTAAAACTAGGTGTTATTAAGTCGATTTAAGCCTCCTTAAGTCGACCTAACTTGTGAGTGTAGACGCACCCTTAGGCACTTTAGAGACTCCCACTAGGTACACCTCTGCTTCATTAACCTTGGAAATACCTTTTAAAAATGTGCTTTTAGTGTCTCTGGCCCAGATACACAAAGCTATTTGGGTGCCTAATTCCCATTGATTGCAGTGGATGTTAAGAGCCTAAGCTCCATTATGGACCTGGGCCTCAGTTACCCATCTATCAAATGGGAATAAAACGACTTCCATTACCTGTCTTGTCTGCTTAGATTATAAAGCTCTTCAGGGCCGGGGCTGTTCCATATATGTATGTATACTGTGATAGCACCTAACACAGCGGGTAGCTTCTACTGTAATTGAAATGGCAACTAATAATAAATGCTCTTCCCTTAGCATAGCCCTGTTGTGGGAATTCTCTGCACTCAAGGGTCCAGCCCTGAGTTTGAACTCTTCAATCTGCTTCTGATTTCTCATGGTGGGCCTAGCTGACAACTGAATAGGTTTTAATTACTAATTGCATGTAACTATTGTAAGCGCTTTACAATATGCAGCCATTGCTGGTTCATTCCTAATGCACTGCTGGAAGGTGCCCAGATACTACAGTGATGACCAGGGTAGAAGAACCTGTACAGAAGAGAAGTTTCCTCTTTGATTCAGCCATTGCCCAAACCACAGAACTCGCGGGCTTTATCAGGAAACAGCTCTGTCCCTCCTCCCAAATTGTACTCTACCATTTATAAGGTTTATTATTTGATGACATGGAGAGGGGTGCTAAGTGCCTTGGAGATACTAGGAAAAGACTCCTGTCACGTGGAGCTTGTATAATGGCTACCATCTTGGCTGACTCCCCAAGGACTGACCAGGGTCCACCAGAGCTCAAATAAGGAATCTCCACACGCTGAGCTAAAGAACCAAGCTTGCAAACTGAAAGCTGCAACAACCCACACCCTCTGTGGCATGTGCACAGAGGAGAGTACTTATAATTACTCTGCTCAGTGAGGTACGCCTGCAGTCTAAGTCAGTTTGGTATCTGGATGGTGAAAGCAGTAAAACCAGACTGAATCCTGGAGCCCAGCATGACTATGTGCAGTGGGGGAGATGAATGGCCCAGTGTTGGGATAGCATTCAGCAGTTTGCTCATGACTTGTCAGCAGCCTAGTCTCAGACTTTGTTTGTCTCTGTGCTTGCCACAGACACTGATCCTTCTGTTTATTTAGTGAGCAAGTCTGTTTTTATTTCAGAGTTAACTCAGACTTTGTTGTCTTATGGAAAAATAAACAAAAAAAATTAGGTGAGAATCTGCTTCCGTCAGCTCCTTTGGACAAACATTGGGGCTGTTGGTTTGAGCTCCACTAGAGAAACAGAAAGGCATTGAAAACACTGGCAGCAGCGGGAAGCATTTGGCTACAACTCCACTTTCCTTTTTTATCCTCTGTCTTCAGGAATAAAAGGGAGCCTGGGTTCCGGCACTCAAGCTTAGCAACATGATTGTGCTATTGTGTGCTTAGATAGCAAGCGTCCCCAGACATGATCAGCTGCTTCACACCAGTCACTGTCAGCCTGGCCTGCCAGCTCAGCACTCGGCAGTTGTTTTAGAGTGGTGTGAGACACTTGGAAGGGAATCTGGCTTGGTAACGAGTGAACTTGGCTTTGGAAAAGGTTGCTGGTGCTCAGCCATGGAGACATCAGAGCTAGAAGAGACAAAGAGAGAGGAGGAACAGAGTTATCCATTAATTATTATTATTATTATTAATTTATTTGGTAACACCTCTAGCATTGTACATACAAAAATTAGCTCAGAACAGGTTCAGTAACTTCTTCTTTGGAAGGAGAATTGGTTCTATCTGGATGAAAATGCAACCCAGACCCATTACAGCAAAGTCCCTTTATCACAGAACTGCTTCACTCTGTGCAACTTGCACATTATTCTGCATCAGAGACAATTTTGGGCTTTCATTCTGCTTCCCTGCTAATGGAGGTCACTAGATTCTCATGTCACTCCAGAGTTCCCAATGTTATTCTGGTGGGATGACATATAAAGTCTTGTTGCTTACCCGCTCTGTTTACTTCACAGACACAAGATGGGGGAGTCATAAGGTTTCTTTTTTTCAGAGTTGAGTGAAGTGAGTTTAAATTAAAATTGCAGAAAATAAAATTATCTCTGGAACGGAGGTACTGTCAAATCTTGGGGGTAGCCAGAAGCCAGCAAACACCCATTAATAGGGCTTCAAGATATTTTTCTTCCTTACTGGCATGGAAAGTATAGAATAAACCCCTGCTGCACGGATCATGATTTTTAACAAGGTCTGTACATCTGGCTATTAGTCTTGGTTTTATACCATGCTCATCACCTTGGCATACGAGCATTTCATTCTGTATTAATGTCTTTACTGTACCTATCCAAAGGTATGTCTTTGCCATACCCAAATGCCCTGATATTGGTATCTCCATTAATGGAGGAACCTTTACTTTTGGCCATTAGTACTGAAGATGATAGATGTAAGCCAAGGAAAACCCCCATCGTGGCTGAAGGACTCGGTCCAGATTCACCAGTGGGCTCCTTCACCACCTTAGTAGAGAAGAAATTAAAGGAAAAGGAATTAGGCACAGATTGTCCAGGGTAAAACTGAGTCCTGTGGAGTGCCCTATCAACATGGGAGGCCATCAAACAGCTGTGATCCTTTGAGATGTTCCAGCAGGCTTTCCTGTCTATGCAAGCATGAATCCTGTGACACAACACTCACTGGAGAGGGGTGAGAGGTGAGAAATCAAAATTCTCTATCCATAGAATGGGTATCTCTACCCAGGAAGCAGTAGGATGAATTTCTCATATGTCAATGCATCATCCGTGCTCTGGAGAGAGCACCTGTAACGGCAAGGTCCATGGTCCATTATTCCTTTGTGGCCTGTCTGCAGGGAGTGACAGCCAGGAGGACAATTAATGCCAGTGGTGCTGGTTGTTTTTCAGGGTGAGAGGATCAGTCCATCAGGAACTGTACTGAGAACCTCCCAACTCAAACCATGAAGCCATTTGGCAGACAGTAGCAACAGTCATGGACAACCAAGGGCATGGATCAGAGCCGGTGAGGGACCATCCAGCCCTACTGCACTGAGAATGGCTATTCCTAAACAGTAAAGACAAGACTGATTTTCAGTGACCTTGCTCCTGAACTTGAGGCAAGTTTGCACTCCGTGTATTCTGAGGCTGGTGAAGGCCCCTTGTAAATTAGAGCAGCCTCAAAGCTACTCAGGATTTCATGCTCATTCCTATAGCTCACAATGACGCTAGGAAGCAGAGAATAGCTATAAAGCAATGCACTATAGCCAGATCCTGGACTTGCCTGGCAGTTGAGGGCAGTCTTTATGCCCACTTGGCGTCCCTCCACACAGGGAAATTCACAGGGTACCATTCCTGGCCCTTTTGATTTTTCCAGATCAGTGCACTGGGACCTTCACTCACTGTCACTCTAAGGGAAGACTCATATCTCCACATTGGGATGTGCCAGAGCCCCCATATTTGGTCAATGATACAGCACCTCAGCTGCTTTAATTGGCTCAGAAGAGGAATGAATTTATCATCTGCTCACTCCCTACTGCCAGCCCAGGCAGCAGCTGCAGCAGGCTGTGTAACGCACAGTCCCCCTATTGACACCCTCAGAGACTTTCCCCTGATGCCCTGTAGGATCAGGTTGATCAAGCACTTGGCTACAGAAGGGAGATCTAAGGCCAGATTCATCCCTGATGTGATTCGACTGAAGCTGGTTGAACTGAGCTCTATATCTTCAACATTATACAGGACCTTGAAATGTTCAGGGCTCACTTCCCCCAAAGAATGCAGGATGAGTCTGTAGCTGGATGGGCACAACTTTACATGAACTGAACTGAAGCAAGTAAGGCAGACGAGTGCATTGGCCAAGCTGCCAAGGTCAGCAGAACTCCTAAAACCTGTTCTGGAAATGAGTGTGTATTTTGGACAATGATCCTCTGGCATCTTTCATTCTGTGCCTACTTACCTTCAAGAGGGCCAGGCCTATAGCATCAGAGCTATTCTAGGAATCTGAGGGGCAAAGTGCACTCATCTGCCCTAAGTGTGACCCTCTGTGGTTAGTCTCGCTCAGGGTTGGCTCTGATGTTGGTTTCACAGATTAATTCAGAATGAACACTAAATAATTTGGTGCCATAAAATATACTGCCCAGAACAACTTCCTGGTTCATTGCATCAGAAGAAGCTACGGCATTGTTCAGATTTTTCGCTACAGAATAACTATGATGTAAGCAATTGAAATTAAAAGCAAATGAGAGGAGACTATAGCCAGATTTATTCCTCTTTCCTCATAAGAACAGTTGTTTTTTACATACTTCCAGCCCCTTCCACCCTCAAAGTATTCCCCAAATCTTAGTGTCAAATTTAAATATGATGCATTAGATTACTCCACCCACCACTAAATTGTAGCCTTCTCTGGGGTGAAACAGAGCAGTGGGTAACAGCCCACAGCAACACAGCACAGCAGTTTATGGCAGGAGCTGATCCCTGTTATTTCTGGATAACAGGGTAGCAATCGCAGCATGTACTACCTTCCTCTGGGCAGTGCTTGAATTGGGAAAAGATGTCAGTTATAGTCTCGCCTTCCCTCACTATCTCTTTCGTCAACACCCCCCCCCCCCCTCTTTTCCAGCCAGTGGTCTTGAGAAGTGGAGGTCTGGCACAATCATCTGTACCCCCAAAGCCAACCACTGGTGGTGAGAAATGGGGATCTGGCACAATCACATATCCCTCCAATTCAAGCACAGCCTCAGGGTGCTTTATGGATCAGCCTGTCCCTTCCCCTCATCCAGGTTTTCTCCCATCCCCACTGGCTGTTCCTGGTGAGTTATTTTCACATCCTTGATTCTGGCCTTCACTCCCCTCCCAGTTCGGGGAGCCTCTACACTCAAGATGCCATCATGGGACAGTGTGGCTTTCACTAGCAGGGGATCGACATCAACTGGAAGGATGTACGTTCTGGTGAATTCCCGGGAGATGAAGCCATGGCGGTCAGCTTTCTGGGAGTGCTGAGCTGTCACCTCCAGCAGGTTGTCCACGGTGCGGACGGCGATCTCATCGGGCATGAAGTGGCAGACATCCAGAAACGCCTGGAATTTGTGCTCATTGAGGTTGATTTCTGAGATTCCTCGGTCCAGCTGCTTGTTGATCCGGGGCCTGATGTAGTACCCATGATACAAGGTGGGGGCTAAAATTTCTGCAGGGGACACACCTGAAAGAGACAGAATAAGGTGGGCAGGGTTGTTTAGTATCCTGGAATGAAATAGAACAACAAAGAGACCAAGAGAGATGAAGGGGGACGTTAGGGCAGAATCTGGCACGTGGGACTTGCAAACACACAACTTTTTGATGCACAATGGGAACAGAGTCATGAGCTTTGCCCCCCCCATATGTCACTGAAATATTGCATGCAGCCTGCTGAGTGCATTCTCATGCCACAAAGCAGCTGCAGCCATCAGCTCTCTGCCAGGGGCTGACATCCATCTTAGGGGTCTAAACTAGGAGACAGAGAAAGAGTAGGGGGACCGGTGAGGACAGGCGCCCACAGCCAAAGCTAGCCTGGAAAATGCTGACCGCAGAGAAACTGGCATGAAGAACTTAAGCCCATTGTGTGGCCCTGACATCAGGCTTTTCTTGGGGCTTCTGCCTTTTCACACAGTTGTGCTGGCGCTTTGAGCCTGCTGAATGGTTCTGCTGCCTTCTGCATTCTTTCCCTTCTGTCTTTGTCCAGAACCCACTAGCTCAGCTTTTCACTGTGCTAACTGAGGTTGCAAAATCTCCCCCACCAGCAGCTCTTTTCAAAAGCTCCTTAATCCAGTTCCTGCCAGTCAGATTCCAGCATGGCCTGTCCCTGGCAGTGAGGTAGGAGAGTTTCCCCATCTGCTATGGTCTCCACCAAGAGAAGGGCAGGGGGCTGGCAGGCAAAGAGTCTTTCAGCTTATTAAGGAGTGACACCAAACCAGTTTTTCCCAATAATTTTCAGGTAGCCCTTTGCAATAAAAGAGCAAGACCCTTTTGTCCTGTAATGGCCACTTTGGTATGGGCTGTGCCACATGGGTCGGCTGTTGATGGCAGCAGTGAAAAGGTGGAGTGGGAGGGAAGGAGGGGCAAGGAAAGTGGGAATGAAGCTTGCAGCAATGGAGGGACGGAACTAGAAGGAGGAAAATCAAGAACATGATGGCCCCTATTTATTCTGCAGCTGCTAGTGGGTCCATAGGAGGTGAATGTCCCAGTGGATGCACTCCAGACAGTTTCCTCTACTAGAGGAAAGCAAGAGCACCAGGGATGCTGAAGGGAAGCCAGACGGGGGCCCAGCCTCTTTCTTACCTTCCCCGAAGTTCTGGTCATAGATCTTGCTGGGGTTGGCGAACTCATACGCCGTGCTCATGGGGTAGGCGTGGGGGAGCGTCCGCTCAGCCATAGTCTGTTCAGGGAAGGGACCTTCAGCGTGCTCACAGTCTCTGAGAGTGAAGGCTGCAGATTGTAAAGTTTTAATAGGGTGAATTCCACAGGGAGGTGTGTGTGATAAAGATATGGACCAAAATAGACACACAGGCCCAGGGACGCTTAGCCAGGCTGATGAGGGAAAGCGCCTTACTGCATTCCTGCTGAGATCTAGCCACTGTTTGCAAGCAGGGGGAGGAGAGGGGAGAGCTGCAGCTATTGAATGGCTGAGTTTAAGGCTCCAGAAAACGAAATGTGCGGCCATGGTGGATGGAAAGCAAGAGGACTGGGCTAGGATTCGCTGCTCCAGGGTACTGGTGTGCTGTGCTGGGTCAACTGGGTAGTGAAGTGGAATGGGGAGCCTGCAGGACTGGAACTGGGAGGCATAGGCTGAAGGAGCTCCAGGAAAGGAGAAAGAATGGAGGTACAGGCTAAGCGGAGTTACATGCAGTTTTTATGGAGAGGAGGGTATGTGCTAGGTGCTGAATGTGGGGCTGGATGCTAGCAGCTCCTGAGCTCTGATCCCATCTCTGACGATTGATATGTTCTGTGGCCATTCTCCACATTGTGCTGTTGTCTTCCCAGCTGCAAAATGGCATTAACATCCATCTGCCTACCAAGATCTCAAGGGGTTGGGCACTCCCTCCATCCTGTGAGGATTAATCGGCTTGTGCTGGGAGATGCTTTACACGGTGTTACATTTTTGTCCTGTAACCTCACATACCACACACAGCTAGATGGGAATCCAAACAAGCTGCTGTGTTCCTACTGGCTAAAAGTGTAAATTTAAAAAGTGATATATTGTTGCAACAAATGTTTTAGCCTCCTCCTGGTCTTGATTAGCCCGGAGTCAGAACTGTGCCAGGATATGGGGCATTTTGTGGGAAGTAGCAAGGCCATTCTCCAATTTACTTCCTGGTGAATCATTTTCTGTTTATCAAAATCTAAGGAAGCTTGATTTCCAGAGGTGCTGAGCAGCTAGGATTGATTCTTCATTACTCAGCAAGTGTAAAGTTCTGTGTATATGTGCTAAATAGTCTGAACACTTCTCCCCACTTCTCCCAGTCAAAAATGTGCCGCTAAAATCTAATAGGCTAAAATGATCCCCGGCCTAACTCCAATGTCAGGGTTTCCGCCTCACAGGGAAGCATGCAGTAGAAATGCCTAGGATAGACAGATCCTAGTTATTTGGGGGCTGAATTTGGCCCAGATGAGATTTTAAAGTCCTGAATGGGTTGGTCCCCACATAAGATCCTTATGCCCTGAAACCAGAGCTGCCTTGATGGCTCCAAGTTTCCGGTGCGCAGAGCAGCAGGTGCACCAATGTCACATCTCTCTTGTTTATATGAGATGGAATCAAAGGAGACACAACCCAGCCTGTTTCTGCCTCCTTTAACCTCTACCCTCTTGCCAAGTGCTGCAGGATTGACTCAACCTCCCCCCCATCTTCCACGCTATCCCCTGCTCGGTTATAGCTAGATCCTGGAGCTGAGAGGGAAACATTTCCCCTCGTAACTCAGCACCGAGCAGCACAAATAGCATGAGATGGGGTACGGTCTCCACTTTTTTATGATATCAGAGAGAGTAGATGTAATTCTGTTGTCACCTCAAATCAGTGGAATTTTCTATCACTGCCATAGGTGGACACAGAATCGGAGCCAGTGAGGTTCACAGGCAAGGCTACCTGCTCCCTATTATGACTATCTAGGAGCTCCAATCATTGGCCAAGGCCTCACTGTCCTAGATGCTGTACAAACTGTAAACCCAGGCCTCCTGGGATAACCACCTGAATATGCAAAGATCAGGGCAAGCTGTAAAAGGAGAGCAGATTCTCTCAACACTGGTGAATTATCTGGAGCTAAACTCCCCGACTAGCCATAAACAATGCTTCTGATCCACCTCACTGGATATCAAGAAGCCACCATAAAATATACTCAGCCCCCTTTACTGCATTTCAGCCACCGGTCCCCAATACAGCCACTGAGTCTGGTAAAGAGAGAAATTACTTAAAACTCCAAGCTCTTTACCCAAAAAGGTTTCCCCTGGCCCCAAGGGTCAGCCACATTACACAGAACAGTATAGATTTGGATCTTACCCAAAATACCATGCTGCTAGCCAATCCTTTTGTAACTAAAACTAAAGATTTATTGTTCAAGGAGAGAAACAAACTATGAGAGTACTGTGAAAGAGTTAAAGTAATCACCTACATACAATGATTGAAAGCCCAATATATCAGGTTTCCAGTAGAATTTGAAGTTTGCAGATCTTAGGCTCATATCCAATGCCTGGATGGGTTTAAGTCTTTGTTTCGCAGCCTCATTTGTTAGAAATCCAGTTCAAAGGAATATAGACCAAATAATCCAAATGTAGATTTTGCTCTAATTCTCCCATGAGAGTTAGCAGGGTGATTCCAAGCTGTTGTCCTGAGGCCCAAACTTTTTCTGAGAAGCTTGGACAGATGTGAGATAAAGGGATTATGTTCTCAACTTCCTTTTATAGCTGTAGCAAGGTGGGCATTTGCAGATCATTTCTTCATGTGGGCTTTGATGACAGTTCACAGAAACTTTCTTAAGTGGAGAATAGTAATGTATATTGTCCTTTGAAGTAAAACCTTTACCTCTTGGGCACCACAGGTAATTAGCTGCATTAGCATTGTTAATAGACAGTTTACATTGGTACATCAAAGCTCCATCTAGATGTTAATGTTCCCTTTTGACCTCTTCTAATAGAACAATAGTAACAGATAGGGAAGCAGTTCGTTTACCTTGCTAACCTTTAAAAATATAGATGTAAACATCATCAAGTAACTACTAAAACACACATGCATATCACAGCCCTAGCCTACCTGTAACACGACAATATACTTTTGAAGGTTAGATTTGGGTCATGTATTTCACAAGATGGCTTGGCCTTTTCAGGCCTAGCATGACACAAATACAGAACAAACCACTGTGCCCATCCCAAAGAGCTGACAATATCCCTAGGGCACTACCTGTCCATTCCTAGATGAGGTTGGTGTGTTGGAAAGCTCCCTGCTCACTCAGCAAAAACCAGCTCTAACAGAAGGATGCTCTTCCCTTAGGATTTGCCAAGGAGAATCTAAGTGTCTCGGGACAGAGGTCTGTTGGCCAGCCCATCAGAGAGCAAGTGTGCAGCCCAGAGGTATGGAAGGTTAGGAGGAAGTTCCCAGCAGGGCCTTTGGGGCAATGCCAGCTCACGTACCTTATCCACACCCATTGAAGAAAGTGAAGAAGCAGGAAGAAGTGAGGACTGGAGCACAAAGGATGAAAACCAGAAATACAGCACTGATGTCACGTTTGGCAGCAGCTGTTGCACTGCTTGTTCTGCTCTTAGCCTCTGTAATCAGATTTATGCAGGGTTAAATTTAACCCAGTGCCTTATGTGAATCACTTTTTATTCTTAGCACTATGAATACCAACAGGGCTCAGCTCGGGGGTGGGGTGGGCAGAGGGAATGGGTGAGGTATCTGCAGAAACATGTGTATGGCTATGTCTACACTTGTAAATTTAAGTCGACTTAGCATGTCCACACTTAAATTTAAAGTCGACTTAGGGGGGAACTTACAAAGTCGACCTAGAGCGTCCACACTGGATGCCTAGGTTGACTTGTAGGGGCTAGGGAGACCTTGGGCAGGTCCCCGGTGGCTTTAGTGCTGGGGAAAACTGGACTGGCAAACATAGGGGGCTGAGATCTTCTGTTTGCCCTCAGAATTAGGCACAGCACTGTAGCTGTTGAAGCTTCGCACACACATTTTGACCTGCTGCCTAGCCCTCCACCCTCAGGGTGTCTTGCCTCTGTCCTGTAGCTATCCCCTGCGGGGTGAAAGGGAGAGATAAGGAAAGACGTCTATTAGTAAAACTGCTCAGAGGATGAACAACATTTTAGAGTCAAATCTTACTTTTACTCTTGATTAGTCACACAGGGTGCGTCTACACTTACAAATTAAGTCGATTTAAGATTGCTTAAATTGACTTAATTTAATCTGCATCCACACTACATTTTCCTTAAGTCGACTTAAGCTGCTGCTTAAGTCGACTTAAGGAAAATTAAAGTTGACTTTATAAAACATCATTTAAAGTCGCCTTTACTGGCTAAGTTGACTTTATTAAGTCGATTTAGCCAGTGTAGACGCAGATTAGCCCTAAATCGACTTTAAGTCAACTTAAAGGGCTCCTGGGCTCCCCCATTGCCCTCCTTGCCAGGGTGGCTGGCACAGGCAGAGCCTGGCATGCCCCCCCACAGGGCAGGACAGAGTCCTGCCCACCCTGCTCCTATGCCCTGCCAGTGTCCCTGTCCTGCTCAGCCCCCATTGTACCCAGGTACAATGGGGCAAATGCTGAGACCCCTGGCACTTGGCAAGGGGTGCCCCCCCACCGTGGACCAGTCCCAGGTCCACCTCGCCCCTAGAAGATGACTTAGGCGTCCAGTGTGGACACTCGATTTTGCAGGGTCCCCTTTAGGTCGACTTAATTTTTGAGTGTAGACATGCTAAGTTGACTTAACAAAGTCAACTTAAAGTCGACTTTGTTAAGTCGACTTATTTGGCCAAGTGTAGACATAGCCAAACACAACAACTGGAAATCTGGTAATACACATACTAGATCTGTAAGGGCTGGAGAGAGGGGCAAGTTTGGACAGACAGACCCAAACAGCTCAGAGGCAGGGGATTGTGTGTTGTCAGAACAGACAGACACACACCAGCTGGGAGGGAGGGGGGTCAGAACGGACAGACCAACACCAACTGGGAGGAGCGGGAACAGAAGAGGAAGACCTGAGGGGGTCAGGATAGACACACCTACACCAGCTGTGAGGAAGGTTGGGACAGGGTGATCTAACAGCATTTGTCTGGTTGTAAGTCCTGTGACTTAAGCAGGCCTGCAGCTGCTCTGCTGTATGGATTGGCAGAGCTGTCTCTAGACTCCCCTGTAACCTCAGGAACCAGATTCCAAACATGATGAAGACAATGGGCCCTTGTCGCTTTCAGTGTGAGCTAAAGATAGGAGCTGCATTGATTCTCCTGGCATCTGAAGCAGCTGGGAACATCAGCCAAGGCTGGGGACTCTGTAGATAAACAGTGCGTGGGGGAGCAGGGCTGGGCAGCTCCGCTTCTTGCTGACCCAGTACACTTTTTCCCCCTCCCTTTTCGTTGAGCATTCAAATCCCCTAGATAATTGACTAGCCACTGGTGAATGGACCAGATAGGGAGCTAGGATAATAAAACCCCTGACATCACCCTTCCAGAGCGTTCAGCAGGGGGCGAGGCCTGGACAGCAGTGGGTATAAAAAGCCCTGGCACTGGCACACAAGCCCTTGAAGAACTCTGCCACATACCAATTCTTACTCTTCTCTCAGACAAACACAGATGGATATCGCCATTCACCATCCCTGGATCCGCAGACCCCTGTTATCATTCTTGCCACCAACCCGAATCTTTGACCAGAGCTTCGGAGAGCATCTTCTAGAATCTGAGCTGTTCCCTACCTCCACCACTCTCAGCCCTTTCCTGTTAAGATCCCCCTTCCTAAGGACACCCAACTGGCTAGAGACAGGATTCTCAGAGGTAACATTTCTTTCTTCACTCTCTCTGTTGTCTTGTGTGTGTGCATCTGGCTGGGTCCGGAGCTGAGAGCCCAGCTTACCTTCTCAGGGAACCCTGGGACGCACAACCTCATTGCAGAGCTGAGAAGCTGCTCAGGTGGTTATTAGAAAAAGCTTGAGGAGGGAGCAACTGAAGGTGCCACTCTGCTCCCATGTGTGGCTGGATTCAGTCCGGCAGGAGCTGTCTGGAGTTCCACCAGTGGTAAGCCCTTTGTGTAGTAATAAAACTTATTGTGCGTCAGTAGCATCTGTGAATCAAGCACCTTAAAGTGCTTCACTTATGTCAGTTAATTAAACATCATATTCCCTCTCCATGGTAGGTAAGCGTTATGATAGCCAGGGGAGGGAGAGGCTAAATGACTTGCCTGAGATTTCACAGCAGGCAGCCTCAGTGCTGAGAACAGCAATGGGAGCGCCTGAAGTCCCAGTTCCCTTCCCTAACTATTAGACCACACTCCCTCCTGGAGAAAGGAACAGAACCCAGCAGTTCTGACTACCCACCCCCTGCTTAATATCCCGATCATGCTTCCTCTTTTTTTTCCACAGTTTTCACCCATTGCTGCATGCCACATTTCCTTATTTGCAGCTCCCATTCCTCTTCTTTGGCCTCCCTTCTGCTGAACACAAGAGAATTAGAGACTTCTCTCTTATGGATGTTGAGGGTCTCCAGGCATCAGATTCTTTTGCTTACCCCACTGCCTCATTCCCGGGCCTGGTTTCACTCTTATGTTTTAATGCTCTGTAACCATACCAATGCTGCCCTGTGATGTGCCCAGCAAGAGGCACTAATGCATGATTACTTTTCTCTCTGGAGCCTGAATGAGCGTCACTAGCCCAGCGGGTGCAACCGCTGAGCTCACCTCTAAACCTGTCTTCCTCTCCCCTGAGAGTTTAGGGCCTGACTCTTAGACTTAGGAGTGACATGGTAATGTACTGTAGTGCCTGTGCTTTTACTTTCCTCTCCCAGGTAGGGGATCTGAGCATATATGTTTGGGAAGCACCCTGAATTGTGAACAATCAGTAGGGTTGACTAGATAGAAAGTGAGAAAAATGGGGATAGGTGGGGGGTTGTTTCATAGGTGCCTTTATAAAATAAAGCTCTGAATATCAGGACTGTCCCTATAAAATCAGGACATCTATTCACCCTAACAATAGATTGGGAACAACATTGGCCACGCTATAGTGTCTCTCCACAAAGGGTTAATTAATTAAAGGGAAGAGAGCAAATTAGTGCACCTATCTGCAGGGGATTGACAACCGGTAGGTTTCTGGCAGAACCTAGTCTAGAAGGGCAAGCAGACTGGAGTTCTGCTCTGATTATAAACCGTATGGTGGGCTAGCTCCATGTCCTTCATCTTTCAGTATCTATGGAATAGATCCAAGGCAAGATGTATTCATTGTAACTGCTGGCCCGGCCCAGCAAAGCCTGAGTCATGCTGGGTTCTTGCACAACTCTTTTGCAGTTCTGTGCTGGCCCAGAAGGGCTCAGGTGTTAAAAGCAGTACAGTCTTAAGAATTGTTTTTAAGACAATCTGCTCAGATGACATGGGGCAAGGGAGGGTGGGGCAGATGTGCTGCATAACATAAGCCCAGTTGAATAGACTCTGCAGAATAGAACTGCCTTTATAAAAAGGTACAAAACCCCCTCCCATCCACTCATCCTCAAGACAGAGTTAGAAAACCATCCTCCCAGGCCACGTTTCCTCACCCCACTGGGTGAGTGAGAACTGCTTTGCAATTCCTGCTTGGCTGACTCCTGGAATGTTTCTAATGAGCCCAAATATGAAGCATGCCATCATCCAGCGCCATAGGAAGATCAGGGAAAACCATAGTAAAACAATTTTCCTTAGCCTTTCAGGAGATCCGTCTGACTCCAGCACCACAAAATATATGCCTTGGCCCAACCTGCTCCAAGAACAGCGGCAGTGGATGGCAGATTGCACCTAGCACCACTCAGGTGCTAGTATATGCAGAAATGCCAGTGAGGCTTTAGAAACAAGTTTGCCCCATTTGTATTTAGTTCAGGCATCACAGCCCTCCCCACCCCGGCTCAATGACCTCTTAGTTGGCATGCGGTACCTTACCCAAACCAGTAATTAGAGGGAAACTTCTCAGAGAAACCAAATCAAGAAACCATCTTTGCCTTTGTTGCAAAGGATTGTGGCACAATCCCTGCCATTGTCTGGCTAGGATCCACAGAGGCTCCTGGGATGGCTATTGGGAATGGGTTCTTTCTGGCTATCTCCTGCAGCACCACAGGCATATCTACTGCTGATTTCCCCCTCTCTGACCATTTGTTTCCTGCACTGGAAGTCAGATTCATCCCTGCACTGACACAAGACAGGGTAGACAGTGTGTGCCTTCCTTACTCAGGTACTGCTGGCCACCGGTGGAGGGTGGGGCAGTCCAAGTTGTGCCCTTGCTTCAAAGCCCCATATGGGGACGTGCAGAATCCCTGGGAGGTAAGAACACCCCAGTCCACACCTCCCACTTCCACTACTCCCACTGTACCCAGGGCTGCTGCAGGAATGGCATAAATAAAGCTGATGGAGACTGGGCATAATGACTCCTTTTGCTGGGTGTATTGTGTAGTGCAGGCAGTTTCTACCTGGCTTACATTGCAATCCCTTTGTGGCAGCCTAGCTCAGTGGTTTTCAAACTTTTTTTCTTGGGGCCCATTGGAAAAAAATCATTTATGCCCATGACCCAACAGTTCCATCTTTAAGGAATGCATTCCAGTCTTTTGGCAGCGACAGCAGAGGGTCCCGCGACTCGGTATCTGAGGGTCTGCGACCCAATACTGGGTTCTGACCCTAAGTTTGAAAACCACTGGCCTAGCTGATTCAAAGGAGCCAGAGAGAATGATGAACCACCAGACCCTCAGTTACCACCAGCACTTAACATTTTCCTTTCTGATTTTCTCAGCTCAAGGACTTGCTTGGAATTTCTCCAGTGGAACATGAGAAGAAGTAGGCATAGAAGCTCATTAGTTAATTTATAAGAGGAGAACCAGGAAACTTTTCCCTCCAAACTGCCTGTTCCTTGGCTCTCACTAGTCCCTCTGTCAGGGGGTGTATTTCCCTCATTCCATCTTCCCTGTGTTTCACAATGTCATTTATTAAGCACTAGTTCGCTTAGTCCTCAGACTTCATGCTTTTGTCTGCGTCTCCCCCGTCCCAGGGAATTTCACGAACAAAGCACTGCAGAAAGCTGGCAGAGCCCCAAGATCACATCCCTCATGGCTGTGCAAACTTCCTGCCTCTGCACAGAAATTCCTATGAAAATGTCCTTCAGTGTCAGCTCTGAATTGCTGCATGCCAATTGCCCATTTATCCCTTGCTGTTAGGAGTGGGTGGCAAAAAGCCAGCTGCCTAATAGCAGTGTCCTAGCTGAAACACACAGTTAGTAAACAACAGGCTTGATCTTCTCTCAGCTCGGTGTAAATCAGGAGTAGCTCTTCTGAAATCACATTGCTGTGAGTGGCAGAATAGGCCCTAGGTGTCTGATGAGTTTTCAAGGGCACTGACAGCAGTCAGACTATGAGGGAGGACAGAAATGCAGGGACCGAAGGCATGTACTCGTCAGAGTCTTAAAGGGACAATGTCCTCTTGAAAATCCAATTGCTGACTGAAAAGTTTGTTCTTATTTTAGGGCTCTCATCCAAAGCCTATTGAAGGTCATCTTTCTACTGGGTTAGTTTGGACTTTGGAAGGATCAGACCTAGAGTTACAAATAACAGCTTGGATTACTCTAACTGAAAGACATTAGAGAGAAGTATTTTTTTCTCTTAATTTAATTTTTTGACTTAGTGGCTCAGACATAGCTGTCTGCTGAACCAACTCCTGTGTGTTGCTTAGCATCAAGGTGTAGTGAGGCATAGTGTAATTAGGTTCAGCACTCTGAATGATCTTATTCCGAAGCTAAATTTCAGGAAGGGAAAACCAAAACTCATGAGGCAAAGGGACCCTGAATTAAAAGCAAGGAAACTGAACTGCTTAGAATTGGCATCGAGGCTATTTAGGCAACTCATAACAATATCAGAAGGCACACACATCCCTCAGCAAAAGAAAAATGAATTAACGAGGAAGGCAGGAAGGAAAACGGTTTGGCTAAATGGCAAGATCCAAGAAGTTACTCAAGCCAAACATCCAAGCACTTGCTATACCTGGTAAAGGATATTAAGAAGACAAGAGATTAGCAGAGTTTCATACCAGGACAAATGCTCTTTAATGTATTTATCAATGATCTAGAAAAGAGGGGTGAGCACTCAGGAGGCAAAATTTACCAGAGACACATTAGTTAGTTTAGTCAAGTCTCTGACTATACAGAGGAAAAAGGGAAACTGACTATACAATGCTGAAAAGACCCCTGTAAATATCAATAGGGGGCACAGAAAGCCCTCTTATTTAATGCATTTGTAAAAGAAATTACAAATAAATGAATAAAATAATAATAATCAGCCAAATGCAAATTTATTAGGCAACTTTTAAAAGTTCAAATTGACAGTGCTCCTTTAGCACCCTGCAAAAAAGTATTTTCCCTCCACTAGTCAAGAACGAAGGTGTAAACACTCAAATACCATAGTGAAAAGCATCAATAAAAAAACCTAGGCAGAGAGAGACAACCTAGCTGGCACCACTGGGATCCACGAGTGAAACGAAAGAGGAAATTAGACAGACTATTGCTGCCTCAGTCAGCTCTTGAGGGGCAGGCGATGTTGGCATTGCAATCTAGGGCTTGATCCTACCATTCACAGTGATAAGTGCTTTTCCACCAGCCTGCATCAGTGCAGGGTGACACCCCCAACCAGCTTTGGAGCTGCTCTTCTCTAACCAGCCCCTTCATTTGCAGATGCGGCTGGACAAGGACAAGTTTTCCGTAAATGTTGATGTGAAGCATTTTTCTCCTGAGGAGCTGAAAGTCAGGGTGTTGGGGGATGTGATCGAGGTCCATGGGAAACACGAGGATCGCCAGGTATATTTGCTCGGTGGTAAAGTCTGAGTTGCCTACACTCCTGTTAAATAAGGATCCAATGAGATGGCAAAACCACCTTGTTGCCTGCTACTCTGCAATAATTTCTGTTCACGTCCATTTATCATTTGAACCTAACAGAAAAAGGCCCATGTGCTGAGTGAAGCCCCCTGATCTATCAGAGACTAGGGCAGAGGTTACTGTTGTGCATTACATTAACTTTGAATTGGATTGGAAAATCAATCATAAAAGGAGCATTTCTGAGATTCTTTCTTGTTGGGAAGGGGCCAGAAATGCAGGGATTGGGAAAGCCCCAAACTGGAGATTACTGAATTAATTAACATTGAATCAGTTAACCCTTACAAGAACTTGAATAGTTAAAGCAAATGATGCATCACACTCTTATCTTACCCTATTCTGTTACTATTCCGAATATGTTACTCCGGCAAAACCCCGAAACAACAGCTAGGAGGAGGATGAAGTCAAAATTTCCGAGGAGAAAAAGTGTAGTGGAGTGCTGTGTTGGAGATCAGACCATTAGGAACCTGTGCCTCACAATGTCCACTGAGACTCTTGGGAATGGTTGTGGGGTAGTACGGGTCATTGCTCTGCCTGGAAAATCTTAAGGACTACAGCAGGACCCTGACTAACTGAAATGAGATTTGGCCATGACATGAAATTTGTAGGGTTTTCAAGCCTGCTGCCAGCTAAAGCCTGGACCGCACAGTGCAGTGATTTCAGTTAGCTCTGCCGTTTTGCTGAGGTGTCTCCAGGTAGGCATTCTCAGAACTTCCTGAAACATTTACCTTTTGGGCTGCAGCTTCCCAAGCGTGACCTCAGCTCATGGGGGGTGGGCATTGTTAGCTGGAATCAAGCTGGCTCATTACACCAGAGCTGTTCTTTTCCTTCCCTTTTGATAAGGATGAGCATGGCTTCATTGCCAGGGAGTTCAACCGGAAATACAGAATCCCAGCAGATGTGGATCCTCTGTCCATTACCTCATCCTTATCTTCAGATGGTGTCCTGACCGTGAACGGACCAAGGAAACAAAGCGATGTTCCTGAACGCACCATTCCCATCACTCGCGAGGAGAAATCGGCCATTGCAGGGGCCCAGAGGAAGTAGGAAGCTGTTTGAAACCGACTTTTCTATCTAGGAAAACCTTTCCATCGGATGCAAGCAGTGTCTGCTGTACTGGCTGGCCATACTTATTTATTTACGCTAAGGAAAGAGAACAAGTTTGTTTGCTAACAAATAAAACATAAATAAGCAACTTGTGGATTTGTCTTTGAATATCAGGGTCTTGGTGCAGGATCTGGGATGTGGTATACAGAAAAGCTTGATAAGGCCATGCTTCTGGAAAATATGCACACTATGACTTATTATTTGTAATGTGGTCATGTCTAGAAGCCTCCGTCATGCACTAGAAATCCACTGTGCTAGGTGCTGCACAAACACAGCACCAAAAAGATGGTCCCTAACCCAAACAGCTTGCCATCTAACATACTACTAGAGTCCAGTATATAGAAATACGCACACATAGCATGATTTAGACAGACTACCCATAGCCAAGCCAGCTCTAAAATGTCTTCATATATCTCTGGTGCCATATCCTGAAGATTTTATGTGATGTTTGCTCAGACCTTACTCAGTGTTTGCTCCCCCTTTGACGTCAGTGGGACAGCAGGTTTTGGTCCCTGCATAATAACCCGGAGAGCTGGAAATGGCAAGATGCCATATATTTGATGTTCAATAGTGCTGGTGGTAGAGGAGAGCGGGGGGACCGGAAACAGATCTGCATGATACGCAACAGCATCGGCTCCCTGTTCTAGGCCAGGCCCAAGGGATGGCTGTGCTTACTGACAGAGTGAACCAGATCAGTGTGTGTTGCCAGGGAATTCAACAGGAAATACAGGATCCTGGTGGGTGGGGATCCACTGTCCATCACCTCATCCCTGTCTTCGGCTGGTGTCCTGACACTAAATGAACCAAGGAAACAAACTGATGTTCCCGAACACACCATTCCCATCACTCACAAGGAGAAATCGGCCACTGCAGGGGCTGAGAGGAACTAGGGGTTTAGGAACCCCAGGAACCACCAGCAAAGCCTTTCTTCGAACTACTCAGCATTTTCTCTAGTTTGTGTTGACCACGGATGGTGACTGAGCCTCTGACATTGGCCCCACGCTCCCATTCTTTCCCTCTCTGAGGCACATGGGTAGTGAGAAATTGAGAACAGGAGCTACTTTCAGCGCACTCTGCAGGCAACAAGTTTCAGAAGGGGCGGGAGTTTAGTTTGAAGTGAAATATACCTTTCCGGAAGGCTGACGACGGAAGAATGTGGGGGGGCTGAAGAAGCTGATGAGGCCTTTGGGAGCTGAGAGGACACCAGGCTTCATGAAACCAAAGTCTTCCCCATCCCAGGCACTAAGGAATATTGCTGCTTTCACTTAATGCGCAGACATTTTTTGCTACCACCTGGTTGCATTATCTATTTTTCCTCAATATTTCTGTCTGGATCAGAGTTCAATAAGTCCCAGAGATCCTCTGACTGGGTCATACAAGCATCAGAAAAGTCACTCTGAGGGATATTTAATTGGTTCAAAAACTCCAGGTCAGCCTAAACCCATTCTAGTTATGGGCACGACATGACACTTAAGGGAGGAAAACTGTATCTGAAATCTCTAGGCCCCTGTTGTCAGGAAATGCCCCAAGGCAGCAACTAATTCAGAGCAGATACAGGTTCCCAACCGCGAAGCTGCAGTAAACACAGTTACAGCAACCTCAGAGAAAAATGTTCTGATCTCATGGCACAAATCACATCACTTTGAAATTATGCAGCCAGTGCCCTTCAAACAATAAATAGCAGCTGATGTATAAAATGTCCAGCTAATTGTACAGTGATGCTACAGCATTTACTCCATTTCCACCAGGAATTCAACCCTGAAGGATACTGGCAAAGGGAAAACAGAAGTAGCATTGATCTTATTTAGAGTCTGTAACTCTAGCATGAAAAGGAGTGGGGAGAATTGCCATACGCAGATGTGTCATGTAATGGGTGAGTGCTGACATTTCCATTACTGCCTAACCTTCGTTTTCGTAGAAGTCATTATCTTCGCCTCAGTAGGCCCAAGAAACATTTCAGAAGTGACACATTTTGACACCAAATGTAACATTCCCTAGGGTCTTAAACTGACAGAAATAAAATTAAATTAATCAGATTTTGCAGAAAAATAACTGGTCACGTTTATAAGCAGCCAGTTGCTGACAAAACCCTATTACATCTTTAAAATACTCTTGAGTCTATTTGTCTCGGTGCCATGTCATGTGAACACACATTCCCAGGCCGCAAAAGGAAATGTCAGAGTCTTCTGTACATGGTAAAAATTAAAATGCCAGAAGCCTGAAATAACATACGGAGTGACAAACAATAGGGCATAAGCATCAGAAAGCATTTACTTGTCCCTCTAATGCCCTGTGTTTTAACATCAGAAATGCCTGATGACTTGAAGGACAGTCTGTTGGCAGCAGAGAGGTTGGAGTCATTCTAAGGACATGGCTGTTCCCAGGTTAACAGCCTCTCTCTGCTCATATTGCTTCCGCTGTGCATCCTTCTGCTCTTTCCCCAAAACTTCACAAATGATGGGAGCTTTCCCTCGAGAAGATCCATAATCTATCATGTAGGAGGACCGTGCAGTTGGTTTGAATGGAGGGGGCTCCAGCTCAGGCTGGTGTCCAGGAAACCAATGTGGTTCTCGTTTAAATCCTGAGAGGAAAAGGAGAAAACTGATGAGTTAAAGGCAAGGTGCGAGAAGGCTATTGTCAGGTGAACAGGTGAGACAACAGGAAAAACAAACCCGAGGGCAGCCCCAACCACTACTAACTTATAGGAAAGCTGAACATGAGTTGAAGGGAGGGCAGGACTCTATTATGCACTGTCCGCCAGTTGGCATTGTCCAGAGTTTTATCATAATTCCTGGATATATCACTTTATCAGAAGAAAACACCAGAAAGATCCTGTCTAAGGTGCCAGATTCACATAAGCATAGGTTTTTGAAAGCACCTAAGTGCTATCTGTATTAGGTAAGGAAAGCCAAATAGTCCATTCAACAACACTGGAAACATTGCCAGATTTACAGGTGCATTATGGAGATTTCACATCTTGCTCTGAAGCATCAGGCATTGGCCATAGACAAAGGCAGGATACAAGAACTATGTTCTGGTTTGGCAGGGAAAGGAGTTCGGGTACTGGAATGGATAGGCCAGAGGTGCTCTGACACAGACAGGAGGCAGACTAGATGGGGCAAATGATTTAATCTGTTCTTGTAAACCCTGTCCCCATCCTACTGCTCTCCCCAGAGAGAACATGGCCCATGATGTCAGTATTTTTATCCATTATAATCTAATCTGATGGTATTGTAAGCAAGTCCCCCTTTAAAATATTATACCTATATGAGTATTCCTCTTGAACCTTTCACAATGTCATGTGTAAGGTAAGAGATTTATTAGGAATGGAATGTCTTCACAGCCTTCAAATACAATCAGAAAATGTGACTGAATAGACAGAGGAATGACCTCTTTTCTAAAAAAGCAGAACTTTGTAAGGGTCTAAAACTGAGGCGGCAGAGACCCAGGAACAACAAATAGGGATTTTGGATCAAGAGCCTCACGTGCAATTTTGATGAGGAACTTTGGCCTCCCAGTCTGAAAAATATAAAGAGAACACAAGAAATACAAACCCCACAGACCCTGTGGGATTGGAAATATGAACTCCTATTTAGATCCAGGGGCATGACTCAGTAGGGAATGAAGAAATTGGAACTTTTTTTTTCTTCTCTGAGAATGTAATCATCATTTTAAAACTTCTTTTTCTCGACTGCACAGATCAAACTGACTGCACTTCAGTTCCTTGCACCTACTTCTTGCGCCATGATGCCTTTCCTTGTTGTAATCTGACGAATAAATGGATTCAAAGTAGTGAGCATACTGAAAGGAAAAGTCCATGTTTAGTGCAGCAAAACGTAAGTAAGCAAACATCTAATAAAGAAATATTGCATATCAGTTAAAGGAATAATCTGCTCACCAAAACATCTGAAATCAGAATCCCTCTTTAAACTCTGGTTAAGCTAAGGCCATGGCAGAACTGATGTGCCTATGTCACGTGTTGATGCCAAAGACCCCAGTGACATGATGAGGGGCAGAATTACTGAGTCCAAAGCAGAAACAGATCTGGGCTGGGAAACACTGCTGAGTTATGAGTGGCTTGTACCATGGCACAAATCGACTTCAGTGACTTTGCCTGGGAGTAACTGAGGGGCAGAATTAGAACAGTCACTTTGTGGCTCAACAGCGCGGCTGCCACCAGTAGTTTCTCTGGAGTAATCAGGGAATGAGGAAGGACAGCTGGAGAGTCTTCCTGGGAGTCACTAGCTAGGGGCAGGACATTAACAGCAAAGAAAAGAACACGAACCAGGAACCAGGTGAACGTCAAGTCAATGGAGCTGAGAGTGGCCAACGGATTGAGAGGTGAGTGAGGCTTGGATTAGAGTTTGGGTGCTGGGAGCAAAAGGAATCTCTCAAGTCTTTGCCTCTGCTAATGGGGTCAGGATGGGGCATACCCTGAATGAAAGAAGTGGTTGGGCTGGGGGTTCTGATAGTATTTGCTATTTCACTTTTAGAAGCCAAAAGAAAGGAATGGAGGAACAGAAAGCTTGTACCTGGGAAGGAAGTGGTGTGGGCTGTGCAATTTTCTGGATATCATATCGCTCTTGGTTCCAGTTCCCCATAAGGGTTTTGTTGCAGTAAGCATCCTCATTGGTGGTGCATCTCCAGCCATACTGGCTAAACTTGGAAGTGCTGTTCCAGTCCATCCATACTTCTGCATGGCCAGTGGCATGTATCAGGGAACCATGGTGAGGGTTATAGAAACATGACAGGGACATGCTCTAGGAATAGAAATCCAAAAATACATTGGGGCTGTCCCTGATCACTAACAAGACAAAATAGTACACTGGAAAGATATCCCCATCCTCCCAGCAGCTAGGTATGAAGCTTCCAATCCTTTCCGTAGCAAAGAGGGGCCCCATTTATTTTTATTGATGCAAAAATTTAGTTTCAGTTTATGTGTGTGGCATTATGTGCATCTGTGTGTGTAAATTTTCTTTTCTTCGATAATAACAACACTTAGTTTTTTTCAGCTTCATCAAGCCCCACAAACTACACTGTGCCCCTCAGAGTAGTAGTATCCTTATTTTACACATAGCCGCAGGGAGCAGTCTGAGCAGAAAGCAGAATTTGTGAATTGCAAACTCCATGTGATCTGCTCAGATCAAACCTTTTTTTTTTTTTTTTTAAGTCTTTTACTGTTACTATTCAAGTGATTCTTCATTGAGTGTCCTTCTCCTGAATAGGAGCTGGAAGGCACACAAGCAGAATGGCTGACAGTAACTGTGTTGCTGTTACAAAATCAATGCTTGTTATACTGTGTAATCCCACACAGAAAGCTTTAAGTACCATCATAAATGGCTAGACCCCTCTCCCTCAAAATGGAATTATAGCTCCCTAGGTACAGCCTGGGGAATATCAGTGCTGTAACCTGCCAGGGCTCTGCCCCTGAAGCTCAGGAAGATGTCTTCATATCTTTCCTTACAAGAGTGAGTAACAGAGGGGGTTGAAGGTGGGTCCTAATTCAGGTAGCTGAATTCCAACTCTGAAGAACTCTAATCTTTGTAATTTACTGTATCCTCAGAACTGTAAAACGCACAGAAGGTATCTATGTTGTTCTAAGCAGGAATCTTGGGATATGGCGAAGACTTCAAACATCCCAATATTTGGATCTGGAGTTTTGGTTTGGGCCTTTTTGGAGAGAAAAGAGGTTTTGGGAATAGAAAATGAACATTATGATGACTATTTATCTATAAGGTGTTGACGACAATGGACTCCGCTCCACACAAGATACAAAGGAAGACACAGTCCAATAGCTGGACGGCTCATAAACACAATACGAGTCTCAATGCTTGGTGCTAACCAAGGCCCCGATCCTGTGGTGAATTTCACCTGAACGCTTAAAGATTTTTCCTTCCTCCAGATTGGGTGCTGCACTTTTCAGAGATGGGTTAGTGTTTGAAAATCTTGGAAGAAGAAACCTTTAATCTGAAAACTCTGTTTATGGTGAGTAGAGAAAGGAAATGAATCTAGAAATGTCTATGCAGAGAATCAGGTAGCCTGAGTTTTCAGAAGAACACCACAGAGGATCGAGCTGAGATCAGGAGCCAAGGGAGACATGGATACTAGCCTTGCACAAAAAATACCTCAGACTCTGTGGACTCTGATGGGCCCAGTGACAGAAGACTCTCCTCCATGGCACACAATCGTTTTGGAATCACAAACCCCTTGTCCTGCTCTTAACCATGCAGTTCATCCAAGGGCTTTAGACAAATGTTCCACACAGCAATCTTAATACACTGGTGTGGACATAAGCACAGCAACCTTACTGAATTGGGGTAGTTGATGTTAAACACTCCAAAGGCTGTGCCAATGGACCAGACTGCCATGGGAGCTGACTCTGGCAATAAGGACCAGGAGCTGAGGCAGGCAGGCAGAGAAACTGATTTGATCATATTTATGAGCTCATGCCCTTATCATCTACTACTGCTGATGTCACCAGCTATTGTGAATCTGTGAACTGAGACACCTGTAAAATGTTGCCATAGCATCTGGACACATAGCAATGACTAAAAATTAAGTAGGTGCATAAAAGCTACCCGTATGGGCAGCCAGATCAGTCAGTAACTACTTCTTCCACTTGACAGAACACTCACTTATGTCTTCTGCAGTAATGAAAAGGCTTGACTAAAACAAGTGATCTGCACACTGTGCCCCTCCTGTATGGTGATTACACTTTTATCTATTTACCTAAAGCCAAAGAAGCATGCTTTTTAAGGTGACTTCAGAATTATAGAATGATTCTTAGATTGAAAAGTTAATGTTTGTACAGTGCTTTGAGGCTGAAATGCACCACCTAAGTGTTAGGGATTATTGTTTAACCAAATCCAAAATGTATGTTAGTGTTATGTTCAGGTTACAACTGACAATTCTGGGAATGCAAATTATAAATAAATTGCTATGTTTTATGAGACACATTTAATGGCACAAACAGTAACGTACTGAGCTATACAATGAGCCTGGAAAACAAAGCTAGGAAAAATTCCCCATGTTCAGCATTACAATGGGAAAGGAACTGTAGCACACACAGTTTGGTTTGTTTCGAGTTTTATGTTACTTTAATAATAATAATGTTACTTTAATAGAGTTTTGTGCTGAATTCCCCTCTCCCCCACACTTTTTTTTTGCACAAACAAACAAGGAATAAAACAAAACAAGCAGAGAGGGAAACAAAAGAGCCTCAAGCACCTGAGTCACCGTGAACCACAAGGTGAACTCTGCCCACGCAGGGAGCAACAGCCCTCCTGGCACAGAGCTCCTAACTTGTAAGGAGCAGAAGCTTGGCAGGGGCCAAGCACAGGAACGTTAGCCCAGGGGCTGCAAGCAACAGCCACTTGGTCACTACCCTATGCAATACTCCAGCCCTGCCCAGTGCACCCTCGCCACAACCCCCATCCATCCTCTTCCACTCGGGCCTCCCTCTCCCTTTGCAATGGACCCCATTGACCCCAACTCTATCATCTCACGAGAAGGCAGGCCCCGCCTCCTACGCCCAGCCCTGCCCACACGCACTCAGGCCCCTCCTCCTACGCCCACCCCCACCCCTTTGCACTACAGCCCCCGCCCCGTGCACTCAGGCCCCGCCTCCTCCAGTTCCTCCCACGCGCACGACAGACCCCGCCCATTGAGCCCGCCCCTGCACTCAGGCCCTGCCTCCAATGTGCAGCCCAGCCCACTCGCGCTACAGGCCGCTGCTCACCCTTCTCTCTGACACGCCCCGAAGGCCCAGACCACGCCCCCAGCTGCTAGTGCGATGAAGTTACTGGCAAGGCGTTCCGGCGTCGCCGCGTGCCGGCCGGAAGGACCCGAATGGGAAGAAGAAAGACGGTGCTGGCTCCTGCGAGCCACCGCGCTCCACTCTCGGCGAGCGGGAGCTTGTTCCCATAGAAACCGGGAACCGCGTCCAACGTCACGAGGTACGCGCCGGAAAGTGAGGCCATTCACACCGGGAACGGAAGTGACGTAATGGATCAGCGCCATCCTCTGGCCTAGGAGGAGGAGCCTTGAGCGGGACCGGTTCCTTGGGTGTAGTTTGGGCTCCCTAGGGGTCCCCGGTCTAGCGTGTCCGCCCGAGCCCAGGGTGGCACCGCGGTGTGCAGGTCGGGGGGCTCCTCTCCCTGGGGATGGTGCGTGCGTGCCGCTGTGGCCAGGTCGGGGGCTATGGTGCACATGGGGCCTTGGTGTATGGCCCGTTTGCTGCAGGAGATGGCCTTTCCCCAAAAGGGGGGGGGGAAGTGAGCCGTTCATTTGGGTCTTACAGCTCAGCCTCGCCCCTCACACCTTGGCAGCTCCTTGTCATGCATGAAGCTACCCAGCTTCTCCTAAGTGTCTGAAACTGACAGTACAAAGGAGCCCCCTGACCCGTCTTTCTACATTTTAGGATATCATGAGACCCACACGCCGACTCCTTCTAGTTGGGGAAGGAAACTTCTCCTTCTCTGCATACTTGTGTGATACCAGTGATCCTGAGACTCATATTACTGCCACTTCCTATGAGAGTGAAGAAAGAGTTTCCAGACAGACATTTGCTAACAGTAACATACAGCATCTGAGGGGGAAAGGTAAAAAACAACAACAAACACAAAAAAACCCACTTTGCTGTATTGAACTGAATGTTATGTATCCCCTACAGCTGGCTGGGTGAGTAACTGAAAGAGTGGATAAAATTGTGAAAAGGAAGAAATAGTGAAAATCTTGCTGACAGTGAGATCTATCAGGCTGTGGAATTGTTTTACAGGAAATGTGTTTAACAGCTATTGAAACAAGACCCTTGTATTGTATTATTGCTCATAGCAACAATAAAGGGCTTTGGAGAAAGAGCAGTTACTAAAACAGTAGATGGTTTTGTAGAGGAAATTAAGGGACTTCCAAGTATTCCTCCACATATCAATTTCAAACTAGAGAACATTTCCCCAGAAGAAGTAACAGAATTCTGGATGAATTCTGTTAGAGGAGTGAAAAACCCTACAAATACTCATATTTTCAAATCCACTCAGAATCGAACTAAGAAAAAACAACAACAAAAAAGCATTAGCAACAGTGGTGGAAATAAAAAGGACCGTAACTGCCTGAGATCACCTCTAGTGATGGTGAGGGAGGAAGAGAGGAAATGCCAAGTAATATTTAAAACTGAACTGGGCAAAGCTCTGGAAAAATACGATGGGTAGGGAACAATCCTGAATTGGCCTTTGTGTCGTGAACTAGAGGGGGCGAGATTGGACTTCTTTGACTAAGATTTTGAAAAGAGAACTTCCTTTTCCTTTTCCCTTACCATGCTTATGACCAATAGCAGAAGTTATTTGGCAGACTGAAAGCCCTGTTAAAATAACCCAACTCTACTCTCTCCCTTTCTACCAGGTTATATATAGATATTCTTATTTTTTCAGTAATGATTGTATTATTTTAAGTCTTCTGGTCTGGTACTTTTCCTTACTGTGGCAGGGGTTGAAGTTCACTTTTGTGTGGATGGCACCAAACTGAAGGACTACTTTTTGCCAGCAAAGAGAAATTTTGACTGTATTTATTTCAATTTTCCTCACTGTGGGAGGAAAGCTGGGGTGACCAAGAACAGAGAGCTTCTTGCCAAATTTTTCAGCAGGTGAGTAAATTGAAAATAGGTAGTACAGAGCTACCTGTTACATTGTGGCCTGCTGAGCCACTTTCTAGAAGCTGCCTTCTGGTTCCTTAAATGAGTGTCTTAAATTGAGCAGTTTTCAGTGACTGTTCACAATCCATTTAGAAAGGGCCCATTTTTTCTCATGTAGTTTGCTGTCACTGTTCTGCTTATGTGTCCTGAAAGAGTATTCATCAGCTATTTCTTATTTTAGCTGTGCAGATGTGCTCACGGAGAAGGGAGAGGTTCACGTGGCTCTTTGCAAAGGACAGGGAGGGACACCTGCTGACCAGCCAATGAGAGAGTGGCACAACAGCTGGCAAGTTGTGGCTATGGCAGCAGAAGCAGGATTTATCTTGAATGATGTTCATCCCTTCATTTCAGATGATGTTCATGGATATAAGTGCACTGGCTACAGGTAACCTACAGATGCCGCAAAAAAGGTCATTGATATTCACACTGCCCCGTAGCATTTCCATAGTGCCCAACAGCACAGTCTGTGTCTAGAGCATTGTCTTGGAGAGGAAATTGCTTCTGATTCCCCCCATTCTATAACAATATAGTACTTTTCTCTTCCATATCTTAGTAGGAAGGGTTAAGAAACACCCTCAAAAGGCATGAATTTCAGTATGTGCCAGAAAAAGTGGTATCATGGCATCTTCAGTCTCAGGTTTAGTATGTCTCTTTCCAAATGGAACCCCTAATATTAAGGGGATGGAGGGGATCCGCATCCTATAATTGGTCTGTCTGCTTAGAAGAGGGTTGTATACTAGATTTTCTGCAGTGTTGACAACATTGTGCTGACTCAGTCTTAGCAGTTTTATCAGCCATTCAATGTCACTTACTTGCTTTGGTGTGTTTAAATATTAGAAATATCAGTTACTTTACCAGATGATGCATTTCTATGGGTTGCCAGGAGTCAGGATAAATCCTTCTCTGTAGAAGGTGCATTAAACCACATCTTTTCTCGGAGCTTGCCATTTCTACATCCCAGGCCTGTGATCTGCCAAACTGAACTGGAGGGCAAGTGGGTTTCCTTCCAGGTTCCAGAAATATTTATGGATAAAATTAACAGGTAAGTGTTCGAGTCCCATATCTGTTTTGATTGTAGGTTTATTCAACAGGCTGAATTTGAGCCATGCTGACATTAAATAAAGTCAGGCAATGGTTGAGTTCACTGCTTACTTAATCCACAGTCTTGCATGAATGATCAGTTTGGATCTGAGCATTTTATTTTTTTAAAATGTTAGTTCCATATTGATGATCCATTTATCATAAGCTTTCGGAAGAGTGCTTGGCCAGAGTGTTAGATTGGTCCTATCTATAAGAATAGAAAAATGAAGTTTTAATAACACATTGTGCAGTGATTTGGGATCTGCCCTGGACATGGCTTAGTCTGTACTAATATAGCTAAGGTTAGTTAGGATTAAAAACTATAACAGAGTATTTAATCTCTCTAAATGGGTCATATTCTGGAGAATACCCAGGACTTTGATTGACCTCCTTAAATAAACTTGTAATGTTAATAATGAGTGAAAGTCAGTTTGCTAGTAAAGTCCTCCCCTTTCCATCAGCCAAACCATAGCTAATCCTCTGTTTTAACTCTTAACACAAACCCTTTTGTCCTGCAGATGTGTTGGTAAAAACTAAACCACCATGACTAAAGATTTTCCTTGTCCAAGTAGCTGTTGAAAGCAATCTTAACATTAAGGTTCACTTTGGAGAAGTTGTTCACCATGCTTGTCTTAAATTCTAATAGAGGGAAATGTTTTTAAAAGTCTAAATGCAGTGATTTGTATAATCTACCGTTTTGTTTTTAATAGGGGTTTCCTGAATGTCAATTCACATCATCCTGTAAGAACAATAAATGAAAAGCTCATCACAGAACTCAGCCAAACCTTTCCATTACAAAGGGTTGAACAATCTCTTTCTCTGCTGCACCAAGGCCACCAGAGCTCTGTTTCTCAATCAAACACATTTTTAATCATTCCCAACATAGAGCAAAATCCAAACTCTGAACCTATGGGTAAGGATGTTTTATTTTCTGGCCTTCATTTCTGCAGGAACATAGACCAAGATGACAGGATGAAGACTCAGAAGGGAGACCAGCTCCCAGAATATTATCATCTTAGATCTTCCCTTATGATTCATGTTCAGGATGTTGTACAAAGGCTGAGCTTTCTCCCAGGGACTCTGTATGTTCTCACTGGGTCTGTCTTTAGGAAGTGTCTGATCTCTCCTCACACTCTACCTGTGTTTCATGAGACTCTATTTATATGTGCAGTTGATAAGGGTACAGAGAGCAGCTGTATCCAGATGCTTATGGATAATATTAAAAATACTATAAGTTCGCTGCTCCAATCTCTTTCATGTTTTACGCTGAACTCCACGAAAGAGGAAGCAAAAAGCGGTGAAGCAACTGAGCTAAATGATTCTGTCATATTTGAGCCTCTGCTTGATAAAACTCAATATTTCATCAGTGTGAAAACTGATGCTTCAGACTCCACAGCTAATGACTCTTGTATAGGAACCATAGGAGTAGCTCCGTGTGGGCTAATAAACAGTGACCTGAGCATTATTTTTGCATCAGTGAATCTTGACTTGCTAGCCATGCAAATTTGTGAAATTTCCGACTGGCGATTGCTCTGGAGCTCAGATGAGCGTTTCCTGAATCAGTTTTTTGGAGGAAAGTTAGGACCTTTCAAGAACTTTTCTCTCCATCCATCTTCCTATGTGCATGATGTCAGCTTCTGGGTTCCTGAGTGTAAACAGTTTGATGAAATTGCATTTCACACTATTGCCAGGTGTATGTCACAAGAAACTGTTGTGTCCATCCAGCTACTTGACAGCTTTCAGCATCCACAGACTGGACAAACCAGCCTCTGCTACCGACTAACCTTCCAGTCCTGTGACAAGGCTCTCACTCGCCAGCAGGTGGCAGAGATGCAGATGTGCATTAGAAAGGAGATACAGGAATGTTTGCATGTAACTCTTAGGTAGAACATTGTATGCTATTTTCAGACCTTCACCAAAAGCACTTTTAATTCACATTGCTATGGGAAGCCTGGCCTTTATGTTGTGTGGTCCCTTAACACTATGTGTAACGAAATTTTGCCTCTTATAAAGGCTGTGCAATTTAATTTAAAATGTTATATACCTACCTTTAATGCTGTTCTCAAAGATAATAAAGTCCCACTGCTTTCCTCTTGTCTGACTACATGACTGTTGAAATGTTAAATGCTAGTGGGTGTTTTCTTTAGCAGGTTTCCATAAAAAAGGTGGAGTTGGAAGTGATCGTTTGTGTGACAAAGGTGGGTTAAAGTTAACTTTCTGGACAATGTTGTTTGATAATATTTATCATTTGTTGATGGCTACTGTATCAGATACACTTAGAAATCTGCAACAATTTCCCATCAATGGTTTAAAATATCTGAGCATTTTTGTGTGTCAAATGAGGCTCAAGTGGTCTCACCACACCAAGTCAACACCAATCTCAATCCTGGAATGGCTCATCTGTGACATCTCTTATTGTATAAGGGATAGAGCTGAAGATGTAATCCAAGGTGTTAGATAAATTAAGGGAAGTTGGATCTTTTGAACCTCTCTTTAGCAGGTGCTAAATACTTGTCCAATGTTTCAGGTCTTTGCTCTTAGTCTCCCTGTATGTGGCTACAGGCCAATCCTTCATCTTTAGAACTCAGGTGATGCCCTTTCTTTATGAAACACCTCAATTTCATAGGATGCATGGTGCTGTCTTCTGTAGAAGTAAGGAAGAAGAAAGAAGAAAATCAAATCTCTAACTTGATCAGCACTAGTGGGGAGTAGGTGAAATCTATGGGCTAGTGATATGCTCATTGTTTGGGAGAGCTGATAGCAATGAATTGATAGTTAAAGCTTTAGTGTATGCATGTCTACATTCTGACCTCTCTTTAAAGCGGCAAGTATGCAGAATAGAAGCTAGTGCAGAAACTGATGGATATGTCACCTTTTAATAAGATCCCACAGTATTATTTCCTCTGACTCTTAACTGACAGGATAAGTTTTGACTCAAAAGTTAAGTTTTTATAAAGCTGATCTTGTGAAACATACATTTAGATAGGTTTTAGTCCCATGACATTGCAGCAATAATTATGCTAGTGTACAAAAAAAAACCCTCCACATGGTATGTCTTCACTGTTTAGAGTCAGCGATGTCCAAAATGTAAGCAAATAGGAATACAGATAGCCAGAGAGAGGGTTGCATGTTCACAAAGCATTTTTATTGGCAGGTACTTTCTACAGTCATTTAATTTCTGCTACAAAGTTTTCAGCCCTTGTTATCTGGGCTCAGTCCTCAGTTTAGCTGCTGACTTCCCTGCCTCCCTCATATGAAAGAGAAAAATCCTAGGAAGTTACAAAATCTGTTAGGGTTGCTCAGCGAGAACATTCGTTACTATAATTGTGCTACCAGTGCTAAATGTACCACGTATACACATCTTGGTTTCAAATTCCAAAGGGGTAGCCGTGTTAGTCTATTGTAGAAAGACAACAGAGTCCTGTGGCACTTTTAAAGACTAACA
>ML685896.1:3719701-3791595 GCA_007922175.1 Pelusios castaneus
GAAGTGGGATTTTCTCCCACGAAAGCTCATGCGATAAATAAATCTGTTAGTCTCTAAAAGTGCCACAGGACTCTGACATCTTGGTGTGTTAGTCATAAGTGGCATTCTCCTCTGCACCCCCAGATTTGCCTTGCTCTCCTCTTGGAGGGGTAGAGTCCACCCCAAATGCCTTGTACAGGCGATGCCCATTTACTAGACTTCATTCTGCTGCAGACAGACTGTTGCACAGGCAGTGCACAGTGGGGTGCTGCTCTCCAGGGTGCCCTCGTGCCTGGTTAGGCTGTTCCAGGTTAGACTTGCACATTCACATTGCACAGCTGCTGAGCAGCTTCCAAAAATTTCCTTTGGTTGGGCTGTGTTTTTTGGGCTTCTTTCTGACCCGCCGTGGCTTTCGCGGTGACGGCGGGAAGCCGAAAACTCCGCCCGGAAACAAGCGCATTTTCGGCTTGTGCCAAGCCCCATTGCCCAAATGGCCGGAGCGCGCGGCCCGCCCAGCAACAGATGACGTCATCCCGCCGGAAAATTTCGGGTTGGCTTGTTTTTGGCTGGTTCCGCTCATTCCGATTGGTGGCTTATCGACTGGCAACTTAGCTGGGGGCTGCTGCGGGCCCGCACTAAGCATGGCGGCCGAGCCGGCTTCAGCTCGGGTGTCTCCCACGAGCACCGCCACCAGAGGCAGCCCGGCGCGCTGCTGCTGCTGTCCGCGCTAGGCATGGCGGCCAAGGGGACGCGGCAGCGGGCGAGGGGAGGCGGCGGGGAGCCGGTCCGGCTGCACGAGGAGGCGGCGGGCCCGGAGGAAGCTAAGGCGGAGTAGGTGCCACGCGGGCGGCGGGGGGAGGGCGGCTGCGGCGGGGCGGCATGGGCACGGTGGCATTCCACACCTGGAATCAGGGCACCGCTGCTCGATGCAGAAATCCTGCTGCGGTGGGGTGGCCCTGCGAGTCCCAGGCTATTACAGAGGCGAAGGAGGCCAGGTTATATCACCACAGCCGCCGTGGCTCCTTCTCAAGGGACCTGAGAGTGTCTAGAGCCTTGTGGGTGACCCTTCATAGCTTGGGGGTGTCAGATGCCAGTTAGGATTTTTGCTCAGTGAACGCCCTAGGTAGGACTCAGTTTCTGCAACCGGAGCCTGGCACCAGACCTAATGAACCTTGCTGGGTGGTTGTTCCAGAGTCTAGCTCTAGCTGCCTCTCTGATCAGAGGGACGCAATGGGTGGAAGCGGAACTGGCCTGCATTTGTGTGCAATTGCCCTGAAAGAGAGGTGGTGAGATGCCACAGTGGAGGGGTGCAATGCAAGGACCCTAATGGAGTGGATTCACGGAAGTCTAAAGTGTTTGGACTATTGTAAGGCATAACAGTAAATGAAAAACAACAAACAGAGTGGAGTCTTTGCCCATGTATGTTTCCTCACTTATAGTTAGGAACATAGCATAAGACTTTATGCTGAGGGGCCATCCAATCTCACAGCTAAGTAGAGGTGAGTCTGTTAAATTGTGGGGTGAAGTTTCAAGGGGTGGAATGATGGTCCAGTGATTAATCTGGGACTCTGGAGACTTAGCTGCAATTTACGGCTCTGCCACAGACTTCCTTGGGCATGTCCTTTAATTCCTCTATGCATTAGCTCCCCGTAAGTAAAATGGTGGTAAGAACACTGTCCTGTTTTGTTGTGAGAATAAATGTATTAAAGATTGTGTGGTGTAACAGTGATGGGACTGTGTAAGTACAGAAAATAGAGGGAGGAAAATGTCTCCCAAAGTCCACAGGGTTGGTGTGGGTCAGTTAAGCCAAGTAACAAAGAGGTGACCTTTATTAAATGTGTAAATGGATAAAGCACTTTGAATGTAAATATAATGAATAGGATGCCTACCAGATCCTGAGCCAAAGGATCTGAAAGGCAGACACAGAAAGCTGTAGACTTAGATTTTTTTTTTTAAGGATACTAAAGAGGGAGTACAGATATACAATTGCAGCTTTTGTATTGCTTCCCTGAGTGTCTTAATTTCCTTTCTGTGCAGATTTCCCAATCTCTTGGGTTCTTTGCCATGTGTCATCTTGCTGCTCTTTATCCTGTTACCTCATATTATCCACTCCAGTAAGTCCTTCTGATACTAGTTCTTTGCTCTTGATTAGGCCATCTGGGAGCAAGGCAGGTCAGGTCTGGGCACCAGAAGGATCCACAGCTTTCAAGTGTCTAATCTCAGCCAGGTTCTGTGCTGCCCTCTTGAGTAACATCTCAGATTGTGATGAGACGTTTAACTACTGGGAACCGGTAAGTGCTTTCTCTTCCTTGGTGGAGATATTTGGTGTTTTGTAATTGGTCTGTACAGATTCTTGATACGGATTTGCCTAGAGCTGCCTCATGCTGATCTGTGCCCTCAACATGTCAATCTTTTTATCCTGTTGTTTGCTAATGGCTGAAGTAAAAACGTGTCCTCCTTTTAATCTGTATTCCTTTTAAATGGGATTTGTAGATGCACTACCTCGTCTATGGGAAAGGGTTCCAGACGTGGGAATACTCTCCAGTATATGCCATCCGCTCCTATGCTTACCTGTGGCTTCATGCCTTGCCAGCCTTATTCCATGCTAGAGTTCTACAGACAAATAAGGTAAGTAATTTGTGTCAAGGCTTTGCTTGTGAGAAATCTTCTGGCCTTTGGTCTGTATGAGAGAAAGCAGCTGTTTGATGCAAAGGATATCGGGATTATTAATTAGTGGGCTTGTGCATGCCCATAGATATTGAAGTGGGTGCAGAAAGAGGATGGTTAATAGGGTTCATGAACCAAAGGCAGGCTAGAAACTGTGTGAAAGGTGCCTCTTGAAAGTAGCCATATTTTTTCTTTTCATAATGCACAGTCAACCTGTGGAACTTCTTGCCAGAGGATGTTGTAAAGATCAAAGGTTTAAAAAAAAGAACTAATAAGTTCATGAAGGATAAGTCCATCAGCGGCTATTACCCAGGATAGGCAGGGGTTTCTGTTTGTCAGAAGTTAGGAATGACTGATGGGATGGCTCACTCGATTAAAAATGGGAGCCCTGTGGCACCTTAAAGACTAACACATTTCTTCGGGCATAAGCTTTCGTGGGCTGCAACCCACTTCCTCAGATACATCTGATGAAGTGGGTTGGAGCCCATGAAAGCTTATGCCCAAAGAAATTTGTTAGTCTTTAAGGTGCCACAGGGCTCTCGTTTTTTGCTGTATACAGACTAACACGTCTTTTCCTCTGGAATTTATCACTTGATTACCTGATCTATTCATTCCTTCTGAAGCCCCTGGCATTAGCCACTATCAGAATACAGGATGCTGGGCTAGATAGACCATTGGTCTGACCTAGTATGATCATTCTTATTCAGGCTTGAACGCAGTCTTTTATATAATGACTGAGCTTTTCAAAACAGTTTAAGGGGTTTAGTCATAAACCTGCTGTTAAACTTCTTGGAAGACATGTAGCTGATTTGACTTCTATGCTCTGGAAATCTCATCCAGTACTGGTTTTGCATCCCTACCTGATTAATATCTTTGTTTTAATGGTTTCATTTTTTAAAATCAAAATATAAATGTCGGAATGCTGCACTTCTCAAACAGCACATTATAATCTGCAGACATGAGAGAGTGAAAAGTACGCATTTCAACAAACATGTTGCGTGCGTATCTTATCTGCCACACACTGTACACTTTTGCCCCATAGTATTTAGTTGCTTTTGTGTGTGATCACTGGATAGATAGAGTGGGTGGATATTTGGGAGAATTTCCTTTATAGTGCTGCAGTTAAAACTTGGTTCTAAAGACTTGCAGGAGAAGTGGGTTGGCCAGCCCAGGTCCTCAGTGGAGTAAGTTCTTTTTTACTATTTTGCCATAAAGGTGTTAGTGTCAAAGGACCAGATGCCGTGCCTTTCAACTCGCTGGGAACTCTGCTATTGATCTCAGTGGGTACAGAATTAGGCACCACAGAGTGTACTTTGGCCCTGCTATTTAACAAGTAGATCTTGTGGGGTTCTCGCCTTGGCAGTCTTAGCCTTTCTTGTTTTAGCCTTTAATTTTTTTGCCCCACTCTGTACCAGCAGGCATTTCAGTTCCATTTATAAACTCCAATTGTGACTCTGAATGTTTCTCCTAGGTTCTCATCTTTTATTTCGTGCGATGTCTCTTGGCCTTCCTGAGCTGCATTTGTGAGCTTTACTTTTATAAGTAAGTAGACAAAACTTATTCATGGAGTGAATAGCCCAGAGTGAACAACACAGGGTGGTTATTGTCACTGACAATGAGGGCTGAAAATATACTCACAAACACGCATAAAACATCTCACTTGGATTGCAGAGTTTCACAATGAAATCAGTGAAAAGACATATCCAGCAAAGGTTCCTAGGGAAACATTGGTTAGAATTCTGCCGCTGTGGCAAAATTCTGCTCTGAGGTCCACTGAGCATATCTGAACACCAGCATTTAACTCGGGCATATGCACAACACTCCCACTGAGATCAGCATGAGCGCAGAATTACCAAGTGTAGATGGGACCAGAGTATCCATTCTCAGCCCCTCTATTTGTTTCCCGGAGCTGAGGAGTGAGATTCCCCTCAGTTCCTGAAAGCCATGAGAACTCTTTTCAGCTCTGCACTCAGTAGCTATTGATTTGTGCAGAGTGGTCGTGCTTTTTTGATATTCCCGTGGCGTTATGTCTGATTTTTCTCTCTGCTTCCCTAGAGCCGTGTGCAAGAAATTTGGGTTGCATGTGAGCCGGCTGATGTTGGCCTTCTTAGTTCTCAGCACTGGGATGTTTTGCTCAGCTGCAGGTAGGGTTTGCTCAACAGCAGGGGCAGGGGTGGGTGGCCTGCTCTTAGGGATGTCTGGGTGGCTCCAGAGGGGAAAAGCTCAAATGCATTTTTTTTTTTTAAAGCATTCTCTTAAAATGTTGCATAACATCCCAATGTGTTATGCATGACATGGATAATCCATTGCTCTCCCGCTGCAGACATTTTTAGTGGAAAATCTGGCCAAAGTGCAGTTGCTCTTCCAGATGTGGAGCACCGACTTCTTTCCTTTATCTTCCTCCTCTCTAGCCTATTTGTTTCTATAGCAATCCCCAGTCTCAGAGCAGTGAGCCAAGCTTTTCAAACCCCCTTAATCCCAAACTGGGTCTCAGTCATTCTAGGACTATTTTCCTTAAATTATTTTGATGTTTCCACATAAGCCAGTGGTCCGGTTTTAAATGGGGAAGAAAAAGTGATATTTTGACATTATCTTGATTATAATGTGCCTTACTGTCTCCCCACCATTTAAATGGTTTCCGCCAAGCCAGCCATTGCAACCCAGCTTGTAAAGCACCTGGGATGGGTGTTGTGTGCATGTAAAAGGAGACTCTGTGTAAAGGTGGCAATTAGAGGTCATTTCAAGTGATGGCTTAGTGCACTTGGTGCTGACATGGCCTCAGAAAGATGGGAAGTATCACAGCCAGATGGTGATTGGGATCTCCTATTCTGCACTGCCTTTTTTGACTACTAGAAGGCCCTTTCCATCACTATTCTTGGAGTTCTCATTCACAGACTCTAAGGTCAGAAGGGACCAATATGATCATCTAGTCTGACCTCCTGCACAATGCAGGCCACAAAACCTCACCCACCACTCCTGTAACAAATATCTAACCTATGAAACTGAGTTATTAAAGTCCTCAAATCATGGTTTAAAGACTTTAAAGTACAGAGAATCCACTAGCAAGTGAGCCATGCCCCATGCTATATAGGAAGGCATTCCCTCCTTATTTCAACATAATCTCAGTTGGTTTCTTGAGGATCGTGTCCAGTCCCATCCCAGTTTCTGTTTGCCCTGTTAGCACGTTCATATTGTCCTTCTGAATAAGAAAAGACAGGATAGAAGAAGTGCTGCAGCACTTTATGTGTAAATGTGAGCATTTTGCCTGGGCTGTCATGGTATAATGTTGAGGGCTATGAGCAAAGGGAACTTGGTATTTGGAAGAAATGTTTCTGGGCTTTAATCTTGGCAAAATAGAGCGAGAAGGCTCTTACGAAGAGGACTTCCGGTGTAAAATCCTGACTCCTTTGAAATCAAGGGGAATTTTGCCACTGACTTTCTGTGTGGCCAGGATTTCATTCCCACTGCTTGTAGCAGACTGTACGCCACCTGTTACAGAGCCTAAAGCTGGCCCTATGCAGTGTTTCCCCTGTGTGAAAGTTTGCTAACCATTTCCTTTCTTTGCTTTGTAGCCTTCCTCCCCAGCAGTTTCTGTATGTATACTACAGTGGTCGCCATGACTGGCTGGTATATGGATAAGACCTCTATAGCTGTGCTGGGTGTAGCAGCCGGAGCCATTGTGGGTTGGCCCTTCAGTGTGGCTCTTGGGTAAGGAGAGGAAAGCTCAGAGGCCCCACAGAAGTTCTGTGCTTTTCGTGGTCCAGTGTTCTAGGAGGCTGAGGCTCTTTTAAGAAAACCGTCTCCCAGTGGTACATGTTACCCAGAATCCAGGTGGTGATTGTATAACCCACATCCACTCACTGTAGTGGTGCGGTGGTGACTCGGCCACAAGCAGAGATTTATGTACCTGCTATGGAGTTGGTTAACACAGCTGGGGGTTTTTAGCTCAGGCAATAACCAGAGGCCCCTAGTGTGTTTGCTGCTGACAGCCTACCCAGAGGTGTCTTGTTTGATTTGCTGAAGTAGCACGTGTCAGTGGGGTCGTGGTGTTACCGGACCTTCTTTGCCTTTGAGAGGCCTGTACTTTGATGGGATTTTTATCCCAATGTATTTGAGAAACCTTTCCAAGCAGGCAGCTCCACCTCACCATGGTGACTGTACTGACAGGAGAGAGGGGGCCAAGGATTCTTAAGGTGAGGCGGACAGGTGATTACTAAATTGAAGAGGGTTGCTGATGCGAATGTTCTCTTTGCCAGGCTACCTATTGCCTTTGACTTACTGCTAATAAAGCGGAGGTGGAAGAGCTTCCTGAACTGGTGTCTGGTGGCACTAATCCTGTTCTTGGTAAGTTCCTATAAGAAAGCGCTGCGGGAGGAGCTGAGGTGGGGTTGTAGCAGAGCAAGGGTACATCCGCAGAGCCATGTCTTTCAGAGGAACTGCCCAGGGTCTGCTGAGGTTCTTATTAACAAGCATGTCCCTGAGCTCAATATCCTCACCCTCTGCTTCTAAGAACACCTTTGTTCCTTGCTCACTGCCTTCAGTCTGATGGGTGATTTCAAAGGCAGAGAAGTTGAGCAGCTTCCATGCAATGGTCTCATCACCCTGCCTGTCCTGCAGAGGGCTGACCTGGGAACAGGGGGCTTTTAGTCTCTGCTTGTTGTTCCTCCAGTCTCTGTCTGAATCAGTGTAAATTGGAACTTGCAAGTCAGCCTCTGGTGCTGATAGAGAGGGTGCAGAGCAGGTGCTTCCTGCCAGCTGCGGTACTTGTTACCTGATTCCCAGAGGGGTGGAAGCAATATGTATCCTACTGCCCAAAGCTGCATGTGTCATTGCTGGGTGTTGCCACTGACTGTTCTGCCCTAAAGACTAAAGGTGCAGTTAACGAGGTGCTGCTCAGAGCCTCTGCCTTTGATGTTCACTATCCAGCCTTGGAGGGGCAAGGGAGTAGCAAGGGCACAGGAACCAAACTCCCCTTTTGCTCTTAGCATTTCCAGTACATTGCTGCATGAAGAACTAAGTATGGTGTGGACTCTAAACCCTCTGTGCTCCTGGAAGAAGCTGCAGCTCTGAGTAGCAGCCCTCCTGTCTTTGCAGGGGCCCTGTCAGTTAGAGCGAGACATCATGTACCTAGCATTTGTGCAGTGTTGGGCCTGGGAGGCTGTTTATTCCTTGGCACAATATGGGCATTTGGGGGTGACACCACACACGGGGCAGCCCCTCAGTGACTGAGAATTTCCAGCCAGAGCTGCCAGTGCAATGTGAATTTTAAATGCTTTGTTCCAGGTCCCTCTTGTGGTTGTCGACAGCTATTACTATGGGAAGCTAGTAATCGCGCCTCTCAACATTGTTTTCTACAATGTCTTCACACCTCATGGACCCGATCTTTACGGTGAGTGTTATAATAAAATATCAGGATACGTTGTGAGGGCTCATTTGTTGTGGTTAGACTTTAAAACTAGCACCTTGAATTTTTGCGGGACAAACCCGCAAGTTTGTGATCTGGCCTGAATGCACAATCATCTTTTTGACTTTTGGTCTGTGCTCAGCAGAGAGGCAGTTCCTGCTGTTGCCACTGGATGTCTCTCTTGAGTCAAGAGTACCACCTGCATTTTTATATATCTGTTTGTTTTGCTGAGTGCTAAACTAAGTTGCAAATAAGTTTATAGCTTTGAAGTTGTGTTCACTACAAAGACATCCTGGGATGTCTCAGCAGCCTGCACTTCACAGCCAAGAACTCTTAGCAGCAGCAAACCAATGAGAGATCCAATGTGAATAAATCCTATTTCATTTGTGCCCAATTTTGTAAATTTCAAATTCTCCCCAAGGTACAGTTATGTTTTCCTGCACATGTTCTATGAGTGTTATTCAGAGTGGTTGTTTGTATCAAAGAGTTGTGTGACTCATCCTCTGCCTGAATAATGTTGGTTACACATTCAAACCAATGCAAGAGAGTGCTGCATGAGCATGTTTGTCAGCTTTAATCCTGTTCCTGTTTCTCCCAGACAAGAGTGCAGAGCCTGGCCTGTAAATGAGAGCACAGCCCCTTAGCCCTTTCACTTCTCATCAGTTCTTCACAGACTCATTCATTCCATGTTGTGCCTTGGGGATGTCCTGGCTTCTCTAGTAATATATGGCCTGAGCTTTGCTGGCAGGCAGCAGAAAAGAGGTTACCAGAAGGTCATTTGCAGGGATCTGGAAAGAGATGAAAGGTTGATTAATTCTGCCTGCTGCTGTTTGTTTTGACAGTCTTGTTGGAGTTAGGATGGACTTTGCTTTGTATGAGTTGCTCTTAATCTCTGGTCATTTCTCTCAGACATATCAATTTGGGTGACAAATTACTCCTGACAGGTGGCAGACATTGACTATGGAAGAGGAGCAGCAATAATAGTAATATTGAGCCCAACATTGCTTTCTTTATCTTCAGAGGCTTCATGGAGCTTACACCACCCTTTCCCTTTGAGGTTGGTATTATAAGAATCCAGATCAGAAAACTCAGGCGCAGAACAGGGAAAGTGATTTGCCCAAGATCGCAAAGGATGTCGGTGGCAGAGGTGGGATTAAAGTTTCATTAAATGCAATTTAAAGGTTGTAAAAATTCAAAATGGATCAAAACAATTTTTTTCACACCATGTGCAATTAGGCTGTGAAACAGATCAACACAGGAGATTCTTGAGGACTGCAGTTTAGCAAGAGTCAAAAAGGGATTAGACACCAAGAACACCTCGAGTTGTCATAGTTAATGATAACAAAAGATTTGGAAGGATAATAAAATTTTCTGCTTCAGGTTTTAGGCCAAGCTCCATTGGAGGCCTAATTGGGGTAGGTAGTAGTTTACCACACACCTGCCTACCAGGAGTTCTTACACCTTCTTCTAAAGCATCTGGCGCTAGCCACTGTCAGAGACAGGATACTGGGCCAGAGGGATGTGGGATATGACCAAGTCTGGAAATTCCTATGTTCCTAATTTGAGGGCTTTTGGCTCCCATCAGAGCTCATGCTATTAGAAATGGAGAGAACTTTTTGTGGGGGAGCTAAGATCAGTTCAAATGAGGGATCACTAAAGAGACACTGCTTACAGGCTGCAGGTAAATAGCCTGGCCAGAGGAGCCTTTGGGGATGTCAGAGCAAGACCTCCTTGTCCTCGTGGTGGGGCTCCCACTGAACTTCTCCTGATATTGTTTGGGCCAGATTGCAGCAGTGAATAACTTCCATTGCCATCTTTGCCTCTGGTAACTTGGTGCAGATCTCGGGAGCGTCACTCGGGTGGAAGGGTATTTCTGGGTGGGACAAGAAGGAGAGGGGTTTCTTGTGGTACAGCAGGGCAAGCAGTGCCCTTGATGAGGTCCTTGCTCTCTGCGGGAACCATCTGAAATGTGTTTCAGTGACTCCTTTGTAATGGAAACTTCAGGCTGTCAGGCTGATGGGGTTTGGTTTGGCATGGGCTCATTCCTGGCCTTTCTGTGCTGGTTTGTGAGCTATTTCCGGAGTCCTCTGGGAACCAATCCATTCTGAACTGTTTGCGCACAGTGACAGTCCTATAACGTCTTCATATGAATACAAGAGCCTTGCTGAAATGTCTGTTTAATGCTGTGTGGCCAGGAGGGCGTAATGCTACATGTTTAGAAAGCTTCATAATGTTTACTTGTAAGAAAAAGTCACACCACCCAGGCAGATGAAAAGGCCAGGCAAGTTCTGTCGGCTTTGGAATACTTTCCTAGCTTTCATGGAAATGGGATAAAAATCTACTGGGAGCTGGCGAAGCACCAGGTTGCACCATCTTTAGTGCTAGCATTAAAGCACTGTTCCAAGCTCATCATTCCCTCTGCCGCTGCCATCAGTGTGTGTCATGAGGTGGCTGGCTTTTAAAGGTGTTTACGCTGCAGTTAATTACCAGTGGCTGGACTGTATCATGACTCAGGCTCACAGGGCTGTAAAGCTGCAGTGTAGACATTTGGGCTCAGGCTGGAGCCCAGGTTCTGGGGCTCTCCCCCTGCACCTGAGTCAAGTGATGCTGGCTAATTGCGGGACCGGGTGTAGCAGTGTAGACATCTCCAAGGGAACCTAGATTCAGTTCTCTCAGATCAGGTGACCCCAGACTACACCCCTTTACTGCAGTGGTTTGCAAACTTCTTTTCTTGGGGCCCAGTTGAAAAAAATAATTTATGCCCGCGGCCCAACAATTCCATCTTTGAGCAATGCATTCCAGTCTTTTAGTGGTGGCAGCAGGGGTGCTGCGGCCCAGTGCTGGGTCCCAACCCTAAGTTTGAAAACCACTGGTCTATAGTGCATCTTACCTAAGGGAGAGGGGGACACAGATGACAGGGCATGGTGACATCACCATGCTCTTCCCTTTAACATGACTCCTGTTCTTCTTGGATTCTCTTACCACTTCCATAAATGTGGTATCAGGACATAGTGGTATATCTTCCTTGCTTACTGCTGGCATCCCGCAGGCAGAGAGAGCAGGTTTTTTTCCTCTTTCCTAGCTATTGTTTCCCCCTGGATGGAGGCACTTTATGTAGTAACTGAAGATGGAAATAGATATCAGATTCCTGTGGCTATGGGGACAGTGGCTCATACGCAGGATATCACTGATCTGTATTCTTGAAGCTCTAAAGGTAGGCAGTTGGAGAGCATCGTTGGAACTATTGGTTGAGCAATAAAGAGAACAATAAGTTATTTCTTTGTGATCCAAGCCCAGTGGATTCATCTGCTGCACTTTCTCATTTATATGATGAGCTTTGGTTGTGACTTGTAATGTGGTGACACTTGGAAAGCATTTTGGATCAAGTTGAATGAATTCCCTGCAGTTAAATCTGTTTGTATAATATCTAGCACAATGGGGTTGTGCTCCATGACTATGGCTCCTCAGTGCTACCATAGTACAAATAAACGAGAAGAACCTATTTGATCTGGCTTGTTGAGCTGAAAGATTGTAACAGCCCCTGGAGTAAAACACAAGGCTGAACATTTTCTGGCTCCGAGATGCCCAGTAATCACTCCTGTGGGTTCTCCTTATTTGCAGCCTGCTACATCAGGGTGCCCCATATAATGACTGCACAGCTCTCTTTCCACCGCTTGCAGCAGCTTTCCTCTCCTGATCCACCACTGCTTATGTGGACTGATTGCTCCACATTCAGTTTAGTTTGCTGTTCCTGTTTAAATGACCTGGGAGATCCCTTCCAGCTCTATGTCTATGAATGTGACATAGGGGAAGTTTATTCCCACTGGTCTGTGGAATGATAGTTTCCCCCATCCCCAAAGAAGTCATGATTTCTCCTTGTGTGTGGCATTCTTTTCATTGCTCTCATGCCACAAGTCACCTTAAGGCTTTCTGAATGACAAAAATAAAGACAGTTTGCACTGGGAGGCAGTGCACCCGAATGTCTCTGAATGCTTGAGTCACCACAGCGACTATGCCTCAAGCTTGTGTTTTCTACATAAATCCTTGCGTCAGTGGGTCGCTTAACTAGCCTGTGTGACGCATTATTCCTGCCCGATTTGGCTTTCTTTTCTGAGCCACAGCAGTAAATGTGTCCTTGGACAAGGAGAAAAGGTTCCAGCTCTTAATCCTTAAGAGGCGATTCAGTCACGCTGCTGCAACGGCCTCTGCATCAGAGCACTGCTTCAGACTATTTGTCTCCAGCATTGTCATTGGAATCTGTCATGAGGTGGCTGTGCCTTTCTAAGAGGCGTCTTGGCCCAGCTCTCATCTGGTCCTGACTTTCCCCAGATCCTGTGACTATGGGCTAAACCAAGGCCTGGTGGGAAGGGGAAAACAATGCATAATAGGCATATCCTCTCCCCCCAGGTATGGGGAGAGACCTGGGTAGAAGAGGGCATCTCTCCACCTGAAATAGCTATGGATGGCTGTTGGTTTTTCCAGGCAATGGCCCAGGGAGGGCTAATGACTGCGTGAACCCCTATAACTTAGAGGATGAATTGTGAACCCTGAGTGTGAGGGATAAGTTTGCCCAGGCAGGTGGACTGTGGTCACTTAAAAGACATTTTGTAGAGTCTGGTACAGATGGATAAATTAAGCCAGAGAGGAACTCATGGACAGGTAGAGTGGATTTCCAGGGGGATGCAGTCTGTGTTAGAGAATTATTAAAGTAGACCCCAGGAAGGGAGCCTGCTGGGTCATTGGCCATTGATATGTCAGGACACTGGAGAGGAACACAACTCCCTTGCAGAGAAGAGGTGTGTGTGTGTGGAGAAGAGCTTTCCCCCGACCCTCCTGCACATGCCTCATGCTCCATTCAACTTTGAGGCAGTGGCCTTGTGACTTACATGGCACAACTCTTTCCACATCAGCATTGTGACTGCTGTAAAGATCTAGGAAGAACCTGAACCTTTGTTTACATACAGAATTCTTCCTCAGGTAGTCCCTTCACCACTCTTGGGACACCGAGTATTTCATCTTCCATGTTTTCTAAATGTGGATGTTCCCTCTGAAATCTGAGTTTCCTTTCAGACTCCCTCTCACGAGGTGTAATCATTTGTTAATTATTAAACACCTAACTCCTAATGATCACTTCCCATCAGTAGATTGTAAAACACGTTACAAAGAAAAATGAGCTCTCTAGTCTATAGCTGGGGAAACTGAGGCACACTGCTATGTATTCCCGGAACGTTAACTAATAGGCTTCAGCCATCACCTCAGTTCAGAGCAGTAGGACTGAAGCAGTACATCTTATCTTCTGTTTGATACTGAGATTGGAAGCCCTTTGGGGGTAAAGATTGTGGTGTTCTGTGTCTGGACAGTGCATAGGACAATGACTGGGGCTCTTAGAAGCGACAATAATACAACTAATATTGTTTAAATTTAATTCCTCCCCACTTTATAGGCTTTTCTCTCACCTACATACCTCTCAAATGCCTGACTTCAAAGGGAGGAGGGGCACTCTCATTTTGGTCTCAAAGTTATACATTTTGCACACATTGATGCCTCTTCACTTTTATTATTCAAAATTAAAGATATCAGAAATAAAGAATTAGATGTCATAGGAGGGGTTATTTACAGGAGGAAGGTATCCCACAGCCATTGCAAATTTGCTGCATGGGTAATTTTTGCATTCATCCTTTTGGGTCTTCGTCCCACACTGTGCCCCCACACTTGGGCTTTGGCAGGCTGAGAATTATTCTCATCCGGGACCTTGAAGGTGATGACATAGGTGGGGACTAAAGGTGAATTTTTGATAATCTATCCCGTTTTAAAAAAAAAAAAATCCCACAACAAAACAGTAATTGCATTTAGCTTCCAATGTTGTACTGCGAATGGATGTAGGATTCCAAAATAAATCTGAGTTGCTTGGGCTCTGCCTCCCTAACTCCTGCTCCTTGTTTCTGACATTACAAGTTCATCTTCTAATCATATTCAGTTGTACAAGTTGCAGAGGTGTCAGGTTTTCCTTGCTGCTTTTCAGTTGTCTGATTAATTTCAACACAGACCCTTTTTAAGTGGCTCTGATTGCAGGAAATTGCCACGGCATGTGACACATGTCACAACAGTGCAGTGATTAAAACCCCCGCGTGTCATTTACTGACTGATTGCACTAATCATACCAAGAAAGTGGCAAACGTGCAGAGAACTACTGGCATTCCCCACTGTTCAGGATTTTAAGCATCTTGAATTAAAAGTCCAAATGAATGACAATCGGACAGGAATTTCTGTCAGGTTGCGTCCTTAGAAGCTTGCAACCAACAGAGTCATGTCAGTTGGAGGGGTTGAATTGCTTCTGTTCACTGAACAAATGTTTGCGTGTCCTATTCTTAAAGCTAAATTGTAGGGAAAATGAAGTGAGGCAGGGAAACTTTAGACACTGAGGATGTATGTAACTAGCAGATAAATGAACTTTATAGCAGGTGTTCAGGGTGGATAAAGTGGGAATGAAAGCTCTTTTTTTCTTGTTCGTTTGAAATAGTTTTGTATCTCTGGCAGCCTGTGAGACAGCTTCACTCCAGACAGTACCAGTCTTTTCACACCCATCGTTTCTGTAGCTGCTTCTCCGTTGAGAAGCTTCTCTGCTTTAGTGGGCACGGGTTAGGCGCAGCAGAATCTCTTGATGTTATCAGTTTTAGTTGTGACTTTCTCATCACATAGGCTTCAGGAACAAGATGGTGACTGTCCTGCATCATGGCAGCTTTGAGAGGTACCCCTTCTTTTGGGGTCGATAGACTGTCCCATGAATTCACAAACAGCAGGCAATGGGTGTAACATTGAGGATTAACAGTTAATAATGGGAAGAGAAGAGACAATATACAGTATGTGTGTTTTCAGTTAAGAATAAATAATCCCCAAAGAGAGAAACAATGAAGTGACTTGGAGACAGCAATATAATACTTAGCATGCTAGCACCTTCAGATCACTATTAACTAATCCTCCTGGCATCATTATCCCCGTTTTACAGCTGCAGAGAGACAGGTGGAAAGTAACTCAAAATCACAAGTAAGTCAGTGGCAAAGCCAGGATTAGAACTCAGGAGCTTCTCATATCAGCTCCCTGCTAATTCCTATCGGCCACACTGCTTCGCTTACTGTAAGAATCTTCTCACCCTGTTCTTTGATTTCAGCTACACAGGGCATAGAGAACACTGATGTCAAACTGCTGATAGTCATGGTGAGGCTCTGCGAGAATGGGGCTGCCAGAACACCTAGTCCTTTTAGGCACTGATAATTATCTTTTCTTTTTCTTCTTCCCCTTCCCACCCTCCAGGTACTGAGCCCTGGTCTTTCTATTTCATTAATGGTTTCCTGAACTTCAACGTGGCGTTTGTCTTAGCGCTGCTCGCCCTGCCACTGACCTCCCTAATGGAATGTCTGCTACAGAAATTTCACGGTGAGTGCTGCAGTCTTTGGGAGCTGAGCTCAACCTGCCCGTCTCCGAAATCCTTGAACATTAGGAGGGAGCTTATTTGCTGTATGCGCAGCTTTGCTTTCTTTGAAGTAAAATTGGGGTCACGAAACTTTACAAAAACACAGCGTGATTCTGGAGCTCCTTGTTTGCACTGTACCCTCCACTGGGTGCAGTCTGGAGACAGAGGCAGCAAATTATACCTGAGCTCACAATAGCGCCTGGCAAGGGGCAGAACGCTGTCATGATTCTTTAAGGATGATGCTTTTATTCCCCGTGTCTCCGTCTCTGAAGAGCATAGTGCTGTCAAGGTTGTGGTATGCCAAGTAAGTCTGACAAACTGTACAGCACCTGCTCTTCAGCCATAGATGAAATCACTACATGTACTCCCCCCAAGCTCCACTGGGGTTATCTCCCTCTTATCTCTGATTGGAAGTGTCAGCCTTCAGTTCTCTGCATTTTTCTACTGTTTTAAACGCAACTGCTAGGACATTTCAGAAGAGAGTTTTGGGAGCACAAGGAGCTTTTTTGGGAGGAGGGAAATCTAGTTAAGATTTTTCAGGTCATTATTTCTTCATAAATGGTTCTAGTCCTTATGACCTGTCCATTTCACTTGATGCTGCCCATATGAAGCATGATATTGCAAGAAGCAGAGTAGTTGGCACTTGTAAGAATTGTTGACCTCACTCTGCACTTTGCGGGATTGAGTCCATGTAGAGCAGATCTGGGAAAAGCTTCTTCCTGCATTAGGAAGCTCTATCGTTTCACATCTGTGCTAAATAATACTGTCAATTTTTCCTCGAAATAATGGATATTTACCTTTATAAAGGAGCAATGAGGCTTGCTTTCTCAGTTCTATTACGTATCTCTGGTCTAGGGACTAGTAGAGATGATCATAAAATTTAATGTGGTATGTTATGTGTTGCCGCAGTCACAAAATTATGCTATTAAACCCCATTTTGGTAGATTTGATATTCATAGCTGTTAAGGCCAGAAGGGACCGTTATGATGGTCTAGTCTGACTTTCAAAGTCCTTTATAAATTACACTGTGAAAAAACAAAACCCTGTCAAGTTTGTATTGGGTTTCTCTTAAATCTATCAGTATAACTTGGGCAGTTTGGCATGGTGCGCTGCTAAAACAGCAGAGGGCAAGGGAAAGGAGGAAGAAAAAAACCCAATGGTTGCATCTTCAGACCTGGTGGCTGCTAACACATTATTTCCCCATTGATTTTTCGTAAGGATGGTTGCATGTTAAATTTTAGGTGCAGACTGTAAAATCATGATCAGTGTCTCCAGTTAGGCCTTTGATCATATTTGTAATTCTGTTAAGAAATTGTATTGTAAAATGCATATCTTACCAACAGTGTACACTAGAGGGCACTTCTTGGGTCTGGTCCTTGAATGTGGCTGTCAAACCAGTAAAACTCAGTTGGAGATCCTATAAATGCAGGTTTCCTGCTGTTCACCTAACACTTGTGTACCTAACAGCAGGAGCCCTTCTTCTGGGTGCTTTGTTCCTATTGCCTCTATTTGTTCCTATTGCCACTATGCTCATTTATTTAATACTGCAGCTGTTGCAAGCTTGTGAGGGGAAGGATTTAAAGTTGTATGGAGCCAACCTCATCAGTAAGATTAAAATTCAGGGTAATTATTGTTGTTTTTGAATGAATTACTTCCTGTCTTAGACAGAAGGCACTTGAGAAATCTCATGTGCACTGTTATTTTTGTAATGAAGCAAGGAGGGTGGTTTTGGAAATGCCAGTCTCTAAACAACCACTTAGACTCCTATGAAGCTTATATCTGTAATTTATCTTTGATCCTTGGATGTATTGGTGTAGAACAGAGCAAGAGTCTGGAACTTTTGATTACCCGCTCCGAAGTTTCAGGTCACAATGGATTTTCTCTCTTCTTCTTGGGATTGATAATTGGCTTGTTCTCCATATCCTGCTTCCCTTTATTTTGGGCTCTGGCCTCCCTACATTCTGGGGCCTTCAGGACATTAGAAGCCTACAGAAATCCATTCAGCAAGCTTTCACTTCCAACTGATTTCTTGCTGTATTGGACTGGAACATGGAGGTGTCTGTGTGTAGTGAAGAGGGCTAACTGTGGAAAGTGTTGCTTGGGATTGAACAGTGAAATAGTGGAGGGGGTGGTGGGCAGAGGGAGAACTGAGGGAAATCCCTCATCTTTATTTTACTAATTTCATGAGCCTTGATCGACTGACTTGTGTTTCTTTCAGTCCAGAATCTGGGCCGCCCATACTGGCTTACGCTAGCTCCTATGTACATCTGGATCATGATTTTCTTCAGTCAACCCCACAAAGAGGAAAGGTTTCTCTTTCCCATATATCCCCTCATCTGTCTCTGTGGAGCTGTGGCTCTTTCTGCCCTTCAGGTGGGTTTTAGTGGAAAGTGCTACATTTTATAACCTGGTACCTAAAGGGGTTTAATTGCCAGTTTACTTCTGTCTCATTGCTTCCAAAAGCTTGGGGCCATCTGCAGAACATCTGCTGCTACAATGTAATCTGCAGTAATCTGCATAGTTCTGCAGTGCCCATAGTGTAACGCCAGAGGATGATGTGCAGCCAGCCATTTCTGATTGTTAGCTAGTGGCATTTGAGTTTTCAGAATGTAGCTCATTGATTGATCATAAAGCCCTGGGACTGAAAAAACACAACCGTTCTAAAGCTAAAATGTGAACATGTTTGCTCCTTTAACAAAGCAGCTGGCTAAACATAATCCTCCAGTTCAAGTTGATTGAGAACTTGTGCAGAATCATTAGAACCCCATAAAACAGAGCTGTTGAGATTTCCCTCCCCAGATGGCATACAGGCTTGAACAAGAATGTGCTAATGGTGTAAAAGTCTTGGAGTAGCCTGCATAGCAAGCTAAGGATATCGAGTGCTACCACCAACTATCAGTCTGCGTGATGTTTCTTGGGTGTTCTGTTGCGTTAGCACTGCAACATCACAAATGCCCTTCACCAGAAGTTCTCTCCATGGCATGAAAATAACCCTCACTCAATCTGGACTAGTCAGTGGCCATATGTTCTGAAAGGTCATCACTTGATATAAGTCCAGACAAGCACCCAATATGATTGCATGGTAAAGCCATAAAATTTGGCCTTTGTAGCTGGACCATTCAGAAGTCTCTGTTGAAATCCAAAAGGTTTTTACTGTTCCCTTATTTAATAGGAAAGTGGCATTGTATAGGCATTAGGAAATTGCTATTTTTAAAAAAAGCCAAAAAAGAGTGTTTAATAAATGTAGATTAAAATATGTTGCAGAGTAAAATGTTCCTGATCAATAGAAATCTTCACAAAGCTGAAATTATTAATTTTTTACCCAGGGAAAATACACATGAATGCAGTCACTAATCTTTATTGTAGATTCTTCCAGCTGTTCCACTTGGCTCTGCCATTGGCCCGTACCTTGGTATGCAACACTTCTTACTGTTTCAGTCTCAGGCCTAAACACCACTCCGATCAGGTCTGCAGTATCTTCTGTTATTGCAGTCCTGGCCTCTTACCCAGCACTGCCTATTCCCCATAACCCTGACCTTTGCAATTCTTCCCACTCCCAAGCTCTGCTAATGGGCAATTCCTGAGCTGTATGCTCCCAGGATCAGGCCCTGTATTACTAGCAGTTTTATGCCCCTGACGGAGAATTGCTCTGTGCTGTAGGAAGGGTCCCGAGAAGGCAGTGGTTTGGAACACCTGCCAAACATGGCTGCAGGAGACTCTGGTCTGTCTCTCTGGTTTGCATATTTTAACACCACTTGATTTCCTTCCAGTATGTTGAATCCATATGAGAATTTAAACTGCTTTCCTGTTAACCATACAAGCTTGACAGAGAAGTAACAATCCCATGGCAGCCATGAGATGAAAGCAAATGATGCAAAAGGAACAGAGACAATTTTAGGACAGGAAGTGAATAATCCCTCTTGCGGGAGAGAAAAGAGTGACTGAGGCTGAGTGTATTACATGCTGTTTCTTCTAGGCCTGCACAAGAGACCTGTCTGCTCATCTCTAGAAGAGCAGAAAAGCTCTTAAAGGGATTTAAAAAAAAAAAAAAAAAAAGCATCAGTCAGGGCTATATTTAAATACCGTTGCAAGTGCGCTGGTACCTTTTTTCAGGCTATGGCTTGTATTGTGTGACAGCAACAAGGAAATGGCACTTCCTTCAAAGAGGGAGCCAGACCAGGTAGAGAAAGGACGCCCAGGGTCTGAGAAGAGACTGTGTCTGCACCGGTCTGGGAGAAGGCTTTGAGAGAGAGACCCACAATGAGCAGTAGTAGAAATCTCAGCTGGACCAGATCTGAGGGAATTGCCAGGCCGGAGGCCTGCTTTGGAGGGGGCTGTGATGTCCAGTTAGGAAAAGTTCCTGGAGAAGAAGATTGAAAAGTTCTTTACATAAACCAAATTTCCAAGAAGGGTATGTGGTTGAACTATGTGAAGCTCCATGTGTTTTTTGGGCAGCCAGGTTTGGGAAACTGAGGCCACAGACACATGCAGTGTGGAAGCCACATCTTTTACAGTGGCTATATTAGAAAATGGGTTTTTTAAAGCTTAGATTCAAAAAAATTCAAGTTTATAGTGTCCCTTTTACTTAATCACACCTTGTATTCTGTTTGTAAACCCCTACTCTTCCACATGGCACATGACTTTCTCCCCGGGAACATGGGGCTGGATCTCTGTTCAGCTGCATCATAGGTTTAATGACACTCATACTTTTGTCTCCCTTCAGAAATGTTACCACTTTGTATTCCAGCGGTATCGCCTGGAGCACTACACTGTCTCCTCCAACTGGCTGGCTCTGGGGACGGTTTTTCTCTTTGGGCTCTTGTCACTATCGCGCTCTGTGGCTTTATTCAAAGGTTGGTGTTTTAGGATGGTCCTCTTCTCGAACCCAGACAGATTCAAGATGCTCCACAGGGGACTTCACTTTGAGACCTAAAGCCTGATCCTGCAAGGACTGGGGTTTGCTCTACTTTAGCCATACAATATGCTAAAAGAGGTGCAACAGCCCTCTGCCCCAGGGGATAAGCTATAGCAGTAGAAGGAACCTTTAATTCCACTTGAACTGTTTCATTAGGGCTTCTACTGGTATAATTACATCATCCAAAAAAACCCCCCAAAACACCACACACCACCCTCACCAGCATAGTTATACCAGTATCATATCTGTGTTTAGACCAGCACTTACACATACATAACCTTATATTTGTGGGGCTCTACTCAGGGAGCACTTCAGCATGTAAAACTTGTACTTAGGTGTGTGATTAAGTGCTTTCCTGAATGGAGATGGGCTTAAGCACATGCTTAAAGTTAAGTATGTGCTTTCTTGAAGAATGTCTCACCTGAGTAAAGCCAAGCCTGAGCATATGTATTTGCAGGATTGAAGCCATATTCCGTAATGACAGGCGAGTGGTGATAAAAGTGCCATGGCATAGCAAGGTACTGAAGTGAGATTTGGAGTTGAATTATACTTAAATGTAGATTATTGTATTTATTTATGAAGCTATCAGCTAAGAAGGCCCGGAAAACACTTGAGGCTTTGTGTGAATATTTATTTATTTTACTATCTGCTCGTTCTTTGTACTGGGTGCATATGCAATATTTTTGTTACAGTCATCCAGTAATCACTTTATGTTCATTAAGCCACAGTTAGCAAACCTTGGCTTTACCCTTTATTACCTCAGCAAAGCCCTTATGGAAGCTCCCTTTTTATAATCTTAGCTAAGCTAAATTCCTTCCATGGAACCGTAGGGTGGGGAAAGGCCTAAAATGAAATCAAAAGTGTTACTAAACAGGAATGTTTGTGATTTTTGGTGGCTTTTTAGGGAAAATGTGGCTGAAGCTGAGGTGTGCCTTGCTGTAATATTGCATGTGGGTTTGCATTAGTATTAGTGGAGCATGATACCATTAGAACAGGTGCTCTCTGGTTACCCGAGTTAGTGTTGCTGAACATGTACGCCAAATGTTGCCAGCATTTTGATGGGACAGTTAAATATAAATGTCAAACTGTGAAAATACTGTCCCTGCCTTTTCACTCTTCCTTTATCATCTCCCTCCTCTTTAGGCTACCATGGACCTCTGGACCTGTATCCGGAATTTCACAGGATTGCCACCAATCCGACTATTCACACGGTGCCAGAGGGGCGGCCCATTAACGTCTGTGTGGGGAAGGAGTGGTATCGTTTTCCTAGTAGCTTTCTCCTGCCAGATCAGTAAGTTGCTCATCATGAAGGGCCTGATTCAGCAAGACACTTATGCAGCTGCCTGGTTTTAAGCTCTTGAGTTGTCCCACTGAAGTCAACCTGTTTGCCCAAAGCTAGGTGCTTTTCTGAACTGGAGCCAGAGCGCAAGCAAGATGTGTCTATCACAGAGATAATTTCAGAAACAAAGCATGCCCTTCTGTGTGACGCTACATGACAGGCAGCCCTACCCTACTAATGGCTCCTCTCCCCAGCTCTTTTAGGCCACTGAATACCTTCTATGAAAAATCTCTTTCTCTGTTTGTTTGTCGATATCTGCAGGCTCTGTTTTGGTATTAGGCTGTTGGTGACTCACATGTTGTGTTCAAGGTTCCTTAAAAACATTGGAACTCATGTTAGACAGCAGACGGCATTCTTTTAAACTTTATGGAGACCCAACGGCAACAATTATCTTACTGAAACAACATTTCAAGGCCACAGTGTACATAAACAATCTGTTTGTTACCCAAAGCATCTAATGTAGTTGATGCACAAGTTCAGTCTGCATGGGAATACCGTAACACCGTTAGGGTTAAGAATATGCTGGATAGTTTGACAAGAATTGATCTCGCAAGCTGTTTGTATGCTAAACTGCCATGCCCTCAGACTTTGTCACACGTACCAGCAATATTGGAAAGAGTGATGCATCTGTTTGCTTTTCAGTTTTTCAAAATATTTTAAATACATTAATGCTTTGAGCCACATGTATAAATGGCAACAATTCAGATTCTTACTGGGGTCCTGTTAAGGTCCTGTTTGTCATTCTGAAGTGATGCACTTTTACTTACTGTAGTTCACAGCAGTTCTGTTTGGAAACTTGAAGCTGAATTATCTTTTACTTTAAAAATGTGTTCTTTCAGTTCCCAGGCGCACATGGCTTTGTGTAGAGTTGCTCTTGAGCAATAGGCAGCCCTTCTTAGGGAGCAACATCTTTTCTTTGGACCTGTGTAAAGGGAGGAGGGGATTTTTTTCCCTGTTTATGGTGGACCTCTGACTAAGAAATGAGCAAAATTGTATATGCTGCTTAAAAGGAGATCAGGAAGATCTAGTTGATTTCATTTCCTGGCACTGGCAGTTGGATTTCTGTGTCCATCTTAGGGATATATCTTCAAAACAGTATAGGGTGTTAGCCACCAAAACCCCATGTATTACTTTTGGGAATGTATCCCAAAAATCCCAGCTACTCTTGCCAAGCAATTTTAGCTAGCGGCCCTTAATTTTAGGTGGAAAGAAAACCAAAAACCCCATCCCCACGCAGTCTATTGAACAGCAAGATAGTATAATCTGCTCACAAAGATGGTCTTAATGGGCAAAAGTCTCTCTGCTTCGCCAGGCTTGCAGACACCAGTTGGTGATTCCCCAGTGAAGCTGTTGCAGTAGATGGGTGCTGGGACTAGTTGCTGAAGGCCTGAAATACAAGCGGTTATGGCACAAGTTCTGCATTCCATGAAACCACCGGGGTGTTTATTCAAGAGTGCTCTGAGCAAAGCTATTCCTTTCACCAGCTGAAGTGCCTTGATCCTGGCTGGCCTTGCTCTGGTCTCGCAGATGTGGCCAAAATTATTTGACTTGCAAATATTAAGTAAAGTTCAGAAGTTAAATGTGAATGGAAAAGGCCTGATGCCAATTTGTCCATTGTTTCTGAATGTGATTTAGCTCTTCGACAGTAGCCCTCTAGGACCTCCTGAGTGATCACTGCAGTCAACACAGCATTCTGGCCCATGCCCACCACATCTTGTAACTGTTTGTGTAATTAAGGAAGCTTGTCAGGATTAATGGGAAAGAGAAAGCTGGATATAGGACATTGCTCCACATGGGTTTCTGTTCTCCTTTGAAACGGGATTTTCTCCCACGGAAGCTCATGCGATAAGTAAATTTGTAAGTCTTTAAAAGTACCACCGGACTCCTCCTTGTTTGTTTTGTGTATCTTTTATGAGCTATAGTAATGAATAGGAATTCCTTTTGTGTTTCTACTGGTGGCTCAGCTCTGTCTACTTGTTTGAGTGCATCTTATAAGTGAAATTTACAAGAGGGGGGGGGCTGTATATTTCCTTTGTGTTTCCATTGACTACAATGGGTCTTTAATCATGTGCTTGAGTGCTTTTGCAAACAGGGTCACGTTGCCTAGGTACATCTGAATTTGGTGGGAGGGGCAGGTTCTGTGCATATGTCTAACCCATTGTTGCTTTTCTAGCAAGGCTGTTTACTATCTAAACTAGAAACGCTCTATATACGTTTTGTTGTCTCGTGACAAAATTCTGGTGGCTCCCACAACTTCATTTCAGATTTCCATCTCTGTGTTTCTTCCAGTTGGCAGCTCCAGTTCATCCCATCAGAGTTCAGGGGCCAGTTACCGAAACCGTTTGCCAAGGGACCAATGGCTACACAGAGCATTCCTGCAGATATGAATGACCAAAACAGGGAAGAGCCATCCAGATATGTAAGGGCTGTATACTTGTCATCTTCTTCTCTCATTGTCAGCAGCATTAGCAGTAGTAGTAATAAATGTAGTCACTAAGGAACCCTCATCCTGGATCAGAGCCCCACTGTGCGACAGCTATACAAAGGCACAACAAAAAACTGTTCACAGTGACATTTGGTTGTGTCCCCAAATAAAATCTTAGTTTAGATGTCTGAATTCGAGTTGTAAATCAGTTCTATTCAGTTTTCATTTGAAGTGATGATTTAAAAAAGAAAAAAAAAAAAAATTCCCAGTAGCAATTTCTGATGTACTGTCCCATTGTAGTCCATGATGCAGGTAACTGAACTTGGATGAGTCTGGTACTTTCAAATTCTTCTCCGTCCCCCACTGCACCAGTGAAAGGTATTTGTCACTGAGCAGTGGGGGATGTTTTCCTGTGTACTTTGGGGCCTTTCTGTTTAAAAGTAAGTAAATAAAATTGTCCAAGCTGTTTGTAACAGAGGACAATAGGTGTTTAGGCCAGAGTTTCACCTGTAACAAATGGGACCCTTGCATCACTAAGAAGATAATCTATATCAGTACCATGCATTTGTTCCTTTTCTGGGTTGTCTTGTGTTACTTAACCAAAGCACCCTTTGGCCCATTGTAGAATTATTTAGCAGATTAAAAGTGCAAGTACAGAAGAATTTTTGGAGCACATAGCCTTTCTGCCATTTTTTCCCTCAAGAATTCTTTGGAGGCTTAGGGTGTTTAATTGACATGGATACAGGTGGTGTCTGTTTCTGTCATAGGATTCCATAATATATGAGCTGTAGGCTGCATGTTTTATGTGTAGTGATGTTTGCGCTCCAGGCTGGAGATTTTCATTTGTGTGTTTGCAAGCAGCTGGCTGTAATGACCACATGTATTGGTCCAGTTGGGAGTCTGCTAATCTTTTTACCTCCTTTTAGTTGAAATGTTGTCTAGATGGGAGTGCCAAGCTATATATATATATATATATATATATATATATATATATATATATATATTATTAAGATTAGTACAATTCTGAGCATAGATAAATGCACACAGTTCAATGTCATTTGATCATTACGAGTGGGAGTGCCTGGAGTATTGCCTAATGAATGTTTGCTCATCTATCTATCTATCCCTCCCATCTGTCCCCCCATTACCAGAATATCCAAATGCCTCATAATTGTTAATGTATTTATCCTCACAGCATCTCTGCAAGCCAGAAAAATGCTACTTCCCTTATTTTACTAATGGGGAACTGAGGCACAAAGGTTCAAGATCTGTGATGGAATCAAGAATTGAACTTGGGTCCAAGGTGACTGTTCTAGCCACAGGCCCACCTTCCTCTTCTTGAATGGGGTGAATAAGATGAACTGCCAAGAAGCAGATGATGCCTTTCCTCCTCTGTTTTCAGCACTTTGAAGAGTGCCTTTGATGTGGTCCATGGCTACGTGGAAAGCACTCAGACTAGCAGATCAGATCCTTGGCTGATGTAAATCCCATAGCTCCATTGATGTCGGTGCACACCAGCTCATTTGCACCCACTGAGGATCTTGTCTCAGTATGGCAGTATGCAAAGTCTACAGATTTGATCTCAAGTGTAGGGTTGGATCTGATCCTGCAACGTCAGGGGAAATGGTGTAGGGAACAAAGCAAGGATCAATCTGCAGAATATTCAGGCTCTGTTATTTCAAGATCTATTACGTGGTTATTGGAAATGGAAAGGAGGCGGATTCCCACCTGAGAGGAGCTGTCTACTGCAGTGCATTTAATTTACAAAATCTTTAACTCTGGCATATTTTTAGCGCAGACAGCTGGCTGGTGCACAGCCTGTGACTAATGAAACAAAACCCATTTTTGTTTCATGGCTGTTTCTTAATGTCACCCTACAATTTTGTTATTTCTGATGCAAGGAAGAAAGACTGGGATATGCTTATTCAAAGCAGCCGGTTTGAGAAATACAGAAATTAGCTACTTTTAAGTGGGGTTTTAAAGCTAACCTTTGATTCTGAGCGGCTAATAATACCAGAACGGTGACGTCAGTAGTTGTGGCATGCCCAGATTCCAAAGGCAGACAGCGAGCATTGGAAGGAGCAACCAGAATTGTTCATGACAAGTAAATCTAAGAGAGACGAGCCTATTTGATAAGTTATAGGAGAGAACTCACATCTCATGAAGAGTTTGACTGAGCCATGGACAAGATAAAGGATTTAGTTTAGTTGGCGTGATTAGATTATTCTTTTCCAGCAGAAGTCCTGACTGCTGAATTGTGTGGAAATCACAGATCCTGTCGCAGGTTTCTGTTATGGTGACTGGGAGAAGAGGGATTTAACTATTTTCTTTTGCAAAATATTTGGGAACTAAGGGTCTGATTCTGCTTCCTGTACTCATGTTGAGTAGCACTTACTTATTCAAGTTGTCCTGTTGGATCCTCTAAAAATCTCTTTAGGTAGAGGTGATTGGTACCATCTGTTACAAAGGTGTATTGGCAGGTACCATAGTCAGGGCCTAAAAGCTGACCCTTTGAAATTCCTGATTTGGGTTTTACTTTCCCCATCTGCTCTCTGGCCATCTTCTGAATAGGATCAAGGACCCTAAGGCAAAGGTAGCCACATGTTAGACTTGTTGACTTGAACTGTTTGGTTAGGGTGTCTCAGGATTCTGCAGGACAGATTTTAACTCGCTATCTATGGTAAGGCAAACTAAAGCACCTGTATTGCGCTGTGTGGTCTGGCCAACATCCTCAGCAAGGGCAGTACAGTTGGAGCATTATTACAAAAGGCTGGAATCTATCTTCCACCTGTCTAGCATGCTTTGTCTCCTGCTGCTGTTCAGGAAGTGGTCAGACCCAGTTCTTCTCTATCCCTTTACAGAACAGCTGCACCAGATTAAAAAAGACTGCAGGGAGGGGAGTTGTACATTTAAAATTGCCCTGGCTCTATTCACTGAGAGTGAAATTATTCCCTGTGTATAAAGGGCTTGCTTAAGGCCTCTGGACCACTTAAGTCCCACTTAGGCCCTCAAAATAGAGTGCATAAGTCCTGTGCTGTCCCTCTGCCCACAGGTGAATTTCACCCTTAGCCTCAGTTTCATCTACAAGAATAAAGTAAGAGCCGCTCAGGACCGTAGAGGGGAACTCTTATGTGGCAGAGAGAAATCTTTTGAATTGGAAGCGTCAGTTCTATTGAGGGAGCATCCAAGAAAAGAAGACAGTGTTGGATCTTAGGACAGGGGTTGGCAACCTTTGCTGATTCCCGTGCCAGCCCCTCAGCAGGTGCCGGTGGCCCCCTCCGCTGAAAAAAGAGGCAGCCGCCTGAAAATTTGATGATGGGCACGGCGGGTGAGGGCGGGGGTCACTTCCCAGGCATGCCACTAAAGGAGCCACTTGAGGGAAGAAGCCGTCTGGAGCGGCTCCTCTTCGTGGCATGCCTGGGGACAAGAGACCCCAGGAATGCTGTGGAAAGAAGCTGCCCAGAGTGGCTCCTTTTGGTGGTGGCACACCGCAGAGTGGAGCCACTCCTGGCACCTTCTTTCCATGGCAGGCATGGGCATGGCAGGGATCCTCCTGTGTCTCAGCCACCACCGAAAGAAGCCACTTGGACTGACTTTTAGTGGCAGGAGCAGCAATTTTTGCAGCACCGTACAGGGTGCTGCTCCAAATGGGCTCACGTGCCAGGGATTGTCTACCCCTTTTTTAGGATTTTCTGGTTGCTTTATGCAGCAGCTTGTCTCTCGCAAAAGGGATTCTGTATAACTTTACAAACAAACTTTCTGAAAGCTAAAATCTCGGTGGGCTTAGAATTCTTTTCTTTGACCGTGCAAGAAGTTGATTCAGTATTCTTCTTAGCTGAGTTCCTGCAGTGTAATTTCAGTTGGCGCTCAAGTGCGATGCCACTGAACCATCTGGTCTCCCCCTTAATTAAATACTTTCCAAAATAAATTTACTGCAAATGCCAGTGTTGTTCGAGAAAGTTTGCAAGAGGCGCTTGTGATGCAGCATGCTGCTGAAAGCCCAGAAAGGGACAGGTTTGGGGACTGAACCTGAAAAACAAACAAACCAATCTCTAAACCCTAGCCTTCCTGGGCAACATTTTGTTGTTGTTTTGCTGCTTCTAACAAAGTTTATTCAGGAAGGTTAATTGATGGGGAGCTGCTGTAGAAAACAACATTATTGCACATCTTGTCTTGGATTTGATTAATGAAAAATCTGCTTACACTTTCGTGTTCATCACTTAACCTCCTTAATAAGACAAACTCCCAGGGTGACTCATGATATTTGCTTCTTTCCTGAAAAATCAGATTCTTATGCCCTTTATTCCAGGCTGTTGTTGTTCTTCATGTCCTCCTTTTCCTTCCCAAACTCTTGCAAATAAATTCATCCTCCCACAGAGAGATGCCTTTTCCTGCTGACTTACTCCTTTATCTTTCCCTTCAAGTCCATCCCCACTTTGGTTTCTCAACAGGTTGCTGCAATAAATGCCTCTGGCTCCCCAAGGGGCCATCATCCCATGAGTATGTGGTTAGGGAATACAGCCATGTACAGTAGGAACCTGATGAGGTTACAGCGTAGAATCTAACCCAGTGGTTCCCAATCTTTTCAGTAACACAACACACTTCAATGAGACAAATAGTTACACAGCACACCCACTTTTCTCAGCTGAATTGATTGTTCATGTCACATTCACTGTGGTTAAGGTCTTACTAGAGATGTTTGCAACATAGTGCTTACAACAAGCTAAAGAAGGATCAAATGCATTAATGTTTCAAATCCACTGGAGAAAAAACCACGTCATCTCAATTTTGCTCTTGGCCACCTGCGTTTAGAACAGGCGTGTCAAATTCATTTGCTATGGTGTGCCAGATTTGATTTAAATGTACTTCAGGTGGTCCATTCGTACCATAAAGTGAAATACTACCGCACTCTCCCGGCATCACGGAGTGCTGTGTATGCAAAAATGCGCTCCGCAATACCTCTGTCTCTCAGGGAGAGAATATGGTCTCTCGGTGTGCAGTCTTGCATACCCAGTGCTCCGCGATGTCACGAGACCTGACACTCTTGCAGCATTGCGAAGCGCTGGGTATGCGAGACTGCATTCTGCAATACCGCAGGACTATACTCTCTCTATTAGAATCATAGAATCATAGGGTTGAAAGGGACCTCACGAGGTCATCTGGTCCAACCCCCTGCTAAAAAGCAGAACCACTCCCCCTAAATCACCCCAGCCAGGGTTTTGTCTAACCGGGCCTTAAAAATCTCCAAAGATGGAGATTCTACCACCTCCCTAGGTAGCCCATTCCAATGCTTCACCACCCTCTTAGTGAGAAAGTTTTTCCTAATATCCAACCTTGACCTCCCCAGCTGTAATTTGAAACCATTGCTCCTTGTTCTGTCCTCTGTTACACTCGAGAACAGCCTAGCTCCCTCCTCTTTGGAGCAACCCTTCAAGTAGTTGAAGGTTGCTATCAAATCTCCCCTCAGTCTTCTCTTCTGTAGACTAAATAAGCCTAGTTCCTTCAGTCTCTCCTCATAAGTCATGTGCCCAGCCCCCTAATCATTTTTGTTGCCCTCCACTGGAGAGCTTTCTAATTTGTCCACATCCTTTCGGTAGTGGGGAGCCCAAAACTGGACACAGTATTCCAGATGCGGCCTGACCAGTGTCAAACAGAGGGGAATTATCACATCCCTCGATCTGCTGGCAATACTCCTACTGATGCAGCCTAATATGCCATTGGCCTTTTTGGCAACAAGGGCACACTGTTGGCTCATATTCATCTTCCCGTCCACCATAACCCCCAGGTCCTTTTCTACAGCGCTGCTACTTAGCCGATCGGTCCCCAGCCTGTAGCAGTGCATGGGATTTTTCCATCCTAAGTGCAGGACTTTGCACTTGTCTTTGTTGAACCTCATGAGGTTTCTTTCGGCCCAGTATTCCAATTTGTCCAAGTGTCTCCCTGGATCCTGTCCCTGCCCTCCAGAGTATCTACCATTCCCCCCAACTTGGTGTCATCCGCAAACTTACTAAGCACGCAGTCTATTCCATCATCAAGATCATTAATGAAGATGTTGAATAGAACCGGCCCCAGGACCGATCCCTGGGGCATTCCACTCATTACCGGTTGCCAACCAGACATCGAGCCATTGATTCCTACCCGCTGAGCCCGTTGATCTAACCAGTTTTCGATCCACCTTACGGTCCACTCGTCCAACCCATACTTCCTTAACTTGCCGACGAGAATGCTGTGGGAAACCGTATCAAAAGCCTTGCTAAAGTCAAGGTATATCACGTCAACGGCTCTTCCCGCATCCACAAATCCAGTCATCTCATCATAGAAGGAAATCAGGTTGGTCAGGCACGATTTGCCCTTGGTGAATCCATGTTGACTGTTCCTGATCACTAGGGAGAGTGTGGTCCCGCAGAGCACAGTCGGGGCTGGATGGGAGAAGTTCATGGGCCGCATTTGGCCCCTGGGCCACATGTTCTACACCCCTGATTTAAAATGTTCATATTTTAGAATCAAAAGACTGATACCTTGCTTTTAATTTGATGATTAATTTTCCCGAGTTTTATGAGTTGTAATTTTGGTTGGATAGAATATTGTTTAGGATGAAATAATGTTTGTTTTACATTGATTTTTATTACTTTTATACAAAATTTCACAGCACACTTGGACAGTTCTCACAGCACGTTGCTTGAAAACCACTGATCTAGCCAGAGCTGCTTGAGAGATAAATAGGGAGCTGGATTTAATGCCACTAATTGGGAAATGGTTTTTCCTCAGTTGCTAGTAATATGATTGTGATTCAAGGGTCTGCTACCTTTCTGCACCAGATAATAAATCAGAATAATTGCGGCGTGGATACTATGTTTTATAAAGGTCTTTATCAAATTGTACTGAAAAACACAGGACGACTTTGATCCAGCACAAAGTACACTGAGAAGTTGCTTTGTTTCCGTAATACATCATTTAGATTTTGGTGGCAGGGTGCCTTATTTTGGGGGTGGCGGAATGGAGAGCAAGAGAGACTGCTTAATGCTGCTCCTGTTCATGTAGCTGTGGAATTTTGCGTGCTGGCCCAGACATCAGCAGGACATTTATAAGGACTCAACTACAGTTTTCAGTTGCTTATCAATTTAATTGTTCCGTGCTGATCTTACCATGCCCAAATTAGATGAAGCGCCACAGCATCCTTTTAATATTTTTATCCCATCAGGTGCATGGGTTGATGATGGCAGTAAATCACAATGGAGCTGTTGCTGTTATTGTTTGAAAGTTTAGTTTTTCCCCTGAATGCTTTTCGTGTGTCTCTTTCCCCTTCCCCTCATGCTTCCCCACAGGAGAAATACGCAGCTGTCTAGTGAGAATGGTACCATGCAGTGCCAGTTTTTTTATTGAGCAGAACAGCATTCTGCCTCCTTTTTTACTTGGCTTGAGGAAGTCTCTGGCAATTTACATATTTATATATAAACTATATTTGAGCTCCCTGCTGCCTCCCTGATGAAAGCATCCAAAGTATTGTAGAATACTGCTGTTGACTTTATTTCTAGATCATCTTTTATCGAGAATCTCAAAGCACACTATACATTTTAATTAATGAAGTCTAATAGCCCTCCTGGGGAAGAGTTGGAAATTGCTAACTCTATTTGACAGAGGAGAAAATGGGGAGGTTGGATGACGTGCCAGAAGTCACGAAGTCAGGAACTGAACCCCGGAGTATTGATTCTCCAGCCTCTGCATTAAACACTAAGAGGATAATTTTCAAAAGTGATTTGAGTAATTGCAAGCTTAAGTCCCATTGACTTTCAGGCTCCAAAATCACTTTTGAGAATGTGAATTAAGTTTCTGATCCCTTAGACAGTTTTGAAAATTCTAGCCTAGATCACACTCCTTCTCAGAGCTAGAAATGAAATGGAACCCATCAGTCCCTATTACCGGTCCAACCCTTGCACTTAAATGCTTGACCATTCTCTCTAAAACATATCTCGTGACTTAAGGTTACTAATTAAATCAAGCTTGTCATGGTGCTAAAGAACTTCCATAGCTGACAGTTCATTTTCATTGGCCAACCTTTCATTGCCTGCAGTGGCCCAGAACGTGCCTGTAGGCAATGCCACAACAGGGGATAGCTGCATGAAAAAGATGCAGTAGCACAATGAACAGCACCGTGTGTCCGTATCGGGGCAGGATCTTCCCAGCAGGAAGGTGAACGTTGCATAACCAAGGCCTCCTGAGGATGCTGCCTTTAGTTCCCTTACTGGGCGGTCACAAGTGTAATTCGGTTTTGTTGTGTTGCTTCCTTGCATACGCTTTCATAATTCAGCCGCGTGTTGCCAAACTTCTGTAAGAGCAAAGAAGCAGTTTGCATTGTTAGTGGCTGAGACAGGCATGAAATGCAGCAGTGTCCCCTCCAGGCAGTGTGGCAGTGAGGATCAGCAGCGAGGCAGGGTGGTATTAGTAATGCAGTAACCCCAGTAGGTTGTAGCACCCTCGTGCCAGGCTGAGATCATCTTGCCCGGGGTACTTATTATTTCTGATGAATCCACTTTAAGCTCCAGCCAGACGTGCCAATGGATTAGCACAAATGTCTGGCTATTTGAAATGGTTAATGGATTACCAAGTACATGGGAGGGGGATTGGACAGCCATGGTCTCTCTGCATATAAAGGACAGTGACTGCAACATATACATTTATGGAAGGCCAGACTAGAGAGTATGTATTGGAAATGTCAGCCTGACATTTTGTGCTAGTAAAGAGCCATTGCAAGAGGAAGCATAAAAATAATTGAGTCAGACCCTCAGAATCATGAGATTGTCTTATCGATCATGATTTTTTAAAAAAAAAGTAAATATTGGATTCTTTTTATTTACTTTACACATTGTGACCCTTTGGAGGATACTCAGGCTGTTTCCAAGCTTCTCTTCTCAATCATGAGACCTAGTTTTGGGTTTTTTTAAAGTGAAGGTTGAGATTCTTGCTATCATTTGAGCCCAGCAGTTGGGACTTTAATATTGCACCAAATATTGCAGCGCTCATGGTAAAATCATGAGAATCACCTAGGCTGGAACCTCCAAGAATTTGAGAGCTGGTGCCAAGTTAGAAGAGTGAGTAGAATTGAAGAGCAAACAACTCCCAAAATCTGGCCCAGGAAAAGCAAAAATATTGAAGTTGAGAAATCAATAGTCAGAAAATTCTAAGAGTTGAGATTGCTATCACGGTGTTAGCTAAGCCACACAGCACATCCTGTCTATTGCATGGTTAAACAATAAACATTGTGTTGATTTTTGTGACTGGCGAATTACAGTGACTGTGCACTATGGCTGAGTTTGTGTTGTGTGAGCAGTTCCGAACTCTGGAATTCCTTTGCTTATACATTCAGGAGGGGAACATCAAGGGATTTAGATCACTAAGCACTGAGGAGTTGGGCCGCAGTGCCAGCCCACAATGTGCTTCCCTCTGCAGAAGGAGCATCCTATTTGCATAGACAGGTTTGCAGCTCTCATCTTGCTTGTAGGCAAGCAGAGAAGAGTGGCTGTTCAGTTAGGTTCACCTTGTTTGAAACCTTATCGTTCCAAAGCGAGAGAACCACTGAGACCAAGTAATGGCTTGGCACTGAAAGAGCCTCCTGAGCTCTCAAAGGAGGGGGTCAGACTCTGAGAGAACATCAGGGGCAGTTCCCTGCTGCTGAACCTCAGTCCTCTTTAATCGGCAGTCACAGTAGGATCTGAGCACCCCACACCACCAATGGATCTTATCCTCATGTGAGGTGGGAATTGAACCTTGGTCTCCGGAGTCCCTGAGCCACTAGCTCCTCCTCCCTACACGGTCTCCCTTGACCATTCCATGACAACTTCCATTTCCTGGGGCCTTCCTGCAAATAGCAGAGCTGCCAAGAGCCTCTTTCTGCTCCCTGCCAAGCCAGCCTGCCCCAGTACAGCCCACTACCCCCACAGTAATGTCTGAGGTAAATCACTTGTACCATTTTAGCAACACCCTCCCAGCCACTCGCAGTGGGGTATTTCCAGTTCCATGGTTCACTAATCAGGCTCGCTATGTCTATACTTACTAAAGTTAGTTCGAATTAGTTAATTCGAACTGACTAATTTGAACTAATTTTAGTTCGAATTAACTTAATTCGAACTAGCAAAATTTAGTTCGAACTAATGGCACTTGCTTAGCGAATTGCATCGAGTTCAATGGGCCGGTTAGTTGGAACTAAGCAATTAGTTTGAACTAACATGGCCACATTGGTTAATTCGAACTAACTAGTTTGAATTAACGCTTAGTTCGAATAGCGTATTTGAATTTATTAGTTCAAATTAAGGAAGCCCTTAATTCGAACTAATGAAAGCCTAGTGTAGCCATGGCTTTAGTTAGTTCGAATTAAGCTTCCTTACTTCGAACTAACTTGCCAGTGTAGACATAGCCGCTGAGTTTCCCTGTGGGGAAAAGCTGATCTCTGCAGACTCAGAGCAGAGTTCAGTCCCTGCTTGTTTTAACATTTACAGAGTTCCTCTGTCTTTGGAGGGCGCTCCAGTGAATGGTGAGATTTGGTGTTTTACAGCCTCCAGAGCAATCAAGGAAGGTGGTGTGATCAGACCCATTTGGATGGAATCCCTCTCCTATGAACCCCTAAGAACCAGTTATGTTTAATTTGGCTCCAGCTGCTGCTGTCTTTAGTTTCTCACCATCTCTCAGTGCCTTTTCTTTGGTGTTTCCTTGTGTAGTTATGGCAGCACCACTAATTTGAAAAGGCAATGTATGTTTGAGGAGGAGTTTTATACTCTGAGCAATCACATGGCTTGATCGAGGGCAAGCACTGTGTGTGCCCAGGGACAGCTGGGCTTTCCTAATACCTTGGCTTTATGTTAAAGTCCATATTCCCCTCTGGCTTTTATTTATTTAGTTATTTCACGTGTGCTGGTTGAGAATGAGTTTGAAGGAGAGAATCTTGTTTCTTGAGAGCAGAGAGACTGTGTTTCCTGGGTGAAGATGAGTCGTTGTAGACGTCATACATGTGCAGTGGGTGTTCGTGCTCACAGGCAGGCTGATCCAAAGCCTGTTGAAGTCAATGGGAGGCTTTCCATTGGCTTCACTGGGTGTCACATCAAGGCTTTGTCATCTTGATTTAGACTGTAGTTACACAGCGCAGGAACTGCGTTCTAAATATTTGTACAGTGCCTAGCACAAAGAGATGCTGACAGGTCTTTGGGCACTATTGCAATACAAACGATAAAGGAGAATGATGCAATTGCCAGATTCCACATTTTATTGTTTCTCTGGTCTCCTGGAAAACATTTCTCTCCGTATGCTCGTGTGAGCTGTGTTTCTGTTTGCTGCGTGCACTTTCTGAGCGGCGTTGTTGGATGCTTGCTTCACTGTGGGTTATGATAATGGTAAGTGCGCTAAGGGAGCTCTTCAGTTCCTTATCCACCCTTGAAATTGCTCACACAGGTACATGTGCTCTTTGTTCTGGAGAAGCAGCCCCAGGCAACAAAAGTAGTAATAATATCTTGCATTTCTATAGAACCGTTTGTCTCCATAGAGCCAAAACACTTCACCGAGTTTTCTAACTGTGTTTGAAGAGCCTTTACCGAAATGCAGACAGCTTTGGGGTGAAACGTGGTAGTGGCTCAGCAATGCACGAGGCTGCTTACACAATGGTTTAGGGTAGGAAGTGAAAAATATACCTCAGTACATAAAGAACAAGTTTTCCTTTCTGCCTGCAGATTGACATTTCCAAATGCCATTACCTGGTAGATTTAGATAGAGCGACTGAAACTCCAAGGGAGCCGAGATACTCCTCTAACAAAGAAGAATGGGTCAGCATTGCCTACAAACCATTCCTGGATACTTCCAGGTAAGTGTTTTTACAAGTTTTGGAAGGAAGAAGGGGGGTAGACAAGTGGATAAGCTAATTCTGTTTGAATTTCTGCAAGTGAAAGAAGCAATCCATATACTGGTAGGAGAAATGCAATGGTAGGTGTTACCTTGAAATGATCCTCTTGGGAAAGGCACCTTTCCAGGCCCAGGAACAGGCATTTACATGGAGCAGCCTGCATGGTATTAATACAGTTTTTGTACTTTGTGGCTGCTGATGCTCTGCAGGGTGAAGTACCATAACAGGTTAAAAATCACTTTACAAATGAAAGCTAGGGTGTCCACCTTTTGCTGAAATGTCTCTCTTTTTTTTTATTTGAACAAGCATTGTTAGACAGCTGTTGGGAGGAGAAAAAATTAAAGTGAAACCAGCCTCTTCCACTCCTATTTTGGGTGGGATCCATTTAGTTATATTAAGTTGAAAGTGAACATGCAATCCCTCTGAGGCAGCAGGTCCCTGTTCTAAATGATCCTTCAATACTTATCTTTAAAAGTATTGTAAGGATATTGTCATAATATGGGAAGAGGAATTTGCTGGAAAGAGCCATTAAAAGGCAAACACAGAATCCATGCCCTCTTGTTTTCTCATGCTGCCCCGTGGTCCTCTGGTAGGCCAGGTTTGGTGCACAAGACAGACGATCACTAAAGTTTTCCAAACCAATGAAGTCAGGTAATGAGAGCTGCAATAATGCAGTTTCCCCAGTAGTGGCTCTTCCATTCTTTGTCTGCCAATTATTAAGCAGTACAGTGTTATGCTTCTCAGCAAGGCTCTTCATGAGCTGCATCTGCCCGGTACATCTCTGTGTGATATAGTTCTACTGTGGCACAGGAGAGCGTGATGGCTAGTGAGGCTGTAACTAATGAGGTAATAGAAGTGTCTGCATAAAAGTCTCACAGGGAACTCATCTCACCTCCATACCGCTGAGCACGTCAAGATATATTTGCAGGTCTATTTCAAAGCCACATTCAGGCGTTTCAAAGTTTTCTTGTCTTGCTGTCCTCTGTTGAACTGCGAAGCTTACTGGGTGTATCTAAAGCATTTGGAAGTCAAAGGCATTGCACTAGGTCCAAATGAGAGTCTAAAGGACCTTGGGTTCTGCCACCGGCATATTTGTTGAGGGCACTTTCTGAGGCATACAAGATTGGCCGGTTGGCTGCAAAGTAAAGGTAAGAGAATAATTTCAGTGGAGCCATAAGTGTCACAGGCAGCTCTGGAATGTTTTAGATTGTTAGTGGTTCCTGTTAAAATTATTTTCTATTAAGATAACATTTAGAGGCCCTACCTGAGATCAGGGCTCTACTGTGCTAGGTGCTGGACACACTTATAGTAAGAAACAGTCTGTATTGTGGCACTTTTATCTTTTTGCACTAGTTGTTGCTGGTTAGACTTAGTGTTTAGTTTCCCCTTTCACCTCCTGGAGCAGTGGTTTTCAAACTTTTTTTCCTCGGGACCCAGTTGGGAGAAAAAAAACGTTTATGCCCGCGACCCAACAACTACATCTTTTGAGCAGCATTCCAGTCTTTTGGCGGCAGCAGCAGTGGGTGGCCCGACCCAGTGCCTGAGAATCTGCGACCCAGTTCTGGGTCCCAACCCCCAGTTTGAAAACCACTGACCTAGAGTGAATGTCTGTTTCAGTCCGATCAGACTTGCATGGCAGTCAAAAATCCAACTAGAGCTCTTCCTTCTGCACCCATCGCTAGGTGCTGGCAGCTCATAAGGAGCTGTGTTCAAATGGCTCATTAGACTCAGAATGCTTTAGTTGCAGTATCATCTTGTGGTGTGGGCTGAAGGACTCTGCATTTTTTCTGACCTGCTCAGCCCGCTTGTTTGATGCCAGCAATAAAATATTTCCCACTTGGCTGGGTTAGACATGACGCTCTTGAGGCAGGCAAAAGAGCCATGCATCTTCAGTCTCTGACAGTTCTGCACCTTCATCAGCCAAAACCCTGGAGCCTCTCAGCTGGGGAAAGAATGAATCAAGATTATTCTTATGGCTTCTGCACTCACTGATAATATGGGCAGGTCAGGCCATTATCATTCATGGCATAGCCATGCTCCTAGGAAAAGCTGCTCTCCTCTCCCTATAGCACCTGCCAAAACTATCACCGCTGAATTGTAGCGAGTCCTGAGTTCTACTTCGTGGAGTCCTCCATATCCCATTAAACTCCTGAGAGTTGCCCTGTAAGGAGCCTGTTGCATATCTGCTGAGAGGACATTGTTTCTCTGGCTTGATCTCTTTACACCTTGGCCTGAAAGATAAGTGGACATCTGCGCTCTAAGCTGTGGAGGGAGGTAGATGATGTTCCTTTGCTGATGATGGCTGAACCCTAGGCCACTAGGTGTGACCAGTGGTGGGGCATGAATGGGGCATTTTCCCCACTCCCCTCGCCTCCCCTCAAAAGAAAAGCCTATTTTTTTTTGCCAGGGATGTGCTGGGTCTTGTACTCTTTCACCCTGATCCTATCTCCAATGTTTTAGTGAAGTTGTGTTGCTGTCTGAAAGCAGGATGAAGATCTGTCAGCACCAAGCCAAAGGCCTGCTTCCATAGCGCAATGGATGTTTGATGAGCTGAGCTGTGGCACAATATTGTCACTAAAGAGACTGTCGCAGTGTTGTGCATTAGTTGCTTTATGAAATTCAACCTCCTTTATTTTTCCTTTTCCTGGGGACACTGACAGTACCCTTGGAATTTCCCAGCTTCACCCCCTACGCCTACAGGGTGGTTATACCATATCGGTAGTGAGTGTTTGGGGGGAGGCACTCATCAGCACTGCTCCCTTAATACTCCAGAAGGGGCCACTGTGGAGTGACAGGAGACCTTTCTCCTCTTCTCGAGACTCGTAGCATATGAAAGTCTGCTGCTGCCTAAGGTAACAGGGCTGGCCACCTTCTGAGCACCCTTCATGGCCAGGGGTGACATGGAACACTCTGCCTCTCTTTTCCCCTTCCCCACAGGGTCCTTCTTTTTAAATTAAGAAAGTTCCACAAAAACAAACAAATCTTCCACCCAGTTTTAAGCTGGGCATAGCTGCTCCTTCCTGAGGTACTCTCCCTTCCTGGGGGGGGGTCATTGCAGGAAACCCCCTCTTCCTGCAGCTTCACTCTGCAGTGCCCCATCTAGCTCTGCTCTTGTGCCCATATAATGCCCCCTTCATTGGCTCAACTAAGAGCACCTGCTCCGGCATCGGGGCTCTCAGCCCATTTTAATCCCGAGGCCAGCCACCCTGCAACACAGGGGCCAAGAAACCAACTCAGAGGTATGGCATGGCATCAGATCACTCAGCTGTTCAGGGTTTAAACTAGGTGGGATGACTGACCTCTCATCTTGTCCTGGTGGACTTACTTGGCCTTTTCCAAGATTGGTCACGGCTATCTGACGAGCGATGTTTTGTGGGCAGCTTGCAGTGGGAGAGCGTGCTATGCTGTTCCCACGGGGAGGGTTGGCATAGTCCAGGAACAGCAGCGCCTCACTGTGCGACTTGTGACATTGCCAGAAGACCCAGGAAGCTGTAGAGCGTGGTGACTGTGGTGTCACAATGTCTTTAGCAATCAATCAGGAAAAACTGCAGAATAAGAAAGAATAGATTGGCCCCTCATGTAAAATAAGTCTCTCGTCTCTCTCTGGCACTTCTACGCCCTGGCCAAACCCTGCACTCTCTGCTTGAGAAGTTACTGAGTATTCAGAAGAAAGGCATGGATTGTCTAAGGGTGCCAGGGGGTGCTGGAGGGTATTGACTTCCTTCAACCCATTACAAATGATCCAGCTGCCTTTACTAAGTAAGCTCTTTTCACCCGGGAGGGGACTGCAGTGGTGTCAGAGATTCACATAGCACATACTGAGGGGGGACCAGAAATAGTCAGCCAGTGAGCATCTTGGCCCCCTGTGTGTCTCTGGGCAGCTTCCCTTCTCTTGCTTATGCTCCTGCTGCATTGAAATTCCCCACACTGTTCCCTATCAGCATCTCACAGCTTGAACAGAAAGGAGGTGCAGTGCCTTTACGTGTGGAGAAGGCCAGGTTGCCATAGCAGCAGGTCTGATTTGCATGCCTGCTGTGCACCTTGATGGCTCACATGTTTCAGGATGCACTGCCCCAGGCAGTCCTCCTACCAATTAAGTGGACTTTAGAGGGTGGGAGTCTCTGTGGCTGGACTGTATCATGCAAATAAAGAAAGGAATGGGCAACAGAGGGGCGCTCAGTCAGAAGAGTCTGAGTGGCGTATCTGACAATTCCAGCACCCCTCCCCTATCAAGTTTGGTGTTCATTATGTATTGCATTGCACTCTTTCCCCAGGAGTTTTGAAGTACAGTACTTCACATGCTGTTCTGAGCATCACAGAGACTCTTGATGCAGGCACTACACAAAAGCCTCTATCTGATAGAAATATTCTGTGCTCAGAACCAGGGCTACCTGACCAGGGCCGTGCTAGACTCAAGCCTGGACTCTGCAAAGCTTCCAAAGCTGACTCGAGCGATGGTAGCACAGAGATGAACTAGACTTGCTAGCTCTAATCTGCTCCATTCCCTGGCCATGGCAGTAATTGCTTGTATCATTTTAGAATCTAGAAGCCCCAGCTGAGATCAGGACCCTGTTAAGCTGGCCAAGTCCTAATGTGCTGCTGGCAGGAAACAACTTTGCAAATGCTTTTCCAAAGATCTTGGTTTGGTCTGCTGGCTTGTAAAGGTTTTACAGCTTAACCTTCCAGTCTGGAGCTGGTCAGAGAGGAAAAACGGTCCAGGGGCTAGGATGTTGGCTGGAACTTGCGAGAAGGGGGTTCAAATCCCTACCAGATACTTCCTGTACGACTTGGGGCAAGGCATTTAGCCCGTGTGCCTCAGTTTCTCATCTGTACAGTGGAAAGCATAGCACTGCTCTGCCCCACAGGGGTATGGTGAGGATAAATACATTGCCCATTGCGAGGTGCTTAAACACTACACTAATGGAGACCAGATAGGTCCCTTAGGTAGATAGTATTGTTCAGTTCAACAGTAGGCATTCACTATAATATCAGGAGATTGGCTAGGAAGCACCATGTTTTTGCTCTTGGTTCAGTTCAGGAAGACTGGAGCGGAATTGTTACCAGTTGGCTGGGGATCTAATTGCTAATGTAAGACTCCCAATCTACATGCTGATGGTTGAATGTCTCCAGGAGATAGAATCTATTTAATCTTGCCATTGCAGCGGTGGTCCCTACATTCTGCTGTTTGTGGGGACTGGAGCATCCATTTTACACTTTCCCCTTTGCAAAGAGGGCACTCCTGCTCCCTGTGGCTCTGCGGCTACATGGCCTTTCCTTTGCTTGCCCCTTCAGGCCTTGGACACGATATGCTGAGTGTCGTGGAGCAGATCTGAATAACGAAGCGAGAGCCTCATCTCACCCATTCTCTCTTCTAGCTGGAAATGGTTCTGTGGGCACTGGAGTAGGGCACCAGGGGACCATTCAAGGGATGCAGCAGATGATTTCTGACCAGTCCTGTGAATTAGTGCTGTTGCGAAAGTAGCAACAGATCTCACAGGTCTGCTGTCTTGGGGGCCAGTATCCTCCCTGATGACAAGAAGCTGTGGCAGCTGTTCCTGAAGGCCCAGAAGTTGGTTTGAAGTGACAAGTCCAATTGGTGCCATCCCCTCCTGCACTGGAGAAGTTAACTATCAGAACTGGGAACCTCACCATACAGGAAGAGCAGCAACACGCAGGTTTTAGGAGCTCCAGGTTAGATGAGTGCCCCTACAAAAAGCTTAAAAAGAATCTAATGTAACCACCCCCCTGCCCGGAAGGGACTTAAAACTGGTGGAAGCTGGCATCATGTCCCAGGGGATGGGCAGTGCAGGCAGCGGGCTGATGAATCTATCTAGGTGACACGAGTTACACAAGTGTGTGGTGCTCAATCTCGTCTTCTTAGCAGGTTGCTAAAGGATGGTGTTCTCCTGATCGGGCTGGGCTTAAAAATCTTCTGGTTATAAAATGAGCGCCTTGAGCAGGACTCTTGATGATTATGGGCTTTTTCCAAAGAGGAGCTGCTTATATTTCACTTGCAAACTCTACACGTGTAAAATCTCGCACGACTCAGTGCTGTTGAGAGTGTCTGTGCAGAAAAGCCCCTGTGCACAGAGGCCTGTCAGTGTACGGGGTCAGAGAAGAGCCTCTCTTATAAACCCAACCTAGTCATTTCTGAGCATGTTCCCTGTTCTCAGCCCATTGTAATGACACGTGTATCAAATCCGGCACCTGCTTCCACACAAACAATTCCAAAGCAACCCTTGCTAAACATGAAGTAAGTGTAAAAGGCATGATTAAAATGCAGCTTACAAAAAAAAAAAAAGCATCACCTCGACCTGAGCTGTGAGGGAAGCAGCCGTCATCTCAGATTACAGGTTTGCAGCACAGGGCCATGGAGCAATGCATTAAAAACCCTTCGAACTCCAGCTCTTATTCTTTGAAAATAAATGACCCCAGTAGCTCAATTCATGCCTGCTAAACTGCAGGCTTCTGGGACTTGCTGCAATTCTCACATTGACGTCAGCAAGTGCAAATGTAAATCTCAACTCGCTCTGATAAATGGTGCTGCTAATTGAATTAGAGAACACTCTGGGCCACCAACTAATTATGCTACTCAGGCAGCTGCTTTGTCCAGGTCCATTTAATTCTGTATGGGCTGAGAGCTGCCATTCTGGCATAGAAAAGGGGAAATATGTTAAAGCTCCCAATTGAGGAGCAGATATTTTCCAGCTCTTTAGATTGTGCCGTCTGTTAGCTCCAAGCACTTCTGTTCTTGCCTTTGTGTTTTCCACTGTGAAATAGTCTTAATGCAAGATTAGTGATCCAGTCACCTTGTGTTAAAATTGCCCCTCTCTTGTTTGACAGGTAAGAGACTCTCTATGACATTAATGACTCTTTTCTCAGTATTAAGTATGAATTTGTTTTTTTTTTTAAATAGTTATTTCATAGACTTAAAGATCAGAAGGGACCAGTACAATCATTTAGTCTGACCTCCTGCAAAATACAGGCCTCAAAACCTCACCCACCCACTCCAGCAATAGGCCACCAACCTATGACTGAGTTATTTACCTCCTTAAATCATGATTTAAGGACTTTAAGATACAGAAAATTCACCCGTAGGTGAACCATTCCCTGTGCTAAAGAGGAAGGCGAAAATCCCTAGAGCCCAGGCCAATCAGCCCTGGGGGGAAATTCCTTCCTGTCCCCAAATATGGTGATCAGTTAAACCCTGAGCATGTGGGCAAGTCTTAACAGCCAGTTACCCAAGAAACAATTCTCTGTAATAACTCAGAACCCACCCCATGTACCCTTCCTTCTTAGGCCACTTGTATATCCACCACCTGTAGCCAGAGATCAGTCAATTTCCAAAATAGGCTATCTAATCATACCATCCCCTCCATAAATTTATCAAGCTCAGTTTTGAAAGCAGTTACGGTTTTTGCCCTCATGACTCCCCTTGGAAGGCTATTCCAGAACTTTACTCCTCTAATGGTTAGAAACCTGCTTCTAATTTCAAGCCTAAATTTCTTGGACAGTTTATAACCATTTGTTCTGGTGTCCACATTGGTGCTGTACTCAAATAATTCCTTTCCCTCCCTGATATATTAATCCCTCTGATGTATTTATAGAGAGCAATCATATCCCCCCTCAACCTTCTTTTGGTTAGGCTAAACAAGCCAAGCTTCTTGAGTCTCCACTCATAGGGCAGGTTTTCCACTCCACAGACCATCCTTGTAGCCCTTTTCTGCACCTGTTCCAATTTGAATTCATGCTTTTTAAACATGGGGGACCAGAACTGCACACAATATTCCAGATGGGGTCTCACCAGTGCCTTGTACAGCGGCTCTAACACCTCCCTTTCTCTACTTGAAATACTTCTCCTGATACATCCTAGAACTGCATTAGCTTTTTTCACAGCTACATCACATTGGCAGCTCATAGTCATCCTATGATCAACCAGTACTCCCAGATCCTTCTCCTCCTCAGTCCGTTCCAACTGATGCGCCCCCAATTTATAGGAAAAATGCTTGTTATTTGTTCCTAAATGCTGACCTTGCACTTCCCATTATTAAATTTCATCTTATTCCTGATACTCCAGTTTACAAGGTCGTCCAGATCTTTCTGTATGGTATCCTGATCCTTCTCTGTATTGGCAATACCTCCCAACTTGGTGTCATCCGCAAACTTTATTAGCACATTCCCGCTTTTTGTAACAAGGTCAGTAACAAAAAGGTTAAATAAGATCAGTCCCAAGACCGATCCCTAAAGGACTCCACTGGTAACCTCCCTCCAGCTTGACAGTTCACCCTTCAGTATGACCTGCTGTAGCCTCCCTTTTAACCAGTTCCTTATCCACCTTACTATATTCATATCAATCCCCATCTTCTGTAACTTAACTAATAACTCCGTATGTGGAACTGTATCAAATGCCTTGCTGAAATCTAAGTAAATTAGGTCCACCGCATTCCCTTTATCTAAAAAATCTGTTATCCTTTCAAAAAAGGAGATCAAGTTGGTCACTCCTTGTAGGCTCTGTGCTTCCTCCTAATTGCCTTTCTGAAATGCTTACCTATCCAGGTTGGTCTACAGCTCTTGCCTATGAATTTTTTCCCCTTCCTCAGAATGTAGGCTTCAGATAGTTTTTGCAACTTTGATTTGAAGCAATTCCAAGCCTCTTCTACCTTTACATTCCTGAGTTTTTCTGTCCAGTCCACTTCCCCAACTAATTCCCTTAATTTTCTAAAGTTAGTCTTTTTAAAGTCAAAGATTCTGGTCACAGATTTATTTTTGTTTATCCTTCCAATTAATTGAACTGAAGTCACTTGAACCTAAGTTGTCCCCTACAACCAGTTCCCCTATGAGGTCATCACTACTCACCAGTACTAAATCTAAGATGGCATCCCCTCTCGTTGGTTCGGTAACCGTTTGGAGAAGGAATTCATCAGCTATTGCATCCAGGAAAAACTGGGTCCTCTTATTACTACTAGCACATGTCCTCCAGTCTATATCTGGGAAGTTAAAGTCTCCCATAATCACACAGTTCCCAGTAGTATTAACTTCCTTAAAGAGGTCCCTATCCATGTCTAAATCAGATCCCGGTGGTCTGTAACACACTCCAAGCACTATTCCAGGAGAAACTCTAGTAGCTTTTTTTCCCCAATGTGATTTTTACGCAGATTGAGTCTGTTTTGTTAATTCCATCACTTTGAATTTCCCTACAGTCTACCTCCTCATTGATATACAATGCCACTCCCCCACCTTTGCCTTTATATCTATCTTTCCTAAAGAGCACATAGCCTTCAATACTGGTACACCAGTCATGACTACTATTCCACCATGTTTCAGTTATCCCTATAATATCTGGTCTCGCTTCCTCTACCAGTAGCTCCAATTCCTCCATTTTGTTACCCAGGCTTCTTGCTTTAGTATATAAACATTTTAGTTTATGCTACTTGGCCTCACTCACATTCTTTGCCTGATTTGGCACAGTCATTCCACAGACAATATCACTCACTAGACTGGCATTTACACTACTCCTCCTCGTAACCCTCATGCCACTCTCTATTTCTGTGTCTTTTCTTATTTCATTTTCCTCCTTCTCAACACTAATATCAGGCACGGAGATTATTCGGGCATCTCCCAACCATCTCCCCCGACTCCCTAGTTTAAAGCTCTCTTGATCAGTTGTGCTATCTCCCTCCCAGAAGTCTGTTTCCCTCCCTACTCAGGTGCAGTCCATCCCAGGAGAACAGTCTTCTGTCCATGAATGTCTCCCAGTGACCATACATCCCAAAGCCCTCCTTATAGCACCACTGCCTGAGCCATCTCTTTATCATCAGGATCTTCTCACACCTTTGTTGTCCTCATCTAGGGACAGGCAGAATCCCACTAAAGATCACCTGAGCTTCTATTTCCTTGAGAGTCCTCCCCAGCCTGGCATAGTCACCTTTGATACGTTCCAGTGAGAATCTACCTACATCATTTGTACCCACATGAAGGACAATCAGAGGATTCTTTCCAGCTCCTGTTAAGATCCTCTTCAGCCTCAGGTCGACGTCCCGTATCTTCGCACCCTTTAAGTTCACTGTGAAGGTTGTATTTTCTACACTTTGAAAAAGTGCAAATGGTAACAGGTTTGCATTAGGGAACACAGAGCTTTGGTCATGTCTGAGCATCTGTTCCAAAGTTTCTTATGTGCATAGATACCCAGAATATCCCAATTCCTCAATCTGTGTCAGAGTTCCAACTCTGCTTTCTTTCTCCCTTTTTGCCTCCTGTTCCTCCATTACCAAGTCTTCTTCCTTTAAGTGCTAACTTCAGAAACTCAATCTCTGGCAGGCATTTGACCTTCAATCGAGGTGAGAAATTCAGGCTGCAAGATGTGTTAGCAATAAAGCTTTTACTTTCCTAAAGTATTTAATTTTCCCCAAAACAAGACAATCCTCAGAGGGGGGAGGGGAACACACACGTAGCCATTCACATGGTGGGCCCACATACAGTACCCACTGAAGTCAGTGGAAGCATTTTGCTGACTTCAGCCAGCATTGGATTAGACCTTTTATCCTCAGTTTAGAGCAACCATTCATGCGTTTGATCTAGCTAGTGGCCTGCTGCAGGTGGACAAATAAAAAGCAGCAAATATATATGGAAATGGTATAGATTCAGCTGCATCCATTCCTCCCCACCCCTCTCCCCCTTTGTCACCTACTCTCTTAGAAGGTTTGGGTTAGGTGACAGGTGGTAAAGCTGCTTGAGCCCTGTCTGGATTAAGTTTTCTAATGGAGCTGCACCAGCAGTAAATTACAGCTTTTGCTTTCCATGTTGGAGACAAGGCTACGGAGACTTGCATTAGTGTGCATGACTTATCTAGCTAGCACTGAGCAGCTTTGCGCCTCAGTGTGTATTGCACGAAGTGCCCTTCAGTTTAGAAACTGGTTGTTACTTAACAAACGTGAACGCTCATTTCAAAATAGATACATTGGTGCAACCGCCTGCCCTGCAAAAGTAAGTGGCCTGACGAAACATGCCTGGTTGAGCAAAGCCTCTTAAGAGCTAAGCTGTGATTTCTTGGTGTCAAAGCTGTTCTTTTCTCTAGGGCTCCTCATTGAGGTTCTGCAGTTGGAGTCAGTGTGAGTTCTCTCCTTTCCACTTCCTTAATCCTGTTAATAAAATCCTACAACAGCCCTGCAGATCCAACCGTCTCCATTAGCAACTCCCATGGGCAGAAACAATACCTTGATCTAGAGACTGTGTGTCAAATTCATGCTGCAGAGAGGGGGCTGATTCCTCATTCAGTTATGGTCCATACAGTGGGGTGGCCATAGATGAAGGTTATGTACTTTTACCCCTCATTTCCTCTCTTTGAAAGACAATACTCAAAGCAGGGTTTGCTGTCACACTGAGAGGGCATATCTATTGGGGTCCTGCAGGGGTCAGTCCTGGCTCCAGTCCTATAAAATATTTTTACTAATGTCTTGAGTAAGGGAGTGGAGAGTATGTTTATAAAATCTGCAGATGATGCAAAGCCGGGAGGGCTGGGGACAGAATTAGAATCCCAAACAGCCTTAACATAACAAATTAGAGAATTTGTCTGAAATCATCAAGATGAAATTCAATAAAGGCAAGCACTTTAGTTAGGAAGGAAAATCAGGCGTACAACTACAAAATTGGAACTAACTGGCTGTGAGATAGTACTGCTGAAAAGGATCTGGGAATTTTAGTGGACCACACATTGAAACTGAGTCCACAATGTGATGCAGCTGTGTAAAAGACTAATATTCTAAGGCATGTTAACTGGAGTGCCATATGCAAGACACGGGGGGTAAATGTCCCACTCTACTTGGCATGGGTGGAATACTCTGTCCTGTTGTGAGCACCACATTTTAGGCAAGATATGAACATACCTGAGAGCGTCCAAAGAAGAGCAACAAAAATGATAAAAGGTTTAGAGAATCTGATCTATGATGAAAGGTTAAAAAACGTTGGCAAGTTTAGTCTTGAGAAAAGAAGAGGTGGGACCTGTTAAGTCTTCAAATATGTTAAAGGGCTGTTACGAAGTGGATGGCAATCAGTTGTTCTCCATGTCCACTGAAGGTAGGATGAGAAGAAATGGGCAGGGGAGATTTAGGTTAGATATTAGGGAAATCTAATTACCAGGAGAGTTAATAAGCTTTCAAAGGAGACTGTGGAATCCTCATCGTTGGAGGTTTTGAAGAACAGGTTGGACAAACAGTTGTGAGGGACAATATGAAAGTTTACTTGATCCTGCCTCAGCCCAGGAAGCTGGACTTGGTGACCTATCGGATCCCTTCCAGCCCTGCCTTCCTATGATTCTGTGCTGGTGCTAGCTGTGGTCTCCCTGGGGATTTCAGCCACTGGAGCTGCTGTTTGAAAAATCAGACCCTCTGCTATCAGTTCCTGGTAAAATGGGCTCCTATTGTGTCGCTGTGGCTCTAAGGATATGGCTCTGTTGTTGAGCTGCTGTCTGTGTGACATGAGTATGGAGGGGGCCTCATGGTTTAAGGCCATTTCAGTGCAGTAGACTGTATGCCAAGAAGTGCAGCCAGAGGTTCCTCTTTCCTTTCTTTTCTCTAGCCCAGCTGCATCTATCAAATTAAAGAAATGACCTCGCTTGAACACGTGCTACTTTCCTCTGCCCCAATCAAACCCAGAGCTTGGGGGATTGTCCTGGTCTCTGCTACTTCCCTGGCTGAGCAGGCCTATGTTCTCACTTTCATTTTCCATGCTCCCATTTTTCTTTTTAACAAGCATCCAGAACAGCTTGGAATTGCTTTTTCCTAAGTGGAATGAAGTGAAACCAAAGCTGTTCAACAGCAAGCTCCAAGCTTCCGGATTGTGGGGTCTCAGTGTTGGTGCGTGCCAAGTGTTGTGTTACTGTTGGCTCGGGTGGCTGGGCCTGATGGGGAAATACCGAAGCAAAGCACAGCAATGATACGGTGTTCGTTAGTTAGCTCCAAGATGTGGAGAGGGAAATGCAAGAGCTGCTGTGTGTTGGGCTTGCCTTTGTCTCCAGCCACTCTTGTTCAATGAAGAAGGAAGGGCCTTCAGGGTCCATGCATGGGGGAATGACTGCTGCAAAGAATGCTCCTTGTTAAAAACCATGTAAAAAGTACCATCTTTCTCCTAGTTACTTGCTGCTAAGCAGTTGTGCTTAGAACACGTTCCCATTCCAGCAGCTCAGAACCTCAGGAGGAGCTAGGTATTCCAGTGGTTTTATTTTGGGAGCATACTGGTTTCTTTATGATTTGCAAAGGACCCAAATGTTATTACAGGAAATGAATGGAACTTCTGGTTCTCTTCCTTCTGAAGTGAAGCAGTCACCATTTTACATCCCAAGGGCAGTCTCTGGGCTTGGCTGAAAGGAGACTAGAGAGCTGCTGTAGATTGAGAGGATGGGTGGCCTTTTGGTTAGGGCAAAAAACTAAATTCAGTCCTCTGCCCTGCCTCTGTGAGCTTGAGCAAGTAATTTAGTCTCTTGGGCTATGTCTACAATTGTTAATTTAGGTTGACTTAACAAAGTTGACTTTAAGTCGAATTTGTTAAGTCAACTTAGCATGTCCACACCTAAATGTTAAGTCGACTTAGGGGGGACCCTACAAAGTCAACCTAGAGCGTGCACACTGGATGCCTAGGTAGACTTGTAGGGGCTAAGTGGACCTTGGACTGGTCCACGGTGGCAGGGGGGGCACCCCTTGCCAAGTGCCAGGGGGCTCAGCCTTTGCCCCATTGTACCTGGGTGGGCATGCCAGGCTCTCCCTGTGCCCCCCCCCCCCGGCAGGGAGGGCAGTGGAGGAGTCCTGGGGAGCCCTAAGTCGACTTAGAGTCGACTTAGGGCTACTCCAGGTCTACACTGGCTTAAGTCGACTTTAGAAAGTCGACGTAAGCCAAAAGTCGACTTAAAATGAGGTTTAATAAAGTCGACTTAATTTTCCTTAAGTCGACTTAAGGAAAGTGTAGTGTAGACACAGAGTAAATTAAGTCGACTTAAGCAAGCTTAAGCTTCCCATCTGAAGATAATGATACGTCCCTTTTCCCCACCCATCATCTATTTAGATCGTAAGCTTCTCAGGAAGGGGAACTATCTCTTACTCAATATTTGAACAGCACCAAACAAAATGGAGCCCTGATCTTGACTGAGATCTGTAGGCCCTACTGTAATACAGATAATAAATAATGCCTTTCCCTGCAGGAAACCTGTATTCCAAGATCATGAGTTTGGTGGTCTCCATTAGCTTGCACGTAGTATGATGCATTGAATTTTCCAAATGGCTTTGGAGTCCACATGGAATTTATGCTCACTAGGGCAGTTCCTGTCATGGGTTTTCAGCTGCATCTTTGGTTTAAAAATATATTTGCTGCTGTTTCTAAACAAGAGCAAACCCACCAACCACCTTTTCTTTAAATAGCATGAATTGAACAGTGCCCAGGCAGCACCAGTAAGATTCCATTTGATTCCACAATCTCTGCTGTGTTATCAGCAAGCTGCTCGAATTATAGAACATCTTAGGAGTGTCCAGATAACACACACTGAATCTACGTGCTGTCCCTGGCCTCTCAGCATGTTATAAATCACAGAGTTGACTGTTACTGCTGCTTATCCAGCCTTTTGCTTCTTGGCTGGCGTTTGCACTGATGGCCTTAGTTATACATCTATCAAGGCTGATGGTTTCCCAGCAATGCTATCTGAAAGAGATAAGTCTTAAAATTAGCGTTGGTGTTCAGAATGGAACACCCTTACCCCAGCACCAATTTTAAGAAATTGTTAATGATTGCATGGCTTTTTTGTGGAATATTCGGAGCGGATGATAGAAATTCTTATTTTTGCTTTGTTTATTTAAACAAGGAAATAACATTATCTGCTCAGTGGAAGAATACATTCACCAAGTTAGCAGTGTTACAGAAATTAGCAGCCAAACAAAAGGATACTAATTTGCTACAGCAATCAAGCCCATCATACACAAGTGCTCGGTTGATCCAATTTGTAGTACAGTGCTGATGCTACACACTAGTTCATGACCTAAGAGGGCCGGAATGAACACCCCTTTGAAGATAGACAGCCTGCAGCAAATTACCTGGCAGGATTCAGGATGATTCAGCCCTTTTCTAATTTGAGATGGTGCTGCAGAACAGTGATGAGTTGTAGCACTAGGGCCAGTTGGGTTTCTTTGTGTTTGCTGCAGGGAGGCTGTTGAGAGGGGAGGGCTTGCTAAAATGAGCAGACATTAGGAAAATGGAAAAGCCAAGTACAAAGCAGCCAACTTATTGCCTCTTAACACCTCTCTTGCTGCTCTTTTGGGGTTGGGAGTTTTGGAATAATTGCACTGTATAACCTCATCATGGCAAAAGCCCCTGGGGGTGAACTCTGTCTGCCTTTTGGTCCAAAACATGAAGAGTAACCATCTCTTCATAATACAGCAGGAGTAGGGGGGAAGGGTCTGAACTAGTAGGGCTAGTTAGCAGTAATCCTCAAACAAAACAGCTTTGGTTTGACTGCTGAGGAGAAGGCAGAATGGATCCTGCTGTATCTGTGCCACTGCTGTTCCCCACATCACTGAGACAAGGCCCTAAGCCCATGTCCTGTACTAGGCATCAGCTGTTCTTTTATGGCACTTCAAAACACATTATCTCAATGATCATTTTAAAAACAGTCTGTTTTTCCTTTTGGTTTCAGGTCGTCAAAACTGCTGCGTGCATTTTATGTCCCTTTCCTGTCCGAGCGACTTACGTCATATGCAAACTACACCATCCTTAAACCCCGGAAGTCAAAGCAAACCAGGAAAAAAACAGGAGGTTAGCAACACACCTGCGGATCAAAAAGGATCAAACAAAAAAGTTGGCCAGCTGCTTAAGCCTCCCTAGGGAAAAAAAATGCTTTTAAAATTGACTAATAAAGGTTTCCCACCCAGTGATTTCACTCTGCAAGCCTCCAGCTGTACAGGGTACATCATCCACTCTCAGTTCTTGGTGTTAGTTTCTGCTCTGCCTGCACAGTCTGTTTCTAGATCGTATTGGTAAAAAACAGTTTGAAAATCCAGCAGGGCCTACAAATGTATTATCCCTGCTGCTCCCTGCATTATTATTTATTAGACTAGAGAAGAGCACAACTAAATGACAAGAAATGACTCTTAGACTGTGTACCAGGATATTGTCTGGCACCAGGAAAATCCACAGCTTTCCAGTAGTCTTCATCCGCTAAATAGCTGCCTGCCTACTTCTATGAAATATTATTTACAGATAACAAGGGGGAGAAGAACCAATCACAGCAGGGTCTGAAATGCTGAGTGTCTCAGCAAACAATGTCGCCTACACCACAGAGAAAAAACCCTAGGACCACCCTATCCAGGAGATACTTGCACTTTCAAACAAACTGATTTTTTTTTTTTTTTTTTTTTGGTTAATTATATCTGTTTCAATAGGACATGGTTTCATTTGTCTTCAGTTCTGTTTTCCTTGTTATGGTTCTTGATATTGTGAAAACACAGGGGCTTCGTTTAATTTTATTTATTACTTTGAGTGTGCATTTTAAAGAAACATATAATGTCCTTTGAATTCTAGTCTACCTTATGTAAAATGTCTGGAAACCACCTGTGGAGTAAAAAGAGTTAATTACTGTGTTTCAGTTTCCCAAATCTATAAGGATATGTACAAGTTTCCTTTTGTCAACGACCTTCAGAGTAATGCAGAATTGAATTACACCTGAGTTTGTATAACCAGGTACTGTGTTATGAACCAGATTAAAAATGATGGTTACATCAATCTTGTACAAAACCGTGCAGGGGTATGAGTGGTGGGATATGGCTGAACTTTCCCTTGGTACAGATGGACAGACAGCACAAACTCTCTTATTCCAGGAGTTTAAAAGGAATTTAGTAGTGCATAGACGTGCACAGAGATGGCCATTTCATCCTGTGTAAATAGCATGCACAGAAGAGAAAGCAGGTGAGATGTGGCTGTGTGAGATAGTGAATGGGAATGCATGGGTGGGGTGGGGTGGGGTGGGGTGGGGTGGTTGATCAGTGAGTGTATACGATGGAGTGCATATGCCAGTGGCTGTTAAGAGGAGCTCGGGAGGTGGGTCTTTCAACAAGTTTGCAGGTTAAGAGCTGAGCAGGCTGATATAGCAAAGTCAGAAGAGCAGACTGCAGCAGTGGGGCTCTGAACATGACACTGTTGGGTCAGAGCAGGAGAAACTGGGAAAGGAAACAGTGCGGCACTGAGAGATCCATACATGGCTCTAATTTGAACTGTAATAGGGGACACTGCCTTCCCCCGTCTGTTCCTTTCCATCAACTCTCTAGGAATAAGTGTTGACAAAATGATCATGTCTCTTTCACTCAGCAACATGTCCTCCTGTGCAGTTGCACATTTGGCTGGTTGCTTGCCCCAAGATTTTATGTGACTGCTTTATTTTTAAAAAGGGAACTCTGCAGCAGGATCATAGTAGATGGAGATGATAATGTGAGAGTAGTGCTCAGCATATTCTGAGACTGGACACTCAAAATCAATAGTCACCTCTGAAGCCAGGTGGTGGCCATTCTTTGGCTCCTGCTATACTAGCTCCCACAATCCTGGAAACGGTCTGCTTCAGATATGTGAAACCAGAGAGTCCTGATGTAAGTCTGTGTAGTTATTGCTGTGGATGCATGGGTTTCCATGTGGTTAGTGACCTGTAAAGTAGGTCGGCCAAGCCATCAATTCAGAGCTTTAATGCTCTCCTTACGGTCTGAATTCTACATTTGAATCCCTCATTGACTGTGAATGCTGTAAACGTTTCTATAATTTCATGCTGGCAGAGCTTGTTACTTTAGGTAAAAGTCACTCTGCAGGCAGAACCTTCCTTCACCCAGGTTGAGTTTAGCGTTCTGCATATTTTCTCTGAATCTTGTTTCTTTAGCAATGTTGACAATGTACCCACTGTGATCAGCAGGACACTGTGGAATGTCTATCACTTGCCAGGGGAAAAGGTGGCTTGTGGGACTCCAGACTGAATTGACATCCAACTGAAATGCAGGTGGGGGTTGCTGTGTGAAGTGGCATCCAGTATTTTGATTCCACTTTGCATTTCATTGAAAGTATTTTAAAATGAACTTCACTACATTTAAGGCAGTGTACAAAGCCAGATAGGTAAAAGCCCCTGTGTGCCCCTTTGTTGCCTGGGTGATTGATACATTGCGAATGAAATTCTCCCCCGTGGAGAGTAGCAGCACAAAGCCTGTGCATTATTTAAATCTGGTATGAAGGTTTGGTGGGACTCCTGTATGCTCTCTGCAGAGGGTTGCTTTTTGCCCTGTCCAAGTAGTGTCTGTCTAGAATTTTAGTATAACAATATTGGAATTTCCCTTTAAAAATCTGTCTTTGCAGTGAATTAGTGTCTTAAATATCTTAGGTCAGTCTGCCTTAGAGACAAAACTGCAATGTCGCTGGTCAACAATGAATGTCTGTTTAACGCTCCCATTTGTTTCTTTTTAATAGGTTCCCCACCCAAAATGTTTACATTCCTTTAATAAGGCTCTGTTGTACTACGTCAGTGAATCTAAACCAAAACCGCCATCCTATCTGCTTCCCCCCAGCCTTTCCATCTATAAATGGAATAGTGAAACAAGGAATGCAGATAGACAGAGTCCACTGTGTCCCTCTCTTTGGTGCTGTCTCACTGTTCCAGCCTTTACTGTCATGTCTTCTGTGAAAAGATAGTCCAGGAAGCATCTGTTTTAAGTGTTTGTGGCTGCTCCACCCTTTCTTTCACTGTTTTAATTCCTTTTTATGGAACCTGACAGGTTGATACTAAATAGGAGTAGCTAACATCTCCTAGAAAAAGGCAGCAACCACCCTGTTGCTGTATGAAGAACTGCACTTGCGTCACGTTAACAGGGATTTGTTCCCTATCTATTGGAAGGTAAATCCAGGTGTGCTCACAAGTGGAGCCTCATATTTGCTTTAAAGTAGCGCTGAGAGGCTCTGGGCAAGGGAGAGGCCCTCTTGTTCGTTGATTCCATATCCTGATGTGTTTACAATCTCAGCAGACAAGACAGAGTAGGGGAGGATTATTCTCCTTTTACAGATAGGGCGCAGCAAGATCAAGGACTAGCCCACAGTCCTACAAGGAGTCATTGGCAAAGGTGAGACTCAATCCCACATCTCCTGGGTCCCAGGCTAGTGGCTGAAGCCCAAACCATCCTTCCTTGGACAGAGGAGAGCATCACCACCCTCTAGCTGATGCCTGCACATATGGCATAGAAAGCAGACACTGCGCAAACTCCCGTCACCAGCAGGAAAGAAAGTGAGGGAGGCGAGTTCTGCACCACAGTCTGAAAGCTTCTTTGTAGCTGTAGGGCAGCGCAGGGGTTTCTAGATTGCCCATGCGAGGCCATCTGCTCTGAAAAGCAAGACTGCTGTTAGCTGAGTTTTCAACATGCGGAGCACTGAGCAACAGGTGAACTTTCTGATGGGACAATGTTAAGGCTCCCTTCCTCTGTTAATAATTCATCGGCGAGAGCTGTCGGTCTTTGTGGGGCGCTGACATTTAAGCAAACAATAATCAATAATGAGCAGACTACTACTAAACAAACATTCAGTGGAACGAGCTGCCCAAAGAAGCCGGGCTGCACAATTTGTGTCTGCGTGTGGCATGGCAGATGGGTGGGAAAGAGCCACACTGACTCCTGGGATTTTCTAATACCTTCTTGCTTTCTCGGGATAAATTATCTTTCTTTAAAAATGTGGGTTTGCTGAGGTTTCTAAAACCCGACAATTTTCTCTTTGAAGTTTGTTTGTAAAAGGTTTCATGGTTTCCCATGATAGGTATACAATTTCTTTCCCTCCCCCTTGGAGCCTAATAGGATGAAGCTTTGTGCTGTGATTGAGGCTAGCTGATTTTCATACAGTTAATGTATGACCTATGTTTTTAAAAAGTCATGTCTTGTGATTTGCAAGTCTTAAAGGGTTAAACCTGCAAATTGCCAAACTGCTTCCCTCTAATTCCCAAGTCATCAGCAAAACACTAGAGGTTCATTAACTCACAGAGGAACCAGGACTTGGAGAGGCCCAAAGCCAGACCTAATGCCCTATAGGTCAGGGCTCTGTCCTGCTATGCAGACAATCTGGGTTTGACTCTCGGCTGATTTCCAGTGTCAGGATGAAGGAGGGATGCTTCATAGATAGGTTGGGCAGAGAAAGAATTCATTGGAATTGGGCTTGGGAGACCAATGGTTTGCTGCTGCGTTCTGATTGGCTATTTGGGACATGAGCTGTCATAGTAAGGTGTCAACTATCAGTGGGACATGGTTCACAATCACAACCCCACAGTGTGTTTATTCTGAATTTGGGGTGCTAATGAGTGGGTGAAAGATAGGGCACCTGGTGAAACTGAGGTGTGACAAGGCCATCATGTTTGCTGGTGGGGGACATGACCGAGTGAAGGAGAAAAAGCAATAGTTTACTCTTGCCCCTTTATTCAGAGGGTCAGGCTTCTCTTTCACAACCATAGTTCATAGCCCTAGCCGCCACTTGTAACTGGTGCTGGAAAAACTAGGTGTTTGGGCGGCAAGAAGTAGGGGCAAAGGGACTCTCTGGGCGGCCGGTAGTTAAAAGACTCATTCATCCATTAGTGCACACTTTTTAGTCTAGTGTTTCATAACACACTCAAGGCATGTGCCAACAGCTTTTTAGCATGCACCTTGCTGTAAAACTTAATTCTGTATTAGATCATCCAGTTTCCCTTTGCAATTTGCCAGGACACGGAGCATTGACTGGAAGAATGTTGGAGGAGAGATGTACACAGTCCAAAATACACTGATGGAAATAATTGATTCTGCAAAATAACTTTTTCACCCTATGTCCTAACTCTGGAGTTTAGGTCCCTTGTTCCATGATGTGCTACCAGTACTTAAATGAAATGTACTCCCAAAGCCAGGTCAACGGACATCTCAATCAGACTGAAAATGAATTAGGCTTTTGAAATTCCCCTTTATACATTGTGATCCAAGGTTATTGTGAATAATTGTCCCTGTGATCCGAGGTTATTGTGAATTAGTAATGTTTGCATTTCATTAAGGTACTGTGTGTTTCACTCAGTACATATCTGCTACTTTTCAAAGAAGAGGGTTCGTGCAGGTATGCAGTGGGATGACTAATTTCTTTTACTCGTGAGACTTTCTCTAAGGTCTCAATAAATTAAAAGAAATTGTGAATTACTTTAATGCTCATAAAAGTCAGAGGCTGAATTAGCAACAGGGGCATTGTGGGTGAGGGAGGAGGTGTAAGCAGAGCTATGTGGGGGGAACTCAGGACTGAATGTGTTGTCAGAGCTGCGGAGAGCCTTAGGACTGGTGCAGGAGGGATGACTGCAAGTCAGGATTCAGGTGCAACTGGCAGAGCTGTACAAGTGCAGGACTGGATGTTCCAAGCCAGGGCTGAGATGCATTCAGTGCCAGCTCTTTTGTTTTGTACAGAACTCGTTTGAAAACAGATTTTACTGTCTGTTAGGAATTTTAATTACAGAGTGCATGAAGTGCTGTCACTGAAGACACTTTATAGAAACATTATAGGAAAGTCCAGTAAAAATGTGGAAAAATGAATTTATTTCCATTATGGACCTTCCCAAGGTATAAATATACATGCCACGTCTTACTGTAGCCCAAGGTCTTGTCCTGCTCTGTACCTGGGATAAAGATTCCTGCAGTTGTAACTCTCACACCATCCCATTCCGAAGCCTTGTCTCTAGGGACCCTGCCCCTGGCCCAGCAGTTCTAAATGGATGCGTAGGGGTAGACTCCTGAGACCAGCCCAATGGAGAGATGAGGTCAGCCCCTGTCTGATAGCTGATCATCTTAGAGAACGTGTGAGGGCCGGGACTGAAAGGCAGGAGCTCCAAAAACAGACAGTCCAATTATTGGATTCCACGTTATGCCAAGGAAGATGCAGGCGAGAGGTAGCTTAGTTATTGAGTTGCTTCAGAGGGGATCAGCTTCACCAGGGAAAACAGCTGCGATAATGAAATTCTCCTTTTTACGCACGCTCTTGGTTTCCAGACACCACTGGAGGAGACAGCTGTGAATTTCATTTCCCTTCAGCATCGGAGAGTCATTCTGGCCCCACTGAGATTCACTGCATGTCCCTGTGAATAACTGCACGTGTCACTGATCGCTTGCATTGAGAGGCACTAATAGGGCCCCATCTGTCTCCCTCAGAAACTCCAGCTGTGTCTGCAGAGCAGCAAAAAAGGCCAGCTTGGATGTGAGGGAGGAAACAGGAGGATGACAAGCACCCACGCTTTTGTGTCCTCTCCTTTCCCCCTTCCTCCTATCTCCCCCCGAGCCACTGATCCTTCATTGTTACCAACCTGCTGGCCTGATGGGGTGTTGTGGGGTAGGAGTGAGTTGCATCGGCCGCTGTGTTAAAGAGGCAGCATGATCTGACACGGGCAGGGCCAGCTCTGAGAGGCAGCCTGGGCTCCCAGCTCAATGTGAGGCTGGCTAGTCTGCACTCCTGGGTTCTGTTCTGTGTCAGCTCTGCAGTGACGTGCTGTTACTTAGGGTGGTGAAGCATGGAGGAGAGGTTGATACACAAATGATGTAAAAAGGTGGACTCCTACAGTCAACTAGAGAAAACAGAACAAATTTCTTCTTTCTCCACCATGTAAACAAGAGGCCATTTTGATTTTTTTCCTCTTTTTTAATTGTCCCTTGTTCTTGGCATAGGAACACAGCTTATCCTGCCTGAGCTGAGCAACGGAGAATCTATGGCCTCTTCCCTGCATTGTACATGTACAGGGAGCCCCTGTGGGATTTCTTCAGCATGAGGCGTTCTGTGGAAAACAGGGCTGTGACTAGAGGGTGCTTCCATGTGGGTAACAAAGGGAATCTGATACCAGGGATCGAGCACCTTATCCAGGCGCTGCCACATTCTGTGCACCCCGGCCATGGGCTCTCACCCACAGAGCCCCTGAGTGCTCCAGGAAATGGATTCCACTGTGAAATACTGAGGCATGGCCTTATGCTACTGGGATGTGGTGGGTCTAGCCTGGAAGACAGTCAGTACAGCATCTGTGTAGAGATCCCTACAGCTCAGTTCCTCTGAAGCTCTCGGCATCTGTAATGGCCATTGTCCATCAGCCTCTGGGTGACCCAATGAGCATGAGGTGGAGGAAGGCAGGTGGGGAGACAGAGGGGAGAGTGTTAAGTCCTTGGTGGAGCAGCAGTGAACCACCTGTGTGGTAAGTCGGACTCACAGGACTGGCAGAGCACCAAACTGATGGAAAAGCTGCAGGAAAATCTGCCTGGCCCAATACTGAGCAGCTGTTCATCAACTTGTTTAATTTTGTGGCTGAAAACAGCTGTTCTCCCCTGAATGTGGAGCAGAATTTACTCAGGCCATTGACGTTTCTGTCTCCATCCCATCTTCACAATTGCACTGTTCAGTCACATGACGTACATGAGGTGCTAAAGGTGGCGCCCTACACACCTGCATAGATCCTGCCGACAGGCAGTGTGGGTTAGTGGGTAGAGCAGTCTACTGAGACCTGGCTTCTAATCTTGGTTCTGCTGTGACCTTGGACAGGTCCTCGCTCTGTGCTTCTGTTTTCCCTCCTGCCCCATGGCTGTTTAAAATGCAAATGCCTCAGGGTTGGGGGTCTTTTACGCTCTGTTTATACAGTGCCTAGCACAGTGGGACTCTGATCTTAGGTAGGCTTTAATCCAGATAAGTAGTAAGTCCTATCGGTCGGGCAGGGAGGGCTTTGCATAGCCAAAAGCTGTGCCTGGCTATCCCTGGATGTCCTCAAAGGGGTTCTTCTTTCATTTCCCAGGAGCAGAAGGCTAGCATGACAGGCATATTTACCTGCTTTCCAGAGGAGCCCTTCAGATTAGTTTTCAAACTCCAATTTGCTAAAATGTCCCTGTCCTGAATACCCCAGTCAGGATAGATGGCGCCTTGAGAGTCCTGCTGGCAGAGAACCAGAGTCCAGCTGGACTGAGTCCCTTTCCTAATTCATGACGTCTCAGGAACACATTCTGGGGACTGGTTGCTTTATGCAATGCTCTCTGAATCATGCGATAAACAAGCCGTAGCCCTATTATTAGATTTTGGAAACTGCTGCCTTAGAGACAGGTTTGCTTATGAGATACAGCGTAGATGGGAATCCAAAGAAGGGGATAGAATGAAATTCAGACAATTGTTGAATTGTGGCTTGTGTCAGAGATGAAGCCTCAAGAGAAGCTGCTGAGTGCTTTGTACGTCCCTCCCCTGAACCACAGCATTGCAGTCTGCACAGTCTCCATTCCTCTAAAATGGGCCCTGCTCTCCACAGACCTGTGTATTAGGATCCTGCAGTTGGTGCTTCGGTAGACTTTTGTGTTGCCATTACTCTCTGAGGCCTGGTTTGCAAAATTCTCAGCCATAGCTGATCACTCTTTCTGCTCCACCTGTGCGAACAACTGTGGAAGCTTAAAGTGAACTAAGCGCGAACCTTGCCAGTGTGGTGTTTAATTCAGCACAAATGTAAATGCACGTTGGTCCCCCCTAGGCACTGCTCCTGCTCCAGGGCGGAGATTGTGGGTATGAAATTGTTCGGTGTAGACACGGCCTAAGATGAGTTGCTGGTAGGGTGACCGCCAGATGTCCCAATTTTAGAGGGACAGGCCTGATATTTGGGGATGTGTCTTATAAAGGTGCCTATTACCCCTCACACCCTGTTTCGATTTTTCACGCTTGCTATCTGGTCACCCTACTTATTGCTGTCCTGGCCGCCAGTGACTGGCAGCTTATTTGCTGTTATGAAGCAACTGCTTCTGCACGGTGAGATGGGAATGGAGACCACCCTTTCGGTAGCTCCTCGTCCCCTAATGGCAGCATGTGCTTCGTCCCAGCAAGGGGTTCTGGATAATGCAATGGCTATGGAGCACATCAGCAGCAAGCAAAGGAGTCTGCTCCAAAGCAGGAACGTGACCCCGAGCAGAGTAGAGCACGTGCTGTCAGGGATGAGCACAGACCTGGCTCAACTTCATCCAGTGTCAGGCATGCTTTTTATTGCTGCCTCTGCTTTCCCTGTCTCTTGTGCAGAAAGCGCCAGGTGTTTGGAATCTACTAAACAGATGAGCTCTCCATCTCTACCCCAAGCCCTGTAGATTCCAGCAGCCAATGTCACTGAGATGATTTGGAGGGAAGTGGATGTAACTCACAGGCTGAACTCTCTCCTTTTTGTCAGGTATCAAGCGGAAACGAATGGCCGGACCAAGAGGCAGAGCACAGCCAGGGTTACCCATCTCTCCAGGTGCCAAGGAGAGAGAGTTGCTGGAGGGTCTCCTACTGGAATCCACAGGGCTTGGGGTGGAGGTGGAGGTGTGTGGGGGTGAGAGGGGAAAGGAGGGACTGCAGGAGAGGTTTATTGCAAACTCCACATTCATTTCTCACCAGCCTTGGTTGCAAGCAATGACTGCAGCCTCCCCTTGTTCTCTGCCCAGCAGTCACCACACAGTTAATGGATGGGGAGAGGGTTAATGTTTTAGCTGCCTTTGCCGGCTCTCCACTCAGAAACTGACCCATTGCCAAAACCCTGAAAATGAACCTGGCTGGGGGTTACTGGTTGGCAGCTAGTCTGAGAAGTGGTGCTCCAGAGGCAGTTCGCCCAGTCCCCGCTAGAGGGTGTCCTGCTCTAAGAGAAGTGGGTGTGGGACTGGACCTTTCTGGCTTCTCTGCCAGTGTGGTGAGGCGGGTTATATTTGTGCCAGCTCCGCTGTGGGGGTTCTGCAGCATGCTGGAAGCCAGGACGGGCTGGGAATTCACCAGCTGGGGCTATAACTTTGCAGTTGTGCCTCAGGTCTGATATCCTCATTTGCCCCTTGGCTGGGATCCCACAGGACACAGGGAGCTAACCGCCTGGCGCCTGGTGTTTCCTCTCCTGAGCAGAAGGTGCCATGGCTGCAGAATATCCAGCCCCTTGAATTCCTTCCTGTTCCTGTCCCTGAGTCTCTCCCCACCAAATCCCAGCAGTGAGGCCAGGATGAGGCTTCGGCGTTAGGCACTGTCGCCCCGTGACTCTAAAATGACCCTGACCCAAAGGAGATGCTTTAGGATGGTGCAGCAGGCTCCAGTGGGCTGAGCCTGCAATGTAGCTCTGTGCTCAGGAGACCCAGGCATCTAACACTGTCCCTGCCAAGGGGGCGTAGAACAGTGGAGGCCAGGGACAAAGGAAAGGTGTTTTTGTGCCAGTTGCACCCCTACTTTCACCTGATTTGGGGAGCCGATGGTTGCTGATTGTTCCCAGTGTGGGGGAGGGAGTGGTGTTATTCCTTGCTGTTGGAGTAAGCGGGCTTTCTTGTTAGTGTCTGTTACTCTGACAGCCTGACCCACATGAGTGCAAAGACGGCAGAATTCGCTCTGCAGTTTGTGATGAGCTGGGCAGCTGCTTTCAGGCTGCTAGGATAATTAATTCCCACCCTTAGGGTCAATGCCTTGGCCCCTCACAATTAGCTGTATCTCAGGTTCTTTCTAGGGCTGGGTGTAAATATCCTTCTCTCAGTAGATACCAGTCTGGGGGAGGCTCCTAGAAGCAAGTTAATCCTGCTAATTTCCTGAGCCCTAGATGCATGGCACCGTGTGTGTGTGTCTGTCCGTCTGAGAACAGGACCCAGCTGGAATGAGCTGCACCAGTTCAGTCCCACTGCAGTTCATCAATTCCCCTACTTTATCAAATGAATGAGTAGTTTGTGTCTGGTCCTGAGTGGCTGGGATGAATAAGCAGCACCCGACTTTGCTGTGCCATTTGGTCTGAGCCCAGCCTGCAATGTGATGTGCTCCAGGCTAGTCTCCATCTCCTATTCAGTTGGCTCGAGGGAGCACACTGGCTTCCTGAAGTCCTGGAAATTGGTGGAACCGTTTGTTTTGTGTCAAATTCCTGTGCAGGTTGGATGGCAGCCCAGCTCGGGGAGAGCCCCCTGCGGAGCTAAGGCACTGGCATTGTGCTCTGCAGATTTCCTCAGACAAAGGACATTGAAACCTGCAAAGTGTTGATAGTAAAAATCAATCAAGGCAGGAGATGGAGTTGCTAACCAGACTAGGAATAGGAAAATTCCTGACACTGCCCCACTACCCTGCGGAATCGCTTTTATCCACTGCAGAGGGGACTAATGTTGATTGTTCTTTATTGTCAGAGTGTAGGAGAAATAAAAATCTTAACAAGGGCCATCTGCCTCCCCTTAGAGCAAGTGACCCTGTTTTTAGAGCAAACTGGGAGGTTCTGCTCTCTAATGGGGATTATCCATGGATCTCATTTACTCTAGCATTGAGGGATTATCAGACAATAATCAGTAACTGGAAGGAAAATGATTAATTACTTGACTTCGATTAGTCTGCCTTGCAAAATCTACTGCTGTGTTTATCTTTCTGGCAGCTAAAGATAAATAGTTATCCCCATTTGAGCAAAGGCCAAGATGTAGTCCAAAACATTCCTAAAATGCCCTTGTCTTTCCACTGCAAATGTCCCAGCAATAACATGATCACAGACTAGAAGTGAAATTTCCTTCCCTGGAATTAGTTAAACTTGGCTCTTGCAATATCCTGTTAGGAACAATCCTGAAATCTTTTGAGTGGGATGGAGGGAACGATCATGCCATGGATGGAGAAGAGCACTTTAATCTGCTCCCATTTCAAAGTGGAATAGATCAAAGTGATCTTGATGGTGGGATAGACTGCATGCTTAGTAAGTTCGCGGATGACACCAAGCTGGGGGGAATGTTAGATACTCTGGAGGGCAGGGACAGGATCCAGAGAGACTTGGACGAATTGGAACACTGGGCCAAAAGAAACCTCATGAGGTTCAACAAAGACAAGTGCAAAGTCCTGCACTTAGGACGGAAAAATCCCATGCACTGCTACAGGCTGGGGACCGATCGGCTAAGTAGCAGCACTGTAGAAAAGGACCTGGGGGTTATGGTGGACGGGAAGATGAATATGAGCCAACAGTGTGCCCTTGTTGCCAAAAAGGCCGATGGCATATTAGGCTGCATCAGTAGGAGTATTGCTAGCAGATCGAGGGATGTGATAATTCCCCTGTACTTGGCACTGGTCAGGCCGCATCTGGAATACTGTGTCCAGTTTTGGGCTCCCCAGTACAGAAAGGATGTGGACAAATTAGAAAGAATTCAGCGGAGAGCAACAAAAATGATTAGGGGGCTGGGGCACATGACTTATGAGGAGAGACTGAAGGAACTAGTCTTATTTAGTCTACAGAAGAGAAGACTGAGGGGGGATTTGATAGCAACCTTCAATTTCTTGAAGGGGTACTCCAAAGAGGAGGGAGCTAGGCTGTTCTCGATGGTAACAGAGGACAGAACAAGGAGCAATGGTTTCAAATTCCAAAGGGGTAGCCGTGTTAGTCTATTGTAGAAAGACAACAGAGTCCTGTGGCACTTTTAAAGACTAACAGATTTATTAATCGCATGAGCTTTCGTGGGAGAAAATCCCATTTTCTCCCACGAAAGCTCATGCAATGGTTTCAAGTTACAGCTGGGGAGATCAAGGTTAGATATTAGGAAAAACTTTCTCACTAGGAGGGTGGTGAAGCATTGGAATGGGTTACCTAGGGAGGTGGTAGAATCTCCATCTTTGGAGATTTTTAAGGCCCGGTTAGACAAAACCCTGGCTGGGGTGATTTAGTGGGAGTGGTCCTGCTTTTTAGCAGGTGGTTGGACCAGATGCCCTCGTGAGGTCCCTTCCAGGCCTATTATTCTATGATTCTATGAAAGTGTACTACAGAACTTTTAGTTGTCGGCAGCAGGGTCCACACAGACCCTGCGCTAAGTGCACAGCAGGTTGGTGTAGGGTAGATTTACTTCCCAGCTTGCCATGAACTAAGTATTTGTGTAGACAAGGCCTAAAAATCCTTCCAGTTTCTAAATTCTGTGTTCCTTGAAATGGCACGGGAGCAGACCTGCATGCTGCACAGCGGGGGTCATTTTTGACATCCTAATACTGCCAAAGGTCCATGCCCCTGGAATGCTGGCTGGAGAGGGATTACCCAACCTTTCAGTAATGCGTTTTCTCCTGAACACAGAGAAAGAAAAGACGGGGGAACTGAGAGGGGCTCTATTTACAGCGGATTCAAGGTTATTCGTATGGATCTTAAAATGTCAATCGGCATGTTAATGATTTACAGGGATAGCGGTGTGCGTGCGTCAGAGCCTGTGTTGCGAGCAGGCAGCCTCCACTGTTACTGGACTTCTCATTCCCCCAAATGCCCTTGCTTCATCTCTGTTTTGTGTGGCGGGTGTGGTGTCAGGTTAGGGCGGGGCTCCAGCTGCGTTTCAGGCCAGCTGATTTGGGACTGCTGGTGAGCCTTAACGCATGAGGTTCATTAGGCAGAGGCAACAGGCAGATTTCTATGGAACCTGAAGCAAGTGACACTACTGAGGTCCTGGTGTGTCTTGCACCTGGTCCTGCTGCCCAGCCTAACTTTCCTTTTAGTTCTCCTTCAGCTGTTTTAAACGAAGATGCTCAAACATTGAATACTGGTGCTTGACAGAATGTCAGATAGGGACTGCGTGCTAAGGAGCTTAGTCTACTTCAGACAGACGAAACAGGGCAGCAGCTCATAAGCACGTCAAGGGGAAAAACAAATTAGAGAGGAGAGATGGTTCAGTGGTCAGAGCTCTGGTCTAGGATCAATTTCCTGCTCTGCTACAAGTTTCCTATGTGACCGTAGGCAAATAACTTAGCCTCTCTGGGACTCGGTTCCCCATCTGTGCAATGGGGCAAAGAGGAAGTCTCTGCCTTTTGTGGATGTTATGAGGATAAATACATTAAAGGTTGGGATGTTCAGCTACTGTGGTAATGAGCGATGCCTAGCTTGCCTGCATTTTCTAATAGCTGAATGCAGACAAGATTAGGGATGCTTTTAGCTGAGAACTGATCCCTTTTTCCTTAGTGATCTTTTGATACCACTTTCCAGAAATATTCTTTGCTTACCGATTCTAATCACAACGTTTTCACCAAGCTGAGGGAATAATCCTCTATGCCAGCAGAAAAACTCCGATGGCAAGGAGAACGAGCTGGCTTCTGCCAATCAAGCAGTCAATATTTGTTCTTCCAGGCAAGCTGTTAAAATGCTGCTGCTCTCTTGTTTTGATATTTGTTTCTCCTCTCCTGCTGGAATGTTGCCCCAGAGCCTCTCAAGGTTGGCAGCTTTTGTTTATGAAGCAACCATACCACAGGCATTCACTGAAGGTGAGTGTGTGAGCTGCCTCTAATGATCTCTTCTCTTTGGTGCACCGAGAGCGTGTTAGCCTGTGCTTCATATGCTCCACAAGAGGCTGCCATTCAGGAAGGATAGCAAAAAGAGAGAGCTTGTTGAGTCTACGGGTCAAGTCCTGGCTCTACTCTAGCTCCTGGCAAAACTCCCATTGGGAGGTCAATAGGGTCAGAATTTCACCCTTGGTGTTGATAGGCAAAGAGGCAGCTAGGACAGGTAGATAAGGCAGAAGTGGACGTAACCTTGTGAAAGTGAAAGATCTCCTACCAGCTCTCCAGAGATGTATGGAGTGGAGGGGAAAGTAGCTGTGGAAGTGAAGGTAGCTGTGTGATTAAAGTCACAATCAAATCCAGAGTGCTAAGTGACAGAGACTGAGTTAACCGCTGATTACCAGAGCTGTCTTATTGTTGTGATGCAAGCTTTTCCTTGCAGTGAAGAGGCACTGCGAGGCAGTCATCAATACTGTGTGGTGGGTGCTCAGTTACACTATAAAATTGGGTCCTCACATGTCAAATTAGACACTTTGGGAGTCCTCTGCAGCGGAGATGGAGGAATCCTGACCTATCCATTCTTGGATCTAAATCCAAGGGAATGAGTAGTTTCTTTTGGTGTTCCTACTCATCCCCTTTCTGATGAAAGTGAATTGTCAGCCCCTGCTCATTACAGTGATTAAGGACGGAAGGTGGAATTCAAAAGTCTCTAAGTGATATAAGGTAGTGCAAGCTCTTTGTGTATGTAGTGCATCCTAGAACATTTTAGGATTCTTGTTTTCTTGATGGTCTGCAGACTGTTCAAACTTTTCTTTGTTTGTGGCTGATCTATTGTGAATTCTTTGTGCACCTTCAGCCTTGCCAACAGCCACCACTATAGAGGACTTTCTGATGGCAGAGAGATGTAAATTAGAGTCCTGGAGACAGCAACCATAGGAGTGGGGGTAAAATCTAGTGTCTAGGATGAGAGTTGGCATAGCAGTCTGTGACAGGATGCATATCTGTGCACCCTAGAGCATGATCTATGTAACTTTTCTGTTCAGTTTTGCAATTTAATTGTGTGATTTGATGCCAAATATGCCAAACCAGGTTCCTTTGAGTGCCCATAACATATTCTACATAATTACCATGTTTCCCTACAGCAACATGTATGTGTACCCTGTGAAGGAGGTTACATAGCTTAGGAGGCACAGGGACAAAGAGGGCTGTTTTCTAGCAGCTTGTAAACAGGAAGAGAGCAGCCTGTAGGGAGAGGCTGGTGAGGTGCATAACAAAAAAATCATGCAGGTGTCTGTGATATAGAGGAGGGGGTGAGGAGACTGAAAACAAAGGGGGACAGTTTTGGAGGGGAGAAAGGCTTTTGCTGGAGACTCCATCATGCAACATTCTCCAATTTGAAGCAAGATTTGGGCCCTACCTTGCTTCAGGCAGAGACTGGCTGTAAAAACATCTGACAGTCGAATATCTTGAGCATAAATTTGGATGAGGTCAGTTCAGGTAGAGGGAGGTATTGCCAATACAGAGAAGGATCAGGATATAAAAAGATCTGGATGACCTTGTAAACTGGAGTATCAGGAATAGGATGAAATTTAATAATGGGAAGTGCAAGGTCATGCATTTAGGGACAAATAAGAATTTTCCCTATAAGTTGTGGATGCATCAGTTGGAACAAACTGAGGAGGAGAAGGATCTGGGAGTACTGGTTGACCACAGGATGACTATGAGCCGCCAGTGTGATGCGGCTGTGAAAAAAGCTAATGCAGTTCTAGGATTTATCAGAAGAGGTATTTCAAGTAGAGACAGGGAGGTGCTAGTGCCGCTGTACAAGGCACTGGTGAGACCCCATCTGGAATATTGTGTGCAGTTCTGGTCCCCCATGTTTAAAAAGGATGAATTCAAGTTGGAACAGGTGCAGAGAAGGGCTACAAGGATGGTCTGTGGAGTGGAAAACCTGCCTTATGAAAGGAGACTCAAGAAGCTTGGCTTGTTTAGCCTAACCAAAAGAAGATTGAGAGGTGGTATGATTGCTCTCTATAAATATATCAGAGTGATAAATATCAGGGAGAGAGAGGTATTATTTGAGTACAGCACCAATGTGGACACTAGAACAAATGGATATAAACTGCCCATCAGGAAATTTAGGCTTGAAATTAGATGCAGGTTTCTAACCATTAGAGTAAAACTCTGGAATAGTCTTCTAAGGGGAGCTGTGGGGGCAAAAAACATAACTTCTTTCAAAACTGAGCTTGATAAGTTTATGGAGGGGATGGTATGATCAGATAGTCTATTTTGGAAATTGACTGATATTTGGCTATGGGTGGTGGATATACAAGTGGCCTGGAAAGGAGGGTAGATGGGGTGGGTTCTGAGTTATTACAGAGAATTGTTTCTTGGGTAACTGGCTGTTGAGACTTGCCCATGTGCTCAAGGTTTAACTGATCACCATATTTGGGGTTGGGAAGGAATTTTCCCCCAGGGCTGATTGGCCTGGGCTCTGGGGGTTTTTCACCTTCCTCTGTAGCACGGGGCATGGCTCACCTACCGGTGAATACTCTGTATCTTAAAGTCCTTAAATCATGATTTAAGGAGGTAAATAACTCAGTGATAGGTTGGAGGCTTATTGCTGGAGTGGGTGGGTGAGGTTTGAGGCCTGCATTGTGCAGGAGGTCAGACTAGATGATCGTACTGGTCCCTTCTGACCTTAGGATCTATGAGTCTATATTAGGTTGGTATGTGTTTTTATACCTTTTATTGCCCAGTGGTCACTTCTGCCTCAATTATATTATGATTCTGCATTGATTTGCTATATACCCACTTAAAATCGTACTCCAATCAATAAGCTATTATTTGTTTTATCTAAAGCTGTGTGGACCTTAGGGGATGTGAGTCAGGGAGGCTGGGCATGATCCATTTCTTTGTTAAATGGACACACTTGAGTCTGTAGTGATTGGGCGGGAGTCCCAGTCCCTGTAAGACAGTGGCTCCTGGTGCTGAGGGTGCTCACTTGGGGACCATCCCTCAAGTGGCCAGAAGGCATACGCCTACTACTGGGACCAACTACACGCAAGAGGATTGTGTGGGCTGAGTCAGGAGTGAGTGGTCACCTAGCAAAGTGGGGTAAGTCAGGGTTCAGGAGTGGGGATTGGGGGGGTCATAGCAGCACACCAGCATGGATCTGGGGAGCAGCCTGTCACACAATCACAAACCACCAAGTCCTACACAGCAGCCGTATATCTGGACACAGTTCGCTTGGGAGATGAATCAGTAGCAGCTCTAATGTTGACATAGCAAATTTGTCCGGCTTGCTTGCCTCTCTGATTGGAAGTGATTAGGTTGTGGGGAGAGGGTAGTCAGAGAAAAGAGATGGGTGAAAAATCGATGATGCAGTAAATCAGAATAAACATACAAGATGGCAGAGCAATTCAGCCTTATTGCCTGCCACTGCAGGTTGGTCACGTGGTCAAACCAGGGCAAAATGTCCTGCAATTTTAGTCATGTGACTAATGTCATGGGAGTGACATCACAGCCACACTGCCCACATTGGGCATGTGCAGCGCCCTGTCCCCATCGCTCTTCAGCAGCAGAGATTTCTATGGCTATGTCCACACTTGAAAGTTAGGTAGACTTAAGGAGCCTTAAGTTGACCTAACTTTGTCCATGTCCACACTAGACTTTCACTAAGTCAACTTAAGGGGCTTCCTTAAGTCGACTTAATAAATACTATCGTTTAGGTCAACTTAAGGGGCTTCCTTAAGTTGACTTAATAAATACTACTGTTTAGGTCGACTTAACAGCTAAGTTGATTTGTTAAGTTGACCTAAACCCAGTGTGGACACCCTAGGTTGTCTTAGTTTTCTAAGTCGACCTAGGTCTGGGGACAGGGGAGCCATGGCTCCCTTCTCCCTGGGACCCCCTGCTCCCCAACAGAAGGGAGCTGCAGCTGCCCTCTCCCTGGGACCTGGTCCCGGCCAGAAGGGAGCCAAAGGCTGGGCTCCCTTCTCTGGGACCAGAGCGGTCCTGGCCAGAAGGGAGCCCCACTCTCTTCTCCCCAGACCCGCGGGGTCTGGCCCAGAAGGGAGCTGCCGGTGCTCCGCTGACAGGGGATCCCGGAGGTTCCTCTGTCAGCGAAGCGCCGGGGAACGCAGCTGTCTTCCCTGGTGCTCCAGCTGAATGGGGAACCTCGTGGATCCCCTGTCAGCTGGAGCACGGGGGGAAGGCAGCTGCCTTCCGCAGCGCTCCAGCTGACAGGGGAACCTCAGGGATCCTCTGTCAGCTGGCTCCCTCCTTGCCCAGACCTGTGTGGGACTGGGCAGAAGAGAACGGGGATCCCGGCAAGAAGGGAACCAGGGGTCCTTTCTGCTGGGACTGTGGCTCCCTTCTCAGCAGGGAACTGCAGCAATGTCCTCACTTAAAAAGTTAAGTCGACCCGTTAAGTCGATTTAACAAGGTCAACCTTCTTAAGTCGACTTAACTTTTTAAGTGTGAACGTAGCCTATAACATTGGGACATCAGTCCCCACAGCCTTTAGATTGCTAGGTTTAATTCAGTCTTGCTGCATTGTGTTTCTGTCAAGAATTATGAAGCTAGCTCTGCCACAAACTGATCAGGATTAACAGACAACACTTTTCCTTCTAAAGTACAATGGGAGAATTATTGCAAAATGTTGATTTATAGCCTCAATACCACTTTGTATTTATGGATGGAAGGACGTGCAATATTGAGACAATGTACAGCATGCATGGTTGATAAGTCCTTATCTACAGTCACATACCAAAAGTTTGTAATTCTGCAGCTGCAATCTTTTCTGGCCAGAGAACTGAGAGGGAACTAGCTTTGTCATAAGTGCACTAGGTCTAGATGAAATTATGAGGTGGGTACACAACTGGTTGAAAGACCATACTCAAAGAGTAGTTATTAATGGTTTGCTGTCAAACTGGGAGGGTATATCTAATGGGGTATAGCAGAGGTCAGGTCTTCCTGGGTCAAGTCCTATACAATATTTCTATTAATGTCTTAGATAATAGAGTGGAGAATATGCTTATTAAATTTCCACATCACAGCAAGCTGGGGTGGGTTGCAAGCACTTTGGAGGACAAGATTAGAATTCAAAATGACCTTGACAAATTATTAAATTGATCTGAAATCAGTACAATGAAGTTTAGTAAATACAAGTACAAAGTACTTCACTTAGGAAGGAAAAAAAACAAACAAATACACAACTACAATATGGGGAATAACGGGGAAGGTGGTAGTACTAAAACAGTATCTGGGCGTTATAGTGGATCACAAATTGAAAATCAGTCAGCAATGTGATGCATTGACAAAAAAGACTGATATTCTGGGTGACACAGGAGTGTCATATTTAAGACACTGGGAGGTAATTGTCCTGCTCACCTGGCACTAGTGAGGTCTCATCTGGAGTATTGTGTCCAGTTGTGAGTGCCACACTTTAGGAAATGTGAATAAATTGGTGAGTCCGGAGGAGATCATCAAAAATTACACAAGGTTTAGAGAACCTGACCTGTTAGGAACAAGGCATGTTGAGTCTTGAGAAACGTGTGTGTGCGGGGGGGGGGGGG